>NW_021025279.1:95663-190678 GCF_004153795.1 Camellia sinensis | reverse complement strand
TGTGAAAATGCACAATTATCACATATTCTTTCGAACTCTAGTTTCCACCGTCCCCGTTGGTCTTCTAGGAACTCATCGCAAACATAGGCAGGTGGCTTTACCAGACCACCGAAAGTCGTTCGGGCACGACAAACACCAAAGGAATTGCACATTTAGAGGATTTAAGGTCTCCTAGACCGGGATGCAAAATGTATGCATGACTATGCATGTTTTTTTTTGTTTTTGTTTTTGAAATGCAAATGATGCAAGTGATGCATGTTGCATGGAATGCGCGACAACACGCGGCTTAGGATATGTACAAAGCAATAGTGTGCACACCAATGCATTAAAGGTCTTGCACCTCCCAAGGATTTAAGGTCTCCTAGACCGTACGTGTTTAAGGTCTCGCCAGACCATGCGTGTTTAAGGTCTCGCCAGACCGTACGCAAAATGCACGTGTGACACACATGCCATTCGGAATGCAAAATGAAACAAATGAGACACGTGTGCCTCAAAAAAAAAAAAAAAAAAAAAAAGAAAAAGAAAAAGATACAAGTGGACTTACATGCTACGCGAAGCCGGTTTTGAAAGTTGGACTTATACGCTACGCGAAGCCGGTTTGAAAGTTGGACTTATACGCTACGCTATGCTAAGCATGCATGGTATACCAAAACCAATCAAAAACAGGGGCATATTATGACATAATAGGCACAAAAAACAGCCAAGGCATGGTCAACATGAAGCTTAGCTAGATGCTCCCTCAAGAGGCCAAAAATGGTCCATTTCAAGGACAATAAGGAGATGGGGTGGCCCTCTCCTCCCTAGGACCTCAAGGCACCATCCTCACCTCTGAAATCCCTCAAGATTTCAGTGGTGAGGAGGCCGAAACACCAAGGTCTCAGAGCTCACACAAAATAGCACAAAATGGGGCCTCTCAAGGCCTAAGAGGGGTCAAACACCTCCAAACCACAAAACACTCTAAACAAACTATTTAGAGGGCCTAAAAACAGAACTTTTTTATATTATACACCAAGCTCAAAAACAATTTTAAGATAGGTAAAAATACAATGCAAAAATGGGGAATAAATGGACTAGTTTCTTACCCTTGTTGACTTTCTTCACAAATGGTGGACCAGCTGGTTCTTCAAGCTCAAAACCACCCAAGAACACCAAGAACAACCTCTGGTTCTTCAAGGAACCAAGAAAAGGTGAAACACTATGTGTTTGTGTGCAATAGCAAGACACAAACACACTTAAACACACACAAAGGTAAAAGAGGGAGAGGTATAGAGATAGAATGTGTATTAATCCTAACCCTAGAACTCAAAACCCTAATATGGCTGTCTAAAATCTCTAACCTAAACAAGGGAGAGGAGGGCTCCTCTTATAGAGCTTTTTGTCTTGTAAAGCTTACAAGACAAGCTTCTAAAGAGAGAGATCCCTCTATACATGTGTATGGAGGGGAGCCAAATGCAAGACAACTGTATTAAAATATCTGCAAAAGCAGATGAACAGTAGTCGGCTGCCCAAAAATGTCATTTTGGCAAAAGGGAGTGCCGACCGGCAACAAAGAATGCCGACCGTCAATATAGATTGCCGATGGCAGCAAAACACCAGCCGGTGGCCTCTGGCCAAGGCCGGTGATGTGTGGGGATGCCTCACAAGGCATTCCCTGCCCCTCCAAGGCAAAACACAAGTGTTTGGTGCAAAACTAGACACTAAACAGTCGAGTTCGGAGATCCTGAGGCAAGGCGCATAGCCGAGACCTCCGGGAACTCCAAACGAACACAAACATGGATGATCACCAGGTGTTCAGACGGTGACGTCCAAGCCTTGAGGACGGTCAAAAATGGGGTGTCTACACACCCCCGCTCGCCCGATCAAAGGATCAGCCTTTACTAACATGATATGTTGTTGTTGAAAACACATGCGTTCTTATTCCGGTTTATTAGCTAGCTTACTATGTGACGTGCACAACATACAAGTATTGACTGGATCGCCTAAGTTGGAACAAAACATTGCATATTCGTTTGTTTTAAAACAGTTTAAAGTTTGCAATCGCAAGTAGGCTAAGTCGCGGATTTCAATGAATTGTTCCAATTCAAGCAATCCAACCTTCATCCACAGGCATTCATGTAGTTAAACACTTAAGCAATTAGCCTCATCATAAGCATGCTATCATGGCAGCTCTTACACATATGCAATACGCTAAAGCGTAAACACTCACAATGTACTCCGAGCCAAAACAGAGAATTAGTTAGAAATCACGCATAATCCTAGCTCATGTTAAGATGGCTAATGCAACACATGCAAAAATGCAACTAAGATAGGCTCGGCTATTCTAAGATGTCATGTGAATGCAACTTGGTAACATGTATTCAAATTGGTATTGAAATACAATGCAGTTAGTATGATGTGCCGAGCTTGGTACATGCAAGACAAATGAATGGATGAACGCATGCGAAGCATAAGTATGCTAATCGAAATATGCCCTAAAACTAACAATCGTAAGCAATTAAGTAAAAAGGAGAAAGAAATGGGGGTTGGAAGACATGCATCACACACACACACACACACACACACACACACACACACACACACTTATTACAACAGTTGGCCCTCTCGACGAAGGGTCCGAATAATAAGCTAACTAGCTAATCGAAGCTAATTAAACTAATTATTACAAAACAAAGCTAATTAACTAACAAGTTAACTAACTAGTTATTACCACACAAATTGAATAGCTAAGCAAAGCATTAACTACTTAAGTACAAAACCAAATAGCTAACTAAGCTAAGCAACTAAGTAAAGCAAATAGAAGGGGCCTCAGAGCGAGAAGCGCATGCATGCTCAGTCGCCTCATTGGAAAATCCAACGCGATGCCCCGAATTGCCTCTGTTTGCAACTGTTCTCAGAACCTTGCACAAACTCCCAGATAGCTTCTACCTCACTTTGGGGACTTGTAGCAGCATGGCCGACCACTTTTTGGGGGTGCCAACCACCTGCCGACCAGTTACCATTGCTACAGACCAGAAAAAGTGGTCGGCCAGTTAGTTTTTCTGGTCTGCCGACCACTTGTTGCTGCACTTCTCCAGTTTGCTGCAACAGAGAGCAAGAAAAGGCATGGCAATGTATTTGCAAGGTATGTGTGCGACCACTCTCCCCATCATTGCACAAGCTCAAGGGAGTGTAGTCCTCGACCCTCGGGCCACCAATCACGTATTTCAATGCATGATGGCCGAGGAGCCGAATTGCACGACTCAATGTGAAATGAATGCACATACATGCACCTAAAGCCAACAACTCCGTCATGGGTAGTCAAGACTGTCAGCGACCGAGAATTGAGGCACGTTTCATCACTTCAAGTATGAAACATCCCTCGTTTCCCGTGTTTGGACTAACACCTAATCGAAACACAATGCAAGCAACAACATGCATAACACAATGCAATTAACAACATGGCATACACAATGAAAAGAATAACATGGCATACATAATGCAAAGAACAACATGGCATACGCAATGCAATGTAACATAAGCATGCAAGCAACATGCAAATAAACATGCTAAATGGACTTAAATCAAATGTGGACAGACCTCATCCATGCCCAAATCAGTGGCCAAAATACTAAGAAATGAAGGCACAAAAGCATATACAAGCATGCACATGCATTGGCCTATCAACTAGGCCTAAGCACACAACCCTCAAGAGTGCTCAAGGAGTGATAAATATGGAAGTGTAACAACACTAAATGCACTGAAATAAGGTATGAAATGATGCCAAATCATTCGAACAACACAAGCGAAGCATGCAAGGGTCCTTAAGCATTAAAGCTAGCAAAGAGGACTACTCTAAGGACATGCAATACATGGTACGAAGGCATAAACCAATCATGGACAGAGCTCAAATAGGTCTAAACAAAGACCAAAACAAGCTAAGATGGAAGCTCAAAAGTCTAGGCATGCAAGCATACAACCTAGGCCTTATGGCAACAATGTACAACCCTTAAAGGCATTCAAAGCATGAAAGAAGTGGGAACATAGGAATGCTATAAGCTTTGAAATATCATGATAAATGATGTCAAATCATACACATGATACAAATGAAGCATGCTATGGTGCTCAAAACTCAAAGCTAGCATAGGCACTTGCATTATAGCTATACAAAACATGAAGCATATGGTCGAGGCAACCCAAAACAATCCTAGAACATGCCAAAATGAATCTAAAACATGCATGTAAGGAAGCCAAAACAAGCTAGCATGAAGGGCATAATGCATGATGCATACAAGGCCAAAAGGAAGGATAACCCTACACTTATCAAGACCAAGCATGAGATGACTTAACCAACAAAAATCAGAGTTATATCATGGAAAAATAACCCCAAAAACACACTGAAATGATAGCTCGCAAGCTTAGGCATGAAGGCATACACAATGGCTCATGTTAAAGGCACAAAGCATGAACCTTCCAAAGCATGGAAAAAGTGACAAATGTGAGTGCATGAACATGAAACATGTACTGAAATCACAAAACAAATGATGTCAAATCATGTAAATAGCCCAAGCAATGCATGCTAGTGGACTTGATACACAAAGCTAACAAGCTAGAATGCATTATAAAACATGGGCTGAAATCACATATGAAATGATGCCAAATCATTCAAATAGACCAAGCAATGCATGCTTGTGGACTTGATACACAAAGCTAACAAGCTAGAATGCATTATAGCTATACAAAGCATGGCATGCATGACCAAAAAAACACAAATCAGAGCTAGAGCATGCTAAAACATGGACAAAAGCTTCTTAGAGTTAAGCCAAAATCATGCTAGAATGACAGTCTAAAGCATGATACACATTAGGCTAATTCATAGAATTGCACTACAAGTGCATGGAGCATGCATGAGCCAACCAAACCAAGTCAAAATAGAGGTATGACATGGAAAAAAAACACCAAAAACCTACTGAAATAGCCCCAAAACAAGCTACAAAGGCATGCTACTTCATGAAGCACACAAAGCTAGTTTGTAAGATTTACACTACAAGTGTGCTAAGTATGCATGAGGTGACAAAACCAAGTCAAAAAAGTGGTATGCCATGCCAAAATAAGCCCAAATACATGCTAAGATGGAGCCAACATAAGCTTAACAAACATGCTCAAACATGAGGCAAATGAAGCAAGCATTCAAGAACACAAGAAGAAGGGATGACCCTCTCCTATTTGGGACCTCAAAACACCATTTCCACCACTGAAATTTCTCTGAGTTTCAATGGTGAGAAGGCCAAAACAAGGTGATCCCAATAGCTTAAAAGGAAGGTTCAAAACAAGGCCTAATAAGGCACAAGAGGGGGTAGACTACCCCCAACACAAAAGAGACCTCAACCAAACATGTTAAGCATGCAAAATCAGAACTTTTTGTAGTTTAAAGTTAGGCCTAAAACAACATGCAAGTAGGGCCAAAAGCTTAAAAAAAACAAGGGGATTAAGAGGTTAGAAGCTCACCCTTGTAGAACCACTTTAGAGCAACAACTCCAACAACTATTTTGGATCAAAACCAGTCCAAAAACTCCAAAACCAACTTCAAGAAGCCTCAGCAACAAAAGGATGGTGTTTGAGTGTGTGTTTTTGTGCAATAGTATGAAGAATAAGCACTTCTAAGCACAAAAATGAAGAGAAGGTGCAAGATAGATACAAAGATGTATGTATAACTCTCAACCCTTTTTTTCTAAACCTAAGGCATGAAGGAGGAAGCTCCCTTATATAGAAAAATATGCAACAAGCTTGTTGGACAAGCTTTAGGCCTAAAGCCATCCCTCCATACACGTGTATGGAGGATGGCTTCTGTGCCCTCCAGCTGTTACAGCTGACTAAAAAATATCTCCAAAAAGGTACTGAAAAGCTGCCGAACACTTGAAGTGAGCTACTTCTACTGGTCGACCGACCAGTGTAAGTGGTCAGCAAGTGGTCGGCCATGGGGAGAAGATGGTCCGCAGCATGAAAACAAGGCAGTGGTGTGGTGGCCGACCAGAAAAGGTGGTCCAAAGACCAAGAAAACAAGTTGGCCGACCAGAAAAACTTGCTGGCAGGAAGGAAAGTGGTCTCCAAGGGAAAGAATTGGTCTCCCACCCATATACCACCTTCCAAACAAGGAAAACAAAGATTTGCACAAAAAACAAACCAAAAAGGATGCATGACAAGAGTCCGGGAGGCAAGGCGCGCAGCCGGGAGCCTCAAAAACTAGTCTATGGGTACCAAAAGTGGTCTCCTACACCATAGTGGCCCTCTAGGCCAAGGCAACAAGGCAGGGTTCGAAAACCAAGCCAAACGGAGAACGTTAAACGGTCCCGAGACAAGGCGCGCGGCCGAAGGCTCCGAAAACTAGAAACTAGTCTCCAAGCAGGAAAAGTGGTCTACGACCGCAAAAAGTGGTCTACAACCACAAAAGGATGATCTACAAGACCTCTCCCTCCCTCCAGGGAAGAGGAAACAAGGTTCAGTCCACAAACCGAGACAAAGCACAAAGAGTACAGAAGCCCGGAGGCAAGGCTCTCAGCCAAAAACTCCAGAAACTCGAAACGAGCTCAAACATGCACGATCATCGAGGGCTCAATCGATGACATCTGAGTCTTAAGATCGGTCAACAATGGGGTTTCTACACCCCTTCATCACCGATTCCTTGTCATTGTTTGCATACATCACTGCAATCCCAAACTTATGTTTAAGATTTAATCTCATCCAAGTTAGTGTATACTAATTAAGAAACGATGAGCTTACTAATTACTAAACAAACAACAATAAAAACAACAATACAATGACATCAAACAATCAAAAGCAAAAGATGCCGAAAACATCATAGCAAATATACAACAAAAATGCTATAACTCCATTATGTTCACAACCTCAAAACTAACAAAATCATTTCAAAAAAAGAAAAAAAAATCACAAGCAACCTAATAAGATGTCCATAATTAATTTATAAATTCTACAATTCGAAATTATCAATTTATGTAACTATCGTAGTTATGTTATGTACAATGTATAAATTTAAAATTAGTAATCGCATGTATACATTTAAAATTCAAAGAAAAAAGTATGACTTTCCCCTTCAGCTTACATCATTAAACATACAAGGCAATTAAAAAAAATAAAAAATGATTCACAAGTTTGCATATTGATTATCTAAAATGGCAACTAAGAGGAACATGTCTTGCCTAATTTGACAACAACCTAGTGAAATGATTCAATTATAAATGCCCCCCAAAATGGCATTATATAGTCTTATAATACCATATATCATTATTTTTAAACGAACTACAAAACGCACTATGTGAGTCATCCTTTATCTCTTTTCGTCATCTTTTTGTTGTTGTTGTTCTTCTTCTTCCTCATTGCACTTTTCTCTCTCCCTCTTTGAAGTTGGAATTAGGGGGTTTTGATCCGTTTCGGCTTGCATGGTGCCAGATTTCGTTGTATTAAATAGATTTTTCCAGACCACATGCTGCCAAATATTCTTCACTTTTTCCAACCGAACTGGCTTTATTAGGTAGTCTCGAGCTTTATGCTGTAACGCCCTAAAAATTAACCCATTATATATATCAATGACTTGCATTATTTAAAGAAAACACTTCAATAATTCATTATAATATTCATCAGAGTCTTACTAAACAAAAGCATTACATGTAACATCAAATTAAATGCCCTAACGGCTTACATCTTTCCAAGCCAACACTTGGACACAAAAGTATGAGTTCTAACTCAAATATAAATAAAGCCCTAGGCTTGAGTGTTTACATGTAATAAGAATGATAAACAAATAACTAGAAATAGTCTTCAAAATCCAAGTCCTTCCAAGCTAAGTCCTTGAAGGTAACTTATCACCTAAACCTGAAAATGATGTTCCCATAAAGGGTGAGCCACAGCCCAGTAGAAATATACTAAACCACATATAAGCAATGAATAAAGCAATAGCATTCAACAGATGGTTAACCAAGATAATCAATTACTTCATTATACAGTTTCATGACATTAATGTCTAAGACACGTTTTACTTTCCAACTTTATCAACATGGCTCAGAACCTGGCCAAACTTACAACAGTGAATTACATATATCATATTCACGTCCTTCCAATATCAACAAACAAATGAGACTCAAGCTCAAATCAAACACTTCATACTTCCAGATTGATACACATTTTAGTGAGATGCTGCTCTCTGAACTCCTCCCCTCTGAGGACAAACTGGAGACTTGTGGCCCAGCTGGCCACACTTGAAGCAGGTAATGTCTCCCTGACTGCCTTTCCCCGAACTAGCACTCGGCACAGGAAAAGTCGATCTAGAAAAGCGACCCTGAGACTGCTGAGGATTAAAACCCTTCTGCCTCCTAATGTCTCCAAATCTTCAAGGCAAATATCACAGCTGCTAACTCTAGATCATGCGTAGGGTAATTCTGCTCGTGAATTTTCAACTGACGTGAGCCATAGGCAACTACTTTCCCCTCTTGCATTAACACACAACCCAAACCCTCTCGTGAGGCGTCACAATAGACTGCATAACCCAACCCTCTCTCCGGAATAATCAAGACTGGAGCGGTGGTCAGTCTTAAACCCAGTCTTTACCACGCTCGTAAAACACCCCGCTCGAGCGGCCACTCACAGACTTCCGCTCGAGCGGACAACCTCCCGCTCGAGCGCAGGATGCACTCGCCCAGCACTTTTGCAGAACCAGGCCTCCGCTCGAGCTCCCAATCCCTACGCTCGAGCTCACAACACTGCACAACAAGATACTGGATGGATGTAATCTACGCTCGAGCGCCAACACCTCCGCTCGAGCGTACAGGCCAAAAATCTGGGCAACTAGTTTTGGTTTCTAAACTCAACCAACCCGTAACAAACCCGCTCAACACATCCTATAACTCAAATACAAAGTAAGAAAGGATGTAAACAAGATAATAAACAACTACCAACATCTACGGACACATGTCCGGATCACTATACAACAAGGGTAAACCTGGGATCGCTATAGAAGCCTTGCTCGAGCCAACAACCCAAAAGCTCGCTCGAGCGAAATAAATCTAGCTCGAGCGAAGGACTCAAACCCTCAGGTCTGTAACCAGACACACGCTCGAGCGAAGGAACTCTCGCTCGAGCGAAGAACGAACTAACTCGCTCGAGCAAAGAAAAGCTCGCTCGAGCCAAAAACCTCTGCTCTCAGGTCTTACTACAAAACGCGATCCTCGCTCGATCGAAGAAACCCTGGCTCGAGCGACGGGCCAAAACAAAGAGCTCGCTCGAGCGAAGAACTGCTCGCTCGAGCGAAGGGTCAAAATTCTGGGCAGCAACCCTTTGCTCCCAAGCCCAACCAACCTGCTACAAACCTACCCATTGCATCCCCCAACTCAGAAATAGGAAAAAAAAAGGACGGTGACAATCATAATACAATGGCAGGAGCTACGGAACCTAAGTCCGGATACAATAAACAAATGGGAAAAGACCAGGGTCGCTATATATGCGATACCCCCTTCATCACCGATTCGAAATTAGGTAGTCTCGAGCTTTATGTGAACAATACAACGACATCAAACAATAAAAGCAAAGGATACCGAAAACATCATTGCAAACATACAAAAAAAGTACTATAACTCCATTATGTTCACAACCCCAAAACTAGCAAAATCATTTCAAAAAAAGAAAAGAAAAATCACAAGCATCCTAATAAGATGTTCACAATTCATTCACAAATTCTACAATTCGAAATTATCGATTTATGTAACTATTGTTGTTATGTTACGTACAATGTATACATTTAAAATTAGGAATCACATGTATACATTTAAAATTTAAAGAAAAAAGTATGACATTCCTCCTTCAGCTTCCAGCATTAAACATACGAGGCAATTAAAAAGAATAAAATATGATTCACAAGTTTGTATATTGATTATCTAAAATGGCAAATGAGAGGATCATCTCTTGCCGAATTTGGCAACAACCTAATGAAATGATTCAATTATAAATATTTCCCAAAATGGCATTATATAGTTTAATCATACCATATATCACTATTTCTGTACGAACAACAAAACGTACTATGTGAGTCGTCCTTTATCTCTTTTCATCATCTTGCTACTGTTGTTGTTCTCCTTCTTCCTTATTGATCTTTTCCCTCTGCCACTTTGAAGATGGAATGAAGGTGTTTTGATCCGTTCCTACTTGCATGGTGCCAAATTTCGTTGTATTAAATAGATTTTTCTGAACCACATGCTGCCAAATATTCTTCACTTCTTCCAACCGAACTGGCTTTATCAGGGAGTCTCGAGCTCCATGTGATACCCCCTTCATCATCGATTCTTGGTCATCGTTTGCACACATCACTGCAATTCCAAACTTATGTTTAAGATTTAATCTCATCCAAGTTAATGTATACTGATTAAGAAATGATGAGCATACTTATTACTAAACAAGCAATAATACAATGACATCAAACAATAAAAGCAAAAGATGCGGAAAATATCATAGCAATGATACAACAAAAATGCTACTACTCCATTATGTTCACAACCCCAAAACTAGCAAAATCATTTCAAAAAAAGAAAGGAAAAATCACAAGCAACCTAAGAAGATGTACACAATTAATTTATAAATTCTAAAATTCGAAATTATCAATTTATGTAACTATTGTAGTTGTATTACGTACAATGTATACATTTAAAATTAGGAAACACATGTATACATTTAAAATTCAAAGAAAAAAGTATGACATTCCTCCTTCAGCTTCCAGCATTAGACATACGAGGCAATTAAAAAGAATAAAATATGATTCACAAGTTTGCATATTGATTATCTAAAATGGCAAATGAGAGGATCGTCTCTTGCCCAATTTGGCAACAACCTAATAAAATGATTCAATTATAAATACCTCCCAAAATGGCATTATATTATCTCATAATACCATATATCATTATTTTTATACGAACTACAAAACACACTATGTGAGTCATCCTTATCTCCTTTCATTATCTTGTTTTTGTTGTTATTTTTCTTCTTCCTCATTGCTCTTTTCCCTCTGCCTCTTTGAAGATGGAATTTGGGGGTTTTGATCTATTCCTGCTTGCAGGGTGCCAGATTTCATTGTATTAAAAGGATTTTTCTGGACCACATGCTGCCAAATATTCTTCACTTTTTCGAACTGAACTAGCTTTATCAGGTAGTCTCGAGCTCCATGTGATACCCCCTTCATCACCGATTAATTGTCATCGTTTGCACACATCACTGCAATTCCAAACTTATGCTTAAGATTTAATCTCATCCAAGTTAATGTATACTAATTATGAAATGATGAGCTTACTTATTACTTAACAAGCAACAGTAATAGCAACAATACAATGACATCAAACAATAAAAGCAAAGGATGCCGAAAACATCATAGCAAGGATACAACAAAAATTCTATAACTCCATTATGTTCACAACCCGAAAACAAGCAAAATCATTTCAAAAAAAGAAAAGAAAAATCACAAACAACCTACTCAGATGTCCACAATTAATTTATAAATTCTACAATTTGAATTTATCAATTTATGTAACTATTATAGTTATGTTACATACAATGTACACATTTAAAATTATGAATCACATGTATACATTTAAAATTCAAAGAAAAATGTATGACATTCCTCCTTTGGCTTCCAGCATTAAACATACGAGGCAATTAAAAAAAATAAAATATGATTCAAAAGTTTACATGTTGATTATCTAAATTGGCAATTGAGAGGATCAACTCTTGCCCAATTTGGCAACAACCTAATGAAACGATTCAATAATAAATACCTCCCAAAATGGCATTATATAGTCTCATAATACCATATATCATTATTTTTATACGAACTACAAAACGCACTATGTGAGTCGTCCTTTATCTCCTTTTATCATCTTGTTGTTGTTCTTCTTCTTCTTCTTTCACATTGCTCTTTTCCCTCCGCCTTTTTGAAGATGGAATTTGGGGGTTTTGATCAGTTCCTGCATGCATGGTGCCAGATTTCGTTGTACTAAATAGATTTTTCTGGTCCGTATGCTGCCAAATATTCTTCACTTCTTCCAACGAAACTGCCTTTATCAGGTAGTCTCGAGCTCCATGTGATACCCCCTTCATCACCAATTTCTTTGTCATCGTTTGCACACATCACTGCAATTCCAAACTTATGTTTAAGATTTAATCTCATCAAAGTTAATGTATACTGACTAAGAAATGATAAGCTTACTTTTTACTAAACAAGCAACAATAAAAGCAACAATACAATGACATCAAACAATCAAAAGCAAAGGATGCCGAAAACATCATAGCAAAGATACAACAAAAATGTTATAACTCCATTATGTTCACAACCCGAAAACTAGCAAAATCATTTCAAAAAAAGAAAAGCAAAATCACAAGCAACCTAATAAGATGTCCACATTTCATTTATAAATTCTACAATTCTAAATTATCAATTTATGTAACTATTGTAGTTATGTTATGTACAATGTATACATTTAAAATTAGGAATCACATTTACAAATTTAAAATTCAAAGAAAAAAATATGACATTTCTCCTTCAGCTTCCAGCATTCAACATATGAGGCAATTAAAAAAAAATGATTCACAACTTTGTACATTGATGGTTTGAAATGGCAACTAAGAGGTTCTTCTCGTGCCCAATTTGCCAACAACCTAATGAAATGATTCAATTATAAATACCTTCCAAAATAGCGTTATATAGTCTCTTAATACCATATATAGTGTCATAATACCAACTATCATTATTTTTATACGAACTACAAAACGCACTATGTGAGTCGCCCTTTATCTCCTTTGATCATCTTGTTGTTGTTGTTCTTCTTCTTCTTTTTCCTCATTGCTCTTTTCCCACTATCTCTTCGAAGATGGAATTTGGGGGTTTTGATCTGTTCTCGCTTGCGTGGTGCCAGATTTCATTGTATTGAATAGATTTTTCCAAACCACATGCTGTCAAATATTCTTCAATTCCTCCAACCAAATTGGCTTTATCAGGTAGTCTCATGCTCCATGCGATACGCCCTTCATCACCGATTTCTTTGTCATCGTTTGCACACATCACTGCAATTCCAAACTTATGTTTAAGATTTAATCTCATCCAAGCTAATGTATATTAATTAGGAAATGATGAGCTTATTTATTACTAAACAAGCAACAATAAAAGCAACAATACAATGACATCAAACAATCAAAAGCAAAGGATGCCGAAAACATCATAGCAAAGATACAACAAAAATGCTATAGCTCAATTATGTTCACAACCCCAAAACTAGCAAAATCATTTCAACAAAAGAAAAGAAAAATACCAAGCAACCTAATAAGATGTCCACAACTAATTCATAAATTCTACAATTAGAAATTATCAATTTATGTAACTATTGTAGTTATGTTACGTACAATGTATACATTTAAAATTAGGAATCACATGTATACATTTAAAATTCAAAAAAAAAGTATGATATTCCTCCTTCAGCTTGCAGCATTAAACATACGAGGCAATTAAAAAAAAATAAAAAATGATTCCCAAGTTTGCATATTGATTATCTAAAATGGCAACTGAGGGGATCATATCTTGCTCAATTTGACAACAACCTAACAAAATGATTCAATTATAAATACCTCCCAAAATGGCGTTATATAGTCTCATAACACCATATATCATTATTTTTATACGAAAAACAAAACGCGCTATGTGAGTCATCCTTTATCTCCTTTCATCATCTTGTTGTTGTTGGTCTTCTTCTTCTTCCTCATTGCTCTTTTCCCTCAACCTCTTTGAAGATGGAATTGGGGGTTTTGATTTGTTCCTGCTAGCATGGTGCCAGATTTCGTTGTATTAAATAGATTTTCCCAGACCACATGCTGCCAAATATTCTTCACTTCTTCCAATCGAACTGGCTTTATCAAGTAGCCTCGAGCTCCATGCGATACCCCCTTCATCAACGATTCTTTTTCATCGTTTCCACACATCACTGCAATTCCAAACATAAGTTTAACATTTAATCTCATCCAAGTTAATGTATACTGATAAAGAAATGATGAGCTTACTTATTACTAAACAAGCAACAATAAAAGCAACAATACAATGACATCAAACAATAAAAGCAAAGGATGCTGAAAACATCATAGCGAAGATACAACAAAAATGATATAACTCCATTATGTTCACAACCCCAAAACTAGCAAAATCATTTCAAAAAAAGAAAGGAAAAATCACAAGCAACCTAAGAAGATGTACACAATTAATTTATAAATTCTAAAATTCGAAATTATCAATTTATGTAACTATTGTAGTTATATTACGTACAATGCATACATTTAAAATTAGGAAACACATGTATACATTTAAAATTCAAAGAAAAAAGTATGACATTCCTTCTTCAGCTTCCAGCATTAGACATACGAGGCAATTAAAAAGAATAAAATATGATTCACAAGTTTGCATATTGATTATCTAAAATGGCAAATGAGAGGATTGTCTCTTGCCCAATTTGGCAACAACCTAATGAAATGATTCAATTATAAAGACCTCCCAAAATGGCATTCTATAGTCTCATAGTACCATAAATCATTATTTTTATACGAACTACAAAATGCACTATGTGAGTTGTCCTTTATCTCCTTTCATTATCTTGTTTTTGTTGTTCTTCTTCTTCTTCCTCATTGCTCTTTTCCCTCTGCCTCTTTGAAGATTGAATCGGGAGGTTTTGATCTGTTCTTGCTTGCATGGTGCCAGATTTCGTTGTATTAAATAGATTTTTTGGGACCACATGCTGCCAAATATTCTTCACTTTTTCCAGCCGAACTGACTTTATTAGGTTGTCTCGAGCTCCATGTGATACCCCCTTCCTCACTGATTCTTTGTCATCGTTTCCACACATCACGGCAATTCCAAACTTATGTTTAACATTTAATCTCATCCAAGTTAATGTATACTAATTAAGAAATGATGTGCTTACTTATTACTAAACAAGCAATAATGCAACGACATCAAACAATAAAAGCAAAGGATGCCGAAAACATCATAGCAAAGATACAAAAAAAGTGCTATAACTCCATTATGTTCACAACTCCAAAACTAGCAAAATCATTTCAAAAAAAGAAAAGAAAAATCACAAGCATCCTAATAAAATGTCCACAATTCATTTATAAATTCTACAATTCGAAATTATCAATTTATATAACTATTGTTGTTATGTTACGTACAATGTATACATTTAAAATTAGGAATCACATGTATACATTTAAAATTTAAAGAAAAAAGTATGACATTCCTCCTTCAGATTACAGCATTAAATAGATGAGGCAATTAAAAAAAATAAAAAATGACTCATAAGTTTGCATATTGATTATCTAAAATGGCAACTGAGAAGATTATCTCTTGCCCAATTTGGCAACAACCTAATGAAATTATTAAAATATAAATACCTCCCAAAATGGCATTATATAGTCTTATAATACCATAAATCATTATTTTTATACGAACTACAAAACGCACTATGTGAGTCGTCCTTTATCTCCTTTCATCATCATGTCGGCGTTGTTGTTGTTCTTCATCTTCGTTGCTCTTTTCCCTCTACCTTTTTCAAGATGGAATTGAGGGGCTTTGACCTGTTCCTGTTTGCATGGTGCCAGATTTCGTTGTGCTAAATAGATTTTTTCGGACCACATGCCGCCAAATATTCTTCACTTCCTTCAACCGAACTGGATTTATCAGGTAGTGTCAAGATCCATGCGATACCCCTTTCATCACCGATTCTTTGTCATCGTTTGCATACATCATTGTAATTCCAAACTTATGTTTAAAATTTAATCTCATCTAAGCTGATGTATACTGATTAATAAATGATGAGCTTACTTATTACTAAACAAGCAACAACAAAAGCAACAATACAATGACATCAAACAATAAAAGCAAAGGATGCCAAAAATATAATAGCAAAGGTACAACAAAAATGCTATAACTCCATTATGGTCACAACCCCAAAACTAACAAAATCATTTCAAAAAAAGAAAAGAAAAATCACAAGCAACCAAATAAGATGTTCGCAATTAATTTATAAATTCTACAATTCGAAATTATCAATTTATGTTACTATTGTAGTTATGTTACGTATAATGTATACATTTAAAATTAGTAATCACATGTATACATTTAAAATTCAAAGAAAAAAGTATGACATTCCGCCTTCAGCTTCTAGCATTAAACATACCAGGCAATTAAAAAAAATAAAAAATGATTCACAAGTTTGCATATTGATTTTCTAAAATGGCAACTGAGAGGATCATCTCTTACCCAATTTGGCGACAACCTAATGAAATGATTCAATTATAAATATCTCCCAAAATGGCATTATATAGTCTCACAATACCATATATCATTATTTTTATACGAACCTCAAAACGCACTATGTGAGTTGTCCTTTATCTCCTTTCATCATCTCGTTGTTGTTGTTCTTCTTCTTCTTCCTCATTGCTCTTTCCTCTCTGCCTCTTTGAAGATGGAATTAGGGGGTTTTGATCTGTTCCTGCTTGCATGGTGGCGATTTCGTTGTATAAAATAGATTTTTTCGGACCACATGCTGCCAAATGTTCTTCGCTTCTTCCAACCGAGCTGGCTTTATCAGGTAGTCTCGAGCTCCATGCGATACCCCTTTCATCGCCGATTCTTTGTCATCGTTTGCACACATCACTGCAATTCCAAACTTATGTTTAACATTTAATCTCATCCAAGTTAATATATACTGATTAAGAAATGATGAGCTTACTTATTACTAAACAAGCAACAATAAAAACAACAATACAATGACACAAACAATAAAAGCAAAGGATGCTAAAAATATCATAGCAAAGGTACAACAAAAATGCTATAACTCCATTATGTTCACAACCCAAAAACTAGCAAAATCATTTCAAAAAAAGAAAAGAAAAATCTCAAGCAACCTAATAAGATGTCCACAATTAATTTATAAATTCTACAATTCGATATTATCAATTTATGTACCTATTGTAGTTATGTTATGTACAATGTACACATTTGAAAATAGGAATCACTTGTATACATTTAAAATTCAAAGAAAAAAGTATGACATTCCTCCATCAGCTTTCTGCATTAAACATACGAGGCAATTAAAAAAAATAAAACATGATTCACAGGTTTGCATATTGATTATCTAAAATGGCAACTGAGAGAATCATCTCTTGCCCAATTTGGCAACAACCTAATGAAATGATTCAATTATAAATACTTCCCAAAATGGCATTATATAGTCTTATAATACCATTTATCAATATTTTTATACAAACTACAAAAACGCACTATGTGAGTCATTCTTTATCTCCTTTCATCATTTTGTTGTTGTTATTGTTTTTCTTCTTCCTCATTGCTCTTTTCCCATTGCCTCTTTGAAGATGGAATTGGAGGGTTTTGATCTCTTCTTCCTTGCATGGTGTCAGATTTCGTTGTATTAAATAGATTTTTCCGGACCACGTGCTACCAAATATTCTTCACTTCTTCCAACCGAATAGGCTTTATCAACTAGTCTCGAGCTCCATGCGATATCCCCTTCATCACCGATTCTTTGTCGTCGTTTGCATACATCACTGCAATTCCAAACTTATGTTTAACATTTAATCTCATCCAAGTTAATGTATACTGATTAAGAAATGATGAGCTTACTTATTATAAAACAGGCAACAATAAAAGCAATAATACAATGACATCAAACAATAAAAACAAAGGATGCCGAAAACATCATAGCAAAGATACAACAAAAATGCTATAACTCCATTATGTTCACAACTCCAAAACTAGCAAAATCATTTCAAAAAAAGAAAAGAAAAATCATAAGCAACCGAATAAGCTGTACACAATGAATTTAGAAATTCAACAATTCGAAATTATCAATTTATGTAACTATCGTAGTTATGTTACGTACAATGTATACATTTAAAATTAGTAATCACATGTATACATCAAAAATTCAAAGAAAAAAGTATGACATTCCTCCTTCAGCTTCCAACATTAAACATACGAAGCAATTAAAAAAAATAAAATATGATTACAGGTTTGCATATTGATGATCTAAAATGGCAACTAAGAGGTTCATCTCTTGCCTAATTTGGCAACAACCTAATGAAATTATTCAATTATAAATACCTCCCAAAATGGCATTATATAGTCTCATAATACCATATATCATTATTTTTATACGAACTACAAATTGCACTATTTGAGTCGTCCTTTATCTTCTTTCATCGTTTTGTAGCTGTTGTTTTTCTTTTTCTTCCTCATTGCTCTTTTCCCTCTACCTCTTTGAAGATGGAATTGGGGGGTTTTGATCTGTTCCTACTTGCATGGTGCCAGATTTCGTTGTATTAAATAAATCTTTCCGAACCACATGTTTCCAAATATTGTTCACTTTTTCCAACTGAACTGGCTTTATCAGCTAGTCTCGAGCTCCATGTGATACCCCCTTCATCACCGATTCTTTGTCATCGTTTGCACATATCACTGCAATTCCAAACTTATGTTTAACATTTAATCTCATCCAAGTTAATGTATACTGATTAAGAAATGATGAGCTAACTTATTACTAAATAAGCAACAATACAATGACATCAAACAATAAAAGCAAAGGATGCCGAAAACATCATAGCTAATATACAACAAAAATGCTATAACTTCATTATGTTCACAACCCTAAAACTAGCAAAATCATTTAAAAAAAATAAAAGAAAAATCACGAGCAACCTAATAAGATGTCCACAATTAATTTATAAATTCTAAAATTTGAAATTATCAATTTATGTAACTATTGTAGTTATGTTACGTACAATGTATACATTTAAAAATAGGAAACACATGTATACATTTAAAATTCAAAGAAAAAAGTATGACATTCCTCTTTCAGCTTCCAGCATTAAACATACCAGGCAATTAAAAAAAATAAAAAATGATTCACAAGTTTTCATATTGATTATCTAAAATGGCAACTGAGAGGTTCATCTCTTGCCCAATTTGGCAACAACCTAATGAAATGATTCAATTATAAATACTTCCCAAAATGGCATTATATAGTCTCATAATACCATATATCATTATTTTTATACGAACTACAAAACGCTCTATGTGAGTCGTCATTTATCTCCTTTCATCATCTTCTTGTTGTTGTTGTTGTTGTTGTTGTTATTCTTCTTCTTCGTCGTTGCTTTTTTCCCTCTACCTCTTTGAAGATGGAATCGAGAGGTTTTGATATGTTCCTGCTTTCATGGTGCCAGATTTCGTTGTATTAAATAGATTTTTCAGGACAACATGTTGCCAAATATTCTTCACTTTTTCCAACCGAACTAACTTTATCAGGTAGTCTCGAGCTCCATGCGATACCTCCTTCATCATCGATTCTTTGTCATCGTTTCCACACATCACGGAAATTCCAAACTTATGTTTAACATTTAATCTCATCCAAGTAAATGTATACTGATTAAGAAATGATGAGCTCACTTATTACTAAACAAGCAACAATAAAAGCAAAGGATGCTGAAAATATCATAGCAAAGATACAACAGAAATGCTAAAACTCCATTATGTTCAGAACCCCAAAACTTGCAAGATCATTTCAAAAAAAGAAATGAAATATCACAAGCAACCTAATAAGATGTCCACAATTAATTTATAAATTCTACAATTAGAAATTATCAATTTATGTAACTATTGTAGTTATGTTACGTATAATGTATACATTTAAAATTAGTAATCACATGTATACATTTAGAATTCAAAGAAAAAAGTATGACTTTCCTCCTTCAGCTTCCAGCATTAAACATACGAGGCAATTAAAAAAAATAAAAAATGATTCACAAGTTTGCATATTGATTATCTAAAATGGCAACTAAGAAGATCATCTCTTGCCCAATTTGGCGACAACCTAACGGAATGATTCAGTTATATATACCTCCCAAAATGGCATTATATAGTCTCATAATACCATATATCATTATTTTTATACGAACTACAAAACGCACTATGTGAGTCGTCCTTTATCTCCATTCATCATCTTGTTGTTGTTGTTGTTCTTTTTCTTCCTCATTGCTCTTTTCCCTCTGCCTCTTTGAATATGGAATTGGGGGGCTTTTATCAGTTCCTGCTTGCATGGTGCAAAATTTCGTTGTATTAAATAGATTTTTTCAGAACCACGTGCTGCCAAATATTTTTCACTTCTTCCAACCGAACTGGCTTTATCAAGTAGTCTCGAGCTCCATGCGATACCCTCTTCATTATCGATTCTTTGTCATCTTTTGCACACATCACTACAATTCCAATCTTATCTTTATGATTGAATCTCATCCAAGTTATTGTATACTGATTAAGAAATGATGAGCTTATTTATTACTAAACAAGCAACAATACAATGACATCAAACAATAAAAGCAAAGGATGCTAAAAACATCATAGCAAAGACACAACAAAAATGCAAAAACTCCATTATGTTCACAACACGAAAACTAGCAAAATCATTTCAAAAAGAGAAAAGAAAAATCACAAGCAACCTAATAAGATGTCCATAGTTAATTTATAAATTCTACAATTCGAAATTATCAATTTATGTAACTATTGTAGTTATGTTACATACAATGTATACATTTACAATTAGTAATCACATGTATACATTTAAAATTCAATGAAAAAAATATGACTTTCCTTCTTCAGCTTCCAGCATTAAACATACGAGGCAATTAAAAAAAATAAAAAAATGATTCACAAGTTTGCATATTGATTATCTAAAATGGCAACTAAGAAGATCATCTCTTGCCTAATTTGGCGACAACCTAATGAAATGATTTAATTATAAATACCTCCTAAAATGGCATTATATAGTCTCATAATACCATACATCATTATTTTTATACGAACTACAAAACGCACTATGTGAGTCGTCCTTTATGTCCTTTCATCATCTTGTTCTTGTTGTTGTTGTTGTTGTTGTTGTTCTTTTTCTTCCTCATTGCTCTTTTCCCTCTACCTCTTTGAATATGGAGTTGGGGGTTTTTGATCTGTTCCTGCTTGCACGGTGCCAAATTTCATTGTATTAAATAGATTTTTCCAGACAACGTGCTGCCAAATATTCTTCACTTCTTCCAACCGAACTGGCTTTATCAGGTAGTCTCGAGCTTCATACGATACCCCCTTCATCACCGATTCTTTGTCATCGTTTACCCACATCACCGCAATTCCGTTCTTATGTTTAAGATTTAATCTCATCCAAGTTAATGTATACTGATTAAGAAATGATGAGCTTACTTATTACTAAACAAGCAACAATAAAAGCAACAATACAATGACATCAAACAATAAAAGGAAAGGATGCCGAAAACATCATAGCAAAGATACAACAAAAATGCTATAACTCCATTATGTTCACCACCCCAAAACTAGCAAAATCATTTCAAAAAAAGAAAAGAAAAATCACAAGCAACCTAATAAGATGTCCGCAATTAATTTACAAATTCTACTATTGGAAATTATCAATTTATGTAACTATTGTAGTTATGTTGCGTACAATGTATACATTTAAAATTAGGAATCACATGTATACATTTAAAATTCAAAGAAAAAAGTCTTAGAATCATATTCTATAAGTACTCTCTACATAAATTTTCATGAATTATGAACTTGTTCAAATAATAAACCAAACCTTATTTGTTATCTTCAAGCATATAAGTGTATATATATTGGGATTGAGAATATAAATCTTTATAGTGAATCACACTAGGCATTTTAACTAACAAGCATATAAGTGAATCACACTAGGCATTTTAACTAACAAGTATTATATGCCTAGTGTGATTCACACGTAGGCATTTTAACTAACAAGTATATAACACTTGTGGAAACTCAATATTTTTCCCTTTTAGTTTGTCCATTACTTGGACATCCCCTCCCCAATTATAGTGATCTCTTTTAGATTTTCTTCTTCTATATTCCTTTCCTTCTTCATAGGGTTATTCGATCCGCAAAAACTGCCAAACCCAAACTGCCCGCACCTATTTGAGCGGTTTCGCAGAATCGTTAGGGTCGGATGCAGGTTAGGATTTTTCTATTTTGCGAGTTGCGGGTGGGTCACGGGCTTTACCCGCACCTGCACTTACCCGCTTGCATCTTTATACATTTTTTTTTTAAATCTGAACCATCAAATTTATTTTTATTTTTTTGTAAGTTTTGTAGAAGGGAAAGATAAAGTTGGTGGGAATTTTTTTTTTTTAATCTCCGAATCCTTCTTTGCATTTGAGTTCTCTGTTATCTTTGGACAAAACTTCAAGGTTTGTTTTAGAAATTATTTTCTTTGTTTTCTAAACCACAAAACAGGAGTATAAAACCTTTTTTTTTTTTTCTCTTTCTCCTGAAGAAAATTCTTAGAAGGAGCACTGAGATTTTCTATGAACATTGAAGATTAAATAAATTATATAATTTTCATTTTCTATGGAGCTTGTGAGTTTGCAAATGTTTTTATTTTATTTTATTTAAAGGGTTTGGATAAAGTTTGACAACAATATATTTTGGTTCCTAACTAGTTATTGTTATTGCATTTTGGTTTTTAGATAAATGTAAAAGTTAATGAAGAATTACTTTTAGGTAAGTTTAGGATTTGAATAATTTTACTTTAATTGTGCTGTTGGGTACTAGATAGTGAATGAATTTTTAAAGAAAAAAATTCAATATGCAAATTGCCCACAACTGCCCGTACGTCCGCGAACCCTATCCACACAAACCGCAACCTGCACTACGGACAGTTGCGAATTCAATCTTTTCCAAACCGCAGACATGCAGGCGAGTCTAAACCGCAGACCAAACCGTCAAAAAACAATTTGATAGCACCCCTTGGTGCTAGTCTTACCCATTTATGAATATACTCATTTCTAATTCTGTCTTTTCTAGTCTTGCCACACATCTACCTTAGCATCTTCATCTCAACGACACTTATCTTATCTACATGTTGTTTCTTAGTTATACAACATTCCATCCCAAACAACATTGTTGGTCTAATAGTCATTCTACAGAACTTTCGTTTTAGTCTAGTGGATACTTGTTCATTACACAGTACTGCAGACATACTCCTCCATTTAAGCTACACTGCGTTAATTCTATAGATCACATCCGCTCCAATCTCCCTAACCATTGTGATAATCGATCCTAAATAACGAAAATATTCACTCTTAGGTAGTTATTGGTTCTCACATCTCATCTACTTTTATTGTTATTGTTACTAAAATTACACTCCGTGTACTCTGTCTTAGTTCTCTTTATCCTAAATCTTTTAGATTCAAATGCTTCTCTCAAAGTCTCCAACTTAGTGTTAACTGCTTCTCTAATCTCATCCATTAACACGATATCATATACAAAAAGCATACAACATGGAACATCATTCTAAATATTTCTCGTTAACTCATCCACAACTAAAAGCAAAAAGATAAGAACTTAAAGTTGATCCTTGGTGTAACCCCACAATAATTGAAAATTCACTTGTCTCTCCAACATGTGATCTAATAATGGTCATCAGACATTCATACATGTCTCTAATCACATCAATGTACCCTTTTGTCACCCCTTTCTTCTTTAACACCCACAACATTAAATCCCGAAGCATTCTATCATATGTTTTCTCAAGATTGATAAAAACTATATGAATGTCTCTTTTATTTTCTCAATACTTTTATATTACTCTCATCAAAAGATAGATCGCTTCCATTACTGACCAACCCTGCATAAATCCAAATTGATTCTCTAACACCTCTGTTATATCTCGCAATCAACGTTTCATCACTCTCTCCCACACTTTCATTATATGACATATCAGCTTAACTCCTCTATAGTTATTGCAATTCTCATCTCACTTGTTCTTATAGATTGTCACTAAAATGCTCTTCTTACACTATTCTAGCGTTTTTTGTGTCAACAAAATCTTATTAAATAACAAAGTTTCATGTTAACAAAGTTTCACAACACCGTAAAAGCATCTGCATCAAACACATCAAATCCTTTTCTTAGCTATTCTACCAAGAAAATTCACTAAACAAATACTCCATCAAGCTAGCCTTCTGCAATTGCTAAATCTATTGAGGCTCAAATCCTCTCCACAAGTAGCTAGCCATCAAGCCTCAACAAATATATTTAAATAATAAAATATTAGACTAGCATTTCACAACTATTTTTTTGAAATTTAATTTTGTTCACATATTTGATAAGTGTATAAACCAACCAACTTTTTTGTTACTTAAACTAATGGGATATTTTAATTGGTTGTGTTTGAACAAAATAGTTTTTCTTGTACAAAATTGTAAGCATACTGAAAAACAAAGAATCAATTGGAAAAAAAATTATATTGAAGTGGATAAAAAATAGAGAAGAAGTGATATTATTTATATTAGAAAGATATGAAAAAAAAAACACACATTAAAAATGTGTTGGTTTAAAAATATTTGATCAAAAGTTGAACTATCGAAAAATGTTAGTTTAAAAAAATATGACTGTTAGAAAAAAAAAAGAAATAATAAAATAAAAATATTTAAATAGAATAGAAAAATAATAGAGAGTTTATTAGAGGATGTAATTAAAAAAGTGATTAGCTAAAATAGAAAATAACGTTTTAGTTAAAATCTGACTAAAAATTTGACTACTTTGATAAAGATGCTCTTATGATAATTTTTCAGTACAAGCAAGAATTTGAAAAGATTCTCAAAATTTTCTCAATGATAAAAATGAAGAATAAAAAATCAGCAATTACTAAACCATCAATTTTTTTAGAATCTAAAAAAATAAAAAAAAAATAACAAAAAAGTTACAATAAGATATAGTTTAGTCTCTAAAGTATGTGTTTTGTTTTTTCATTTTTAGTCTCTTAATTTTCAGTTTTTTCATTTTTATTCTCAGAATTGTCAATTTAGTCTTAGATTTAATGTCCGTCTAAATTGATAATAAAAATATGAATAAAAACTAGTTTTGGTCTCAAAAGTTTGTGTTTATTGTCATTTTAGCCCTCAAGTTTTATATTTTGTCATTTTGATCCTCACAATTGTCAATTTGAACCAATTTGATCCTAACTCAAGTCGACAACTTTGATAACCAAAATTATAAAATTTAGAACTTGGGAGACTGAAATGGTAAGAAATGCATACTTTAATGATCAAAACTGTCTTTTACCTAAGGACAAAATATTTTTCCTACTATCAATGTAAACAAACGTTATAGATAGGACCAAAATGATAACATTGGAATTTAAGTGACTAAAATAACAAATAACACATACATTAAATATTCAAATTGTTTTTATCCAAAAAGATATGTTCAAAAAAACTCTAACCAAACATTCCATTAGTTGACATATGAATGACTGACAATGGACTTATTTAGTACAACTTATTATGAAATAAAAATTGATAATTAAAAAATAAAAGTCAAAAACACCCTTTGTCAGGACCCGAACCCGCCCCCATGGGTTAAGGACATAACCGGCCAGTAATCACGAGATTACCTACGGTCTTAAACCAAATCAGATATGTTTTAACAGAGTTAAGGGGGGCCAAACGGAAGCAATTTCAAACTTTTTGCCCATAGAGCTGTGCTTACACAGCACGTCATGACATACATTAATAACTCACATCAAGGAAAGTTAACATATAATCTTTACACAACAGGATCATTCGATTCATGTTCAGCCAATCAAAACTATATACAACCGTAATCCAAAGTTCTCGCCAACATGACAAAATATAACAAAATAGCAAAAGGGCGAAAACAAGTCTCGTGCGTGAGACGTGGGGGCTGACTCTTCAAAACCTTGACTGTTTCACACAAACTTCACTAAGGCTGGGTTTGGACCTCCCTTGGCTCACCTACAGACACATGAATGAGCATGAACGAAAGCCTAGTGAATAATATCAAATAAAGAAGATACACGAACGGTATCTAGAACAACATACATCGGACGGCCTTGGGCCCAATTCATATTTCTATCTAGTATATATATATACATATAGGTCAAGTGACTGCGGTTCCAAACACATCAAACGGCCTGGGGCCCAATTCACTCATGTTCGACGGCCTTTGGCCCAATTGTTCCTATCCGACGGCCTTTGGCCTAATCATTCGCGTCAAACGGCCTTTGGCCCATTCATTCATGTCAAACGGCCTTTGGCCCATTCACTCATGTCATACGGCCTTTGGCCCATTCATTCATGTCATACGGCCTTTGGCCCATTCATTCATGTCATACGGCCTTTGGCCCATTCGCTCATGTCATAGCAAACATTTATCCACAATTCAAATTAACAAACTTATAAGACTTATAGGGAAATAAGCAATTGAACAAATAACACACTTCAAAATATTTTTACTAAGATATTACTCACAGTGTTCTGCCGATGGATTCACCCTTGAGCTCAACTATACACATTACATAACACATATGGGTCACAAACGATTCAATCCATTCTTAATTCATGCATCCCTCTTAGGCTTCTTTCTTATCCTTTTAATTCGTTCATGATGCTCAATGCATGCCTAAGATTACTTAGAAGTGAAAGAGAACGGAAAATGAAACACAGAACATTTTTACAAAATTTCTGAAACAGGGGTCCCTGCTTGAGCGCGGGTTCCGCCGCTCGAGCGGACCCTCATGGTCTGCAAAAGTATTGGATGCCTAATTTTTTTGCTCGAGCGTGAATTCGGGCGCTCGAGCTGAAGGTCAAACTGCATGGCTCCCCGCTCTCCCTGCTCGAACAGACATCCATGTCTGCAAAAAGTTCTAGGAGCTCGTAATTCACGCTCAAGCGGACATGCCAAATTCTGGGTTTTCCAGAACTGCTCTTGAAGTTCAATTTTGATGTTCAAAGGTTCCAAACTCATAATTTCAGTTCAAAAACATGTAAACACATTATATTACATGAGAATATAAGAGTATGACACCAAATTGTTCAAAATCATCATCTAATTCTCAAATAACCCTCATTTCTTTTGTATGATTAAAACCCATGATTCAAACTTCATACCAAATTCATATCTCTATCAATTTCATCATGCATGTTAGTCTTTGACCCCAATTCCATTTCAAATAGCACCAATGATGCTTCTAACCATGAAACTCAACAAAACCATGCTTGCATGTATGCTTTAATGCTCAGTCTTTCATAATTCACATATTACATGCTAGATTATGTAATTTCATAGCAATTCTCTTCATGCATGAACACATGGACTTCAATCTCAACTTAATCAATTCAATTCATGATCTAACTTACCATTTAATCTTCAATTCACAAAATCACAACTCAAACTCGTGAATTAAGGGTTGATTACTCACCTAGGAGCTTCAAACATTCAAGTTCTTTGAGTTTAACTTCCAATTCTCAAGCCTTGAGGCAAAATTGCACAATTCTCCCTCTCTCTCTCTTTAGAGCTGACCCTCTCCCTTTCTAGAATGTAAAATCTGATTTTGAGCTCAAAACTAAAGGAATGTGGGTGTATAATGGCCCTTTTATAGCCCCTCTTAATCAAATTCCATTAACACTAATTAATTGAGCACTATTTCATCAATTTAATCTATTTAATTTGATCCGAATCAATTTTCAATTAAATTTCACCGCATGCTCTAAAAATTACGTCAATCACAATGGCGTAGTCAATTTCAGTTTCTGGGGCCGATAAGGCCTTCAATTTAAATTCTAAAGTAGATAATCGAACAGATTTTCCTACGGTGAACAGATAGAAATTCAAAACCACATATATTCATATAAATGGCACTCAAAATCGTATCAAACACATAATCATATTCATAATAAAGATCAATTAGCATAATACGGAACATGGTTATCACAGTCTTCCCTCCTTTAGGAAGTTTGGTCCTCCAAACTTATTTTACCTTCATCAGAAAACAAATATGGATAGCGTATTCACATTTCATCCTCTTTTTCCCATGTGGCATCTGTCCCATAGTGTTCTTTCCATTCCCATTTCACCTTCGGGATGGACTTGCTTCTTAATTGTTTCACTTGCCAGTCAATGATTCGTTCTGGCCATTCGGCGTACTCCATATTTTCATCAAAAGCTACCCGGTGATAATCAATCACGTGAAATGGATCTCGAAGATAACCCCTTAACATTGACACATGAAACACATTATGGATTTGCTCAAATCCTAGTGGCAAAGCAACTCGATAAGCAACTGGACCAAGCCTTTTAGAATTTGAAACGGCCCAATGTAACGGGGCGACAACTTACCCTTCTTTCCAAACCTGACTTGGCCTTTCATCGGAGTCACACAGATGAACACATGGTCACCAACCTCATACTCAAGAGGTCTTCTTCGAACGTCTGCATAATTCTTTTGTTGGTCCTGAGCTGTTTTGAGCCTCTGTTAGATTATTTTGATCTTCTCGGAAGTGTCTTGCACAATTTCAGGTCCAAGTAAAGCTCTATCCCTAACTTCTGTCCAACAAATTGGTGATCTACACCTTCTACCATACAAAGCCTCGTATGGTACCATACCGATGCTGGAGTGGAAGCTGTTATTGTATGCGAACTCTGCTAGTGGCAAATAGTCTTCCCAACTCCCTTGTAAATCCAAGGCACACATCCTTAGCATATCCTCCAAGGTCTGTATTGTCCATTCTGATTGTCCGTCTGTTTGTGGGTGGAATGCGGTACTAAACCTCAATTTTGTCCCTATAGCCCTTTACAAACTTTTCTACAATCCAGACACAAATTTCGGATCTCTATCTGACACAATAGATATCGGAACTCCGTGTAAAAGGACAATCTCATCAACATATATTTTAGCCAGTCTCTAAGCATCAAATGTAGTTCTAACAGTTAGAAAATGTGCAGATTTAGTTAGTCTATCAACTACAATCCAAATAGAATCCATACCTCAAGGAGTCCGAGGTAGACGAACAACAAAATCCATAGTCACATGCTCCCACTTCCATTCAGGAATAGGGAAAGATTGAAGTAGACCGCCCGATTTCTGATGTTCAGCTTTTACTTGCTGACACTGAAGGCATTTGGACACATACTCTGCAATTTCTTTCTTCATTTTAGGTCACCAATAGCTCTGTTTCAAATCCCGATAGATTTTGCTATTGCCCGGATGCATAGCAAATACTAACTTGTGGGCTTCATCTAGAACTCTTTTCTTTAGTTTCGGAATATCTTGGATACAGATTCGGTTTCGAAACCTTAACACTTCATTTTCAACTCTAAACTCTGCTTTTGGACTTGTCTCAAATTCATCAATCACTTTCTTGAGGAATTCATCCTCTTTTTGTTTCTGTTTAATCTCATCAATGATTGCCGGTTCAACTGAAATAGCGGCTATCAATCCGCCCTGTTCACATAATACCACTTCAATCTCCGACTTCTCAAAATCTTGCAAGATTTCCTTCTATTCAGTAAGCAAACAAGTCATACTCCCCATTGACTTTCTGCTTAAGGCATCAGCAACTGTATTAGCTTTCCTAGGGTGATACTGAATTTCAAGATCATAATCCTTTATCAATTCAAGCCATCTCCTCTGCTGCATATTTAGCTCTTTCTGTGTAAAGAAGTACTTCAGACTTTTGTGGTCCGTGTAGACTTCACACTTCACCCCATACAAGTAATGCCGCCAGATTTTCAAAGCGACTACAACTACGGCCAATTCTAAATCATGTGTTGGGTAGTTTTTCTCATGTGGTCTCAATTGTCGAGAGGCATAAGCAATTACTCACCCATTCTGCATTAACACACAACCCAAACCTTCAAAAGATGCATCACTGAAAATCACAAAATGTTTCGTACCTGTGGGCAATGTCAATACTAGTGCAGTAGTCAATCTCGTTTATAATTCATGAAAGGCAGTTTCCCTTTCGTCATCCCACTCAAACAGTTGCCCTTTGCGTGTCAGTTGGGTAAGAAGCACAGCTATTTTCGAAAAGTCTTTCACAAACCTCCTGTAGTACCTAGCTAAGCCCATAAAACTGCGGACCTCTGTTACGTTTGTCGGTGTAGGCCAATTCACAATTGCCTCTATTTTTTGTGGGTCCACTGAAATCCCCTCTTTGTTGATAACATGCCCTAAGAAAATAATTTCATCTAACCAAAACTCATATTTCTTTAGTTTAGCAAATAATTTCTTTTCTCTAAGTATTTGCAAAATAGTCCTTAGATGTTGTTCATGTTCAAGTCTATTCTTCGAGTATATCAAAAATATCATCAATAAAAATCATAACAAATTCATCAAGGTAGGTTTTAAAATTCGGTTCATTAAGTCCATAAACGCTGCCAGAGCATTAGTTACCCCAAATGGCATAACAAGAAATTCATAATGGCCATACCTCGTTTGAAATGCGATTTTCTCAATATCTTATGCTTTCACTTTCAACTGATGATACCCGGATCTCAAATCAATTTTGGAAATTCGAGTATATCAAAAATATCATCAATAAAAATCATAACAAATTCATCAAGGTAGGTTTTAAAATTCGGTTCATTAAGTCCATAAACGCTGCCAGAGCATTAGTTACCCCAAATGGCATAACAAGAAATTCATAATGGCCATACCTCGTTTGAAACGCGATTTTCTCAATATCTTCTGCTTTCACTTTCAACTGATGATACCCGGATCTCAAATCAATTTTGGAAAACACTTATGATCCCTACAACTGGTCAAACAGCTCATCAATATGAGGTAGGGGATATTTATTCTTTATTGTTACCTTGTTCAATTCTCGATAGTCGATACATAAACGCAAGGTTCCATCTTTCTGTTTCACAAACAACACTGGTGCACCCCAAGGTGAAGTGCTAGGTCGGATAAACCCTTTGTCAAGCAGGTCTTGCAACTGTTCTTTCAGTTCTTTCATTTTAGCAGTAGCCATTCTGTAGGGAGTTTTAGAAATAGGCTGGGTGCCCGGCATAATTTCAATCGTAAACTTTATCTCCATGTGTACCAATTTCCCTGGTAATTCATTTGGAAACACATCTGAAAATTCTCTAACAATAGGGATACTGTTCAATTCAACATTCACAGATTATTCAGATAGCATACAACACAAATAACCCTGGCACCCTTTCCCGATTAATTTACATGCTTTCATTGCAGATGTGAAATAAGGTGGAGGCACTACCCCGTTACCCACAAACATAATTTCTTCATGTTCCGGTGGTTTAAACACAACCCGTTTTATTACACAATCAATGCTGGCACAATATTTAGTTAACCAATCCATGCTCAGAATTATATCAAAGTGGCTAAAGTTCAAGGGCAACAAATCCACATACAGAATAGCATTCCCAATTCAGATGTCACAAAAATGATATACAGATTCACACAATACAGATTCTCCAGATGGAGCAGATACACATAGCAGATATGGCAATAATTCTAGAGGTCTACTTAGTCTAGATGCAAATGCACATGTTACGAAAGAGTGAGTGTGTTGATCCGGAGTCAATTAACACAAAAGCATCCTAATTACATATAGAAATAGTACCTGAGACAACTGCATTAGCATTCCGCGTATCGCTCGGAACAAGCACAAAAACTCTCCCTTGCCTCACGGTATCCCTGGTGGTAGTAGATCTCATAGTATTTCTCGACTTCGGGATTGATGCAGTTGAGCTAGCAGCTATATTTCCACTGTTCTGATTACATTCTCTGGCCACATGCCTTGTTTTTCCACATTTAAAACAAGCTCATGACACTCGATAACAAACCCTACGATGCCTTTTGCTACAAATATTACACATTGGGGATGTATCTTGGGAAGAATTAGAAGTACTCGAGGAGCCCGTATTCTACTTCTTCAAAAATTTCTTTTGCGAAAAGAAGCCTTGTCTTTTACTACCTTTCCAGTCTGTCGTTGGTTTAGCTTGTCTGGCTATGTTAGCTTCTGATATTATGGCCCGATCTAACACCTCAATATTGATCTCCAGTTTGAGAACATTTACCTTTTCGAGAATATCGTCCCGAAGTCCCCCTTCAAAATGTCTTGCCTTATTATAGTCGGTGTCAACTACATATGGTGCAAACCTAGCCAATTCAGTGAACTTGGCTTCATATTCAGCTACAATCATGTTGTTCTGTTTGAGTTCCATGAATTCTGACACCTTCCTATCACGGACACACTGTGAAAAGTACTTGTCATAGAAAATTTCCAAGAACCGTGCCCAACTAACGCCTTTATTATTTTCACGCATTAGCATCCACCACCTTCTAGCCTCATCTTCAAGAATAAAGGTGGCTAGGAGCACTTTTTGTGTTTCTGAACAAGGAAACACCTCGAATAACTTTTCAATGCCGAGAACCCATGCTTCAGCCTTCAACGAATCTAATCCCCCATGGAACTGTGGTGGTTTCATTTTTTTAAACTCTTTGGTGAGAGCTATTATTCGGTCATCATTCTGATTATCTGGCACAGGTGGCATTAGAGGAGGAAGCGGAGGGTGTGGTTGTTGCCACTGTTGTTGTTGCCTCAACGTCTCTGCCATTTCCTGAATTAGTCTTTCCATTCTATCCATTCTGGCAGTAAAAGACTCCTCTATTTCATCACCTCTTGTTCTCACCATCTGATTAGACTTGCATTATACTTTATACAAAAGATTCACAAGTATACATATACTAAAGAGCATACAAACTCAAATAATTCGCAATGCAAGTAAATCACAAACATATAGCACATAATCATTTATTTCAGACCATTTAAACACATTCTTGATGTTTTCAGATTCATACTTATCACATGAATGCACCCTAGATCTTTTCTAGATGCTTATTGCTCATTTGGACAAGTGTGTGAGTTATTAACTCGTGCTCTGATACCACTCTGTCATGACCCAAACCCGCCCCCATGGGTTAAGGACATAACCGGCCAGTAATCACGAGATTACCTACAGCCTTAAACCAAATCAGATATGTTTTAACAGAGTTAAGGGGGGCCAAACGGAAGCAATTTCAAACTTTTTGCCCATAGAGCTGTGCTTACACAGCACGTCATAACATACATTAATAACTCACATCAAGGAAAGTTAACATATAAGCTTTACACAACAGGATCATTCGAGTCATGTTCAGCCAATCAAAACTATATACAACCGTAATCCAAAGTTCTCGCCAACATGACAAAATATAACAAAATAGCAAAAGGGCGAAAACAAGTCTCGTGCGTGAGACGTAGGGGCTGACTCTTCAAAACCTTGACTGTTTCACACAAACTTCACTGAGGCTGGGTTTGGACCTCCCTTGGCTCACCTACCGACACATGAATGAGCATGAGCGAAAGCCCAGTGAATAATATCAAATAAAGAAGATACGCGAATGGTATTTAGAACAACATACATCACACGGCCTTGGGCCCAATTCATATTTCTATCTAGTATATATATATATACATATAGGTCAAGTGACTGTGGTTCCAAACACATCAAACAGCCTGGGGCCCAATTCATTCATGTTCGACGGCCTTTGGCCCAATTGTTCCTGTCTGACGGCCTTTGGCCCAATTAGTCGCATCAAACGGCCTTTGGCCCATTCATTCATGTCAAACGGCCTTTGGCCCATTCATTCATGTCATACGGCCTTTGGCCCATTCATTCATGTCATACAGCCTTTGGCCCATTTGCTCATGTCATAGCAAACATTTGTCCACAATTCAAATTAATAAACTTATAAGACTTATAGGGAAATAAGCAATTGGACAAATAACACAATTCGAATTATTTTTACTAAGATATTACTCATAGTGTTCTGCCGGTGAATTCACCCTTGAGCTCTACCCTACACATTACATAACACATATGGGTCACAAACGATTCAATCCGTTCTTAATTTATGCATCCCTTTTAGTTCATTCATGATGCTCAATGCATGCCTAAGAGTACTTAGAAGTGAAAGAGAACGGAAAATGAAACATGGAACACTTTTACAAAATTTCGAAAATAGGGGTCCCCGCTCAAGCGCGGATTCCGCCGCTCGAGCGGACCCTCATGGTCTGCTGGTTAACTCATTTTTACGATCGAGTGTGAATTCAGGCGCTCGAGCTGAAGGTCACACTACATGGCTCCCCGCTCGAGTGGACATCCATGTCTGCAAAAAGTTCTGGGAGTTCGTAATTCACGCTTGAGCGGCTCTTTCCCCGCTCAAGCGGACTTGCCAAAATCTGGGTTTTCCAGAACTGTTCTTGAAGTTCAATTTTGATGTTCAAAGGTTCCAAACTCATGATTTCAATTCAAAAACATGTAAACACATTATATGACATGAGAATATAAGAGTATGACACCAAATTGTTCAAAATCATCATCTAATTCTCAAATAACCCTCATTTCTTTTGTATGATCAAAACCCATGCATTCAAACTTCATACCAAATTCATATCTCTATCAATTTCAACATGCATGTTAGTCTTTGACCTCAATTCCATTTCAAATAGCACCAATGATACTTATAACCATGAAACTCAACAAAACCATGCTTGCATGTATGCTTCAATGCTCAATCTTTCATAATTCACATATTACGTGCTAGATTATGTAATTTCATAGCAATTCTCTTCATGCATGAATTCATGGACTTCAATCTCAACTTAATCAATTCAATGCATGATCTAACTTACCATTTAATCTTCAATTCACAAAATCACAACTCAAACTCATGAATTAAGGGTTGATTACTCACCTAGGAGCTTCAAACACTCAAGTTCTTTGAGTTTAACTTCCAATTCTCAAGCCTTGAGCCAAAATTGCACAATTCTCCCTCTCTCTCTCTCTCTCTCTAGAGTTGACCCTCTCCCTTTCTAGAATGTAAAATCTGATTTTGAGCTCAAAACTATAATGGCCCTTTTATAACCCTTCTTAATCAAATTTCATTAACACTAATTAATTGAGTACTATTTCATCAATTTAAGCTATTTAATTTTATCTGAATTAGTTTTCAATTAAATTTCACCGTAGGCTCTAAAAATTACACCAATCACAATGGCGTAGTCAATTTCAGTTTCTGTGGCCGATAGGGCCTTCAATTTAAATTCCAAAGCAGAAAGTCAAATAGATTTTCCTACGGTGAACAGATAGAAATTCAAAACCACATATATTCATATAAATGGCACTCAAAATCATATCAAACACATAATCATATTCATAATAAAGATCAATTAGCATAATACAGAGCAGGGTTATCACACCCTTCCCCCAGCTTTTTGATAATCATTTTATTTAAGCTATTTCTGTCTAATAAGTTTTTAGCAAAAATTATACCAAACAGTCTAACACAGACTCACAAAATAAAATAAATTATAGCCAACTCAGATAAGTTATACCAAATAACCCCAATATACTTCAGCCAATGCTGATGATAGCAACACTTGTAGGGGCCGAATAATTACATATTAAGGAAGGCCAAGACATGAAGACATTGGGCCAAAGGCAATTTGGCTATAATCTAATGGCTCTTGAAGCTGAATATACAGATTGGCCATATGAAGAGCCAAATGGGAACCAGAAAGCAACAGGAAGGCCGAGTAAACAATCAAGTGCGAGATTAAGAATGGGCCGACCCATGGGCCCAAAGGGTAATATAAAAAGAGGAATGTCAACCAAAGAAAGGTATATGAGAGTAGAAAAAATAACTTGAGATAGAAGTAAACTAGGGAGAATACTAACTTGTCCGGCGGAGTGCTAATTCCGGCAACCCTGACCGGAGTGTTCATCCATTTTTCAGGTAGCAATTAGAGGATTAAGGACGTCTGACTGGATCCTGGGGTATTTCCAAACCATTTCTCCACAATTGGTGCCGTCTGTGGGAATACTCAAGCACATCCATGGCTGGCGTAACAAATGATCCTCCGGTAGTTGCTGACGATGTTACGCCAAAAGATGACATCACTCCAAGAAACATGCTTGGACCGAAGAATATCATCGCGCGACAAGCCTTGAACTTCGACCCAATAGCTCAGACCTCACCCTCAACTTCGGTGCAAGAGACGATGCAAACAATCACGGATCAAGCAAAGCAAATGAACAGTGTATAGAAAACATGATGGCTGAGAATGAGTACCTGTGCCAGGAATTGGCCCTGGAGCTAGCCAAGCCCCAGCAAGCCGCATGCCATGACTGGGGTCGACCCCCAAGAAAGAAGGATGATCGGCGACGTCGACTTCAAAAACATGATAATGACAGTGATTCTGACTCACCATCCTTGGAACTCAAAAAGAAGGGACGAGTCGATGTATCCAGCTCATCCGAAGGAAGTTCGTACGTACGGCACATGCGAGGGCAAAGAAGTGATGATTCAGATAAAGAAGACAAGCATGACCCTTTTGTGCGATGCATCGCAAGGGTTGTGCTGCCCAAGAAGTTCAAAGCACCATCGTTCACCCTGTATGATGGAAAATCAGACCCCACTGACCATATTCGTCATTATAAACAAACAATGACACTGCATGCTGACGATGAAGCCCTCATGTGTCGAATGTTTCCAAGCAATCTGGGACCACTGGCCGTCAGATTGTACTATAAACTGGAGCCGGAATCGATAAAAAGTTTTCATCAACTCCAAAAATTCTTCAGGACAAGATTCATCACCAACGAAATTTAGCCAAAACAAGCCGACTCTCTCTAGGCAATGCAAATTAAACCAGAAGAAACCCTTCGTGAATATTCAACACGCTATTAGGAATGCTTTAACCTAGTAGATGATGTCTGCAATAACTCCATGGCCATCATCGCCGTTAAAATGGGATTATGTCCTAATAGTCCCCTCCACAGTTTGTTGACCAGACAACCCCCCAAAACAGTTTGGACATTAATGAAAAAAGTCAAAGAATATTGTAAGATGAAAGACGATGCCTTGCGGGTCAAGCTCGGACAGAAAGCCGTGAAGACAGCTCCAGCTGGTAAACGTTGTGCCGTCAAGAAGCCTCGAACAACAGAATCGGGCTAAACGAGACAAAAGACGTGATTCGAGCCGATCAAGCGATCAATGTTCATACCGATCAAATGAACAATATCAAGTGGATAGCAGGTGCGTAACACTCTCGGACTAGAAGTACATGGAATTAGCTGAGCCAATTAGCAAGATTTTGTCAAAAGTCCAACACCTTCCGTTCTTTAAATGGCTGTCCAAAATGATAGGACCTCCCGATATAAGGAGAAGAGATAAGTGGTGCGAATACCACAAGGACCATGGTCATGACACTGACAGTTATTATGCATTGAAGGACAACCTGGAGGAGCTGGTACAAGACGGCCGGTTGGCGCAATATGTCCGAATGAATAATCAATTGAACACGGTAGCCCTGCCGTCGACAGCTGAGTTACATACAATTCAATTGTAACATAGCCTGCATAATCCAATCACACCAACAAAACGGCCCCATGAAACTAGAAGGATTAGTTTCGACGACACCGACTTAGTTAGAGTAACTCTCCTCCATGCCGATCTCCTCATCATCGAGCTATGTGTGAACAGATTCACCATTGAACGTGTTCTTATCGATCAGGGAAGCACTTCAGAAATAATGTATTACAAGACATTTGTTAAACTCGGCTTCACTGACTCGAATTTGTTGTCGGCCGATTACCCATTATTCGGCTTCAACGCTAACCCTGAGTATCCTTTGGGCAAGATCACACTACCAGTTTGGGCTAGCACCAGTTCAGTAGATGTTGAATTTCTGGTTGTCAAACTTTCGTCACCATACAATCTCATCATGGGAAGAACTTTGTTGCATACCATGCAAGCTATGCCAAGCACCTACCATCAAGTACTTCGTTTTCCGACTGAGTATGGCATTGAACAAATTCAGGGTTCTCAAAAATCGGCACAGGCATGCTACCTTGTTGCTTCTGCAAAAAGACCAAAGGAAATGGAAGTGAATTCGATTGAAGTACCGGATCGGGAGAGCCTCGAGGACATTGGAAAAATCCCCAACAAAAAGGCAACTGAAGACTCGGATCGGATCAAAATTAATGGGAGTCCTGACAAGTTCTTCATGATCGACACTTCCTTGAACGAAGTTGACAAACACGAGCTTGTATCCTTCTTACTCAGCAACCTTGACACGTTTGTGTGGACACCATACGAGATGCCAGGGATGGATCCATATGACATGTTTGTGTGACGGGTCATCTGACCAATGTGGCGGTAGGGCAGGCGTAGTAATCATAACCCCCGAAGGGGAAATAATCGAGCAGGCGATCAACCTGGGCTTTGATGTATCAAATAATGAGGCCTAATACGAAGTATTGCTAACCAGCCTTCGGAACGCACTTCACCTTGGCGTGCGGCGGTTCCTTGTTTTCTGTGACTTGAAATTAGTCATCAACCAGTTGAAATGAGAGTATGTTGATAGAAATGACCGCATGGTAGCCTACATAAAAACGACGAATTCCTTGCTTGCAAAATTCGACCACCACGAATTGAACCAAATAACCCGAGATCAGAAAAAGTATGCAGATGCCCTAGCTTGTCTAGCCTCTACCATTAACTTAGAAATCAAACGGACAATCGAAGTAGGATTCATCCCTGAGCCGAGCACTACCTCTTTTGAACCAGTTCAGATTAACATCATTGAACCAGGACCAAGTTGGATGGACCCTATCACTGCAATCCTTTCCTCAGAACAACTCCCAATGGATAAGAAAGAAGCCCATAAACTACGAAACAAAGCCCTGCGTTACTACTGACTCGCTACAACAAGACAGACCTTTAAGCAAAAGACTGACTCAAGACAGAGAGACAGACTCAAAACAAAAGACTGACTCGATACCCAAGCCAGGATTTACAAAACTCGGTTTCACCGATGCTCAAAAATGCGTGCCAGACGCTACATCCAAAATATGCCGAATGCCGCCCGCAGGTGGTTCACTTTCTGATTACATACTTACAGTATCTGTGTCCTCAAAATCCAGTAACTGGGTGGTAACGGACTTAGCTGAGGTGTGCGGGAGGATAACCTCGTTGTCAATTAAATCTTGCACCTCATGACGGAGGCGGAAGCAATTGTCGGTAGCATGGCCCGTCTGCTGGTGGTACGCACAGTACAAAGCAGCATCATGCGTGGCAAGGAGATTCTTCGGGAGAGGCCAAGGCTCCAAGGGTTTAAGGTGCCCCCTCTCGGCAAGGATCTGAAGTGCCTTGGACAGAGGCATGTAGAGAGCATGAAAGGCCCTGCGCCCTCGGGGCAGGTACTTTGGAATCTGAGCGGTCTTACTAGCCGCACGAGCAAAAGGGTCGGCAGGCGCCACCTTAGCTTTCTGATCTTTCCCAGATGCGGGGGCGGGAATAGGAGGAATCGTTCTGGCATGACGAGGCCTATCCCGATCTTCTGACTGACTTGAACTACCCTCAGGTGGAGTGGGGAAAGCATCCTCCACAGTTTTTTCCACAACTGCGGATACCTGTTGCTTGTTCATCCCCCCGGCTTTCAAAGCCTCAACTGCCCACAACAGTTGTTCAATGGGATCGGCATCTATCTTCGCTTTGTCTTTTCCCCTGGCCTCAGCCTGATTAAGGGTTCGGGTTGATGTTGGCATGTCATTGCCATAGCTGGAGGCCATCTCCGGTTGGCTAAGTTCGATCACAATTCGCCCCAACAACGGGGGCTCCTGGGGTACAAAACTCCCGGCATATGGTGCGGCTGGAGGTGAAGCTGACATTCCGTAGGCGAGATCCGCCACAGACCTCTGGAGATCACCTATCATCCCCATTAGTTCAAAGGTGGTGGGCTCACGAGCTTGATATAACTGGGGGGCCCAGACCGGGTGCACAACAGGCGACCTGGGTGGGTGTGGCATATCCATGTTGGTCTCACTTTGCAGAGTGATCCCTTGATCTAATGCAGTCGTCATAACCACGAACTCTTCTGAATTCTGCGTCGTCATAGGTCCTGCCTCAGCAAAAAAGGGGGGACACTGACTATTCTGTACTAGCTGTTCGAACTGAAAGAGACAACAAACAGCATTTCAGCCTAAACAGATCAAACACGGGTGTAGCTGAACAACTGTACTCTACTGCTGATCACTGTTCCCCAGAAATCACTGTCCCCAAAACTGAACTGATACCCGCAGATATAACTAGTTTCTTGACAATACAGATACTGGTGCCCTTGGGCCCGATACTCAAACTTGCAAGCTGATAAGTACATCCCTGTAGAGATACATTCTAAAAGCACATAGCAAGTAAAGAGAACCAGAACACCCTTATGTTGGGGTAGGGTTTCCCTGTCCTATTTTGTCAGGAGCTAGGGTTTCACTATGCACGCAGTGGTTTTCAAACAACCTAACATCGGGTAAGTAACCTGTCCTAGCTTGGAATGGTCACTATGGATCCGAATATGCACTAGGTCGAATAGTCAAAAAAGGGTGCCCCGGTAAAACCGGGGTTTGTGTTCCCATACTGTCAGAGCCCATAACCGGTCAGCCTTATGGTCATGCCTTGACAAGACAAGCCTCCGGCAAACCGTTCAGGAATGGCAGATGGAAAACACTGTGTTCCTAGGCGCACCAATGCACATGCAATGCAAAGAAACACATAAGTGAAATCAAAACAGGATAACACGAGTTCGAGTCAAGCTCTCTAAACGTCCCCAGCAGAGTCGCCAGAAACTGTAGACGCGCCCGCGTGGGGGGGAGCCCCATGCTACAGTTCGGACTCTCGATTTGTGTCACGGTTCTTAATCTGAACCAAAGAGTCCAAATCTGGCAAATCGTTTTGAGAAACAGATTTTTGAAAAAGTAGTGCCAAACATGGACTGCTTTGCCAGATACAGAGTCGCCACCTAAATATTTTAAAATGGGGGAATTTAGGAAACCCTGACTCGGTGCCGAAGGCCACATGTCCGTCATCACCGGAGTTGTCTCGGCTCGGGAGCTTGGGTACGATCGGGGAAGGTCAGCTATGAGCACCCCCTTTCGCCCGGTCCGAAGACCGGCCTCTACTAACCGTGATATCTGATTTTGAAAACTTTATGTGTTCTTATACCAATTGTTAGCCTAGAATTACTATGTTATGCGCGTAGCAAACAAGTATAGACTAGATTGCCTAATTTGGGAATAAGCATTGCATGTCCGTTTGTTTTGAAAATACTTTGGAATTTGCTACTCGCAAGTGGGCTAAAATACGGATTTCAACGAGTTTTCCCAACTCAAACAATCCAACCTTCACCCACAAGCATCCAAACAGTTTAACACATAAGCATCTAGCCACATGGTAAGCATGCTGTCATGATAGCATTCACACACATGCGATATGCTAAAACGAAAATACTTACATCGTACTCCGTGCCAAAACAATAAACTAGTTAGCAAACATGCGTGATCCTAGTTCATGTTAGATTGACTAACGCGACGCATACAGGATGCATTTAGAGTAGGCTCGGTTAACCTAAGCATGGCATGTAAAATACAACCAATTGATGCACGTATTCAATTTGGAATTTGAAATACAAATACAGTTAGCATGATGTACCGAGCCCGGTGCATGCAATACTAATGTATGGATGCACGCATGCATAGCATAAGGTATGCTAAATTTTAAACGTGCCCTAATACTAACCATCAAAGCAGGTAAATAAAAGGGAAGAAAGACGTGAGGTTGGAAAACATACACACACTCACGCACACTTATTACAGATTTGCCCTTGCCCAGAGGGACCAAATAAATATTACAAATTAATTAACTATGCAAGCTAATTAAATATTACAAATTAATTAATTAATTAACAAATTAACTAATCTAGACTAGGAAAGCAGTAAACTGCCTCGGGAAGAGAGCCGGATGCAGCGCATGCTCGGGTCCTGCTCAGAAGTGCACCGCCATGCATGGTTTGCCTCTGTTTTCCCTGCTCTGCCTCTCTGAAGACTGTCAAAGTCTCAGGGATACCTCTCTGGATACTGGAGATCACCACCGGCTGAGTAGAATCACCACTGGCAGTGTCATGTGGTCACCGGCACAAAACGAATCCATCGGCTGTTGATTCACTGCCGGTCGGCAATATATACTGTCGGTCGGCAAATAATGCCTGCAGAACCTGCAACTCACAGCAGCAGAGGACAGAACTTGCATGGCAATACAAATCAAGCATATATGCACCAATCATGTCCCTTATCATGGTAATGACTCAAAGGGGCATGTGTCTCGATTCTCGAGCCACCAATCACGCATTTCCATGCATGATGGCCCAAGTGATCAAGTGTGCAACTTTCATGGTAAATGCAATGCAAACCAATCAAACAAACCAAGGCCCAATTCCTATCACCAAGTCAAGGAATAAGGCATGCATGCAAGATGCAATGCAACCTAGGCATGCAAGCTAAGGATGCAACATGGCATGGCAAGGCACTTATGAAAGCGTACAAGCAAACATGAGGCAATGCAAAGGGATAAAAAGATGGACTTATACATGATTTAGGCAACTCCAAATAGGCCTAAAACAGTGGCCAAAGTGACCAAAACAAAGGACTAAAACACATACACACATGCACATGTTAAAGGGCCAACACTTAGGCACAAGTGAGGCGACTCTCAAACACACTTGAATGAGGATATAATGGACAATGAGCATACAACATAAGCTCTGAAAATCATGCTAAAACATGGTGTCAAACCAAGTAAACAAAACGGACCAAGCATGCAATGGATGGCCCAAGTTCTTGAAGCAAGTCAAAGGGACTTGAACCATGGCTAAGCCAACCAAGCCTCACAAGGCTAAGAGGGCTTAAGATAGGTTCAAGACCGACCTAGACCATGCAAAGGGGACTCTTAGATGGCATCTAAGTGGCTCAAATTCAAAGACATACACAAATGCCAAAACATGGAGCATGCTACACAAGCTTTCAAAGCATTAAAGATGCGTCCAAGGTAAACATATAGGCATGAAAATGGGACTGAAATGACATGGTGGATGGTTCCAAATCATCAAATCAATGCAAAAATGCCATGCTATACATTCACACGCTTAAGGCCAACAAGCCGGAATGCAAAGGGGCTATACTAAGCATGCCAAATCCGACCCAAACAACCTAGGACAGACCTTAAACATGGCAAAATATGCACAAAAGCTTCACAAGACTAAGCCTAAAACATGCTAGAATAAGGGCTAACAACCTAAGCGCAATATTAAGGCAATAACATGGCATTACATGGTAGGTATGTTAAGCATGCATGTGTACCAAAACCAACAAAAAATAGAGGTATATTATGACATACAAGCATGGAAAACAGCCAAGACATGATCAATACACACTCTAACATGATGCTCCCTCAAGAGGCCAAAAACGGTTCCATTTCAAGGACAACAAAGGGAGGGGGTGGCCCTCCCCTTTTGGAGACTTCAAGGCACCATCTTTACCACTGAAATCCTTCAAGATTTCAGTGGTGAAGGGCCCAAACACCAAAGTCTCGAAACTCACTCAAAATAGCACAAAATGGGCCTTTCAAGGCCTAAGAGGGGTCAAACACCTCCAAACCACAAAACACTCTAAACAAACAATTTAGAGGGCCTAAAAACAGAACTTTTCTGTATTATACACCAAGCTCAAAAACGAATTTAAGACAGGTAGAAATACAATGCAAAAATGGGGAATAAAGGTGTTAGTTTCTTACCCTTGAAGACCCCTTTAACAATGGTGCTCCAACAGCTCCTTCTAGGTTGAAAACAGCTCCAAAACTTCAAAACCAACCTCTTAGAACCTCAGTAGCTAGGTCAAGGTGAAACACTATGTGTTTGTGTGCAATAGTAAGACACAAACACACTAAAACACACACAAGAGGGAGATATAGAGATAGAAAGTGTATGGTTTCTAACCCTAGAACTCAAGAACCCTAAAAATGGCTGTCTAAGCTCTCCAAAATATCTCAAGTGTCTAACCCTCAAGCCAAGAGAGAAGACTCTCTCTTATAGAGCTTATTGTCTTGTAAAGCTTACAAGACAAGCTTCTAAAGAGGGAAATCCCTCCATACACGTGTATGGAGGGGAGTAAAAAGCAAGACAGCTGTCTTAAAATATCTGCAAAAGCAGATGCACAGTAGTCGGCCGGCCAAAGATGCCATTTTGGCAAAATTGATTGCCGACCGGCAATATACATTGCCGGTGGCAACAAAAACCAGCCGGTGGCCTCTAGCTACTGCCGGTGGTGTGTGGGGATGCCTCACAAGGCATTCCCTGCCCTTCCAAGAAAAACACAAGTGTTTGGTGCAAAACTAGATACTAAACGGTCGAGTTCGGAGATCCTGTGGCAGGGCACGTAGCCGAGACCTCCGGGAACTCCAAACGAACACAAACATGGATGATCACCGGGTGTTCAAACGGTGACGTCCAAGTCTTGAGGACGGTCAAAAATGGGGTGTCTACACATGCGAGCAAATGCCAAGAATTTTGTCAAGAAATGCGAACAATGCTAGAAGTTTTTCCCTTTAACTAATCTGCTTGCCGAGGAGCTAAACTTTATCACTAGTCCTTGGTTGTTCGCTCAATGGGGACTTGATATCGTCAGACCATTACCACGAGCTCCAGGGAACAAGCGATTCCGGATTGTCGCAACAGATTATTGTACAAAGTGGGTTGAAGCAAAGGCATTAACACATATTCAAGATGTTGATGTTAAGCGTTTTGTATGGAAAAACATCATAACATGATTCGGCATACCAAGGGCACTTGTCTCAGACAACGGCACCCAATTTGATTGTGGCGTCTACTGAGAATTATACAACACGTGTGGTATCTGGCCCTACTTTTCCTCGTTGGCATATCCACAAAGCAATGGTCAGGCAGAGGCCATCAATAAAGTCATCCTGGATGGCATCAAGAAAAGGTTGGAAAAAGCTAAAGGTAGATGGGTCAAAGAGTTGCCCAGTGTGTTGTGGGCTCATTGCACTACTCAAAGGCGATCCACTAGGGAAACGCCATTTGCTTTGTGCTTTAGAACCCAGGAAATTATCGCCCTGGAGATCGGCCTACCCACACTGAAATCCAAGGTTTTTGACATGGGCCGTAATGACATGATGTTGGCCTTAGACTTGACTCTGATTGAAGAACGCCGAGATCGTGCCCTTGCGTGCATGGCGCAGTATCAGCAACAACTCGCTAAATCATATAATCAGCGCGTACAGTTATGTCGTTATACACCTGGAGAGTTGGTCCTCAAGAAAGTGCTTCCTGCTAATAAGAATCCAGCAGACGGAAAATTAGGCCCCAACTGGGATGGCCCTTATCAGGTTGATTCAATCGCTAGAACAGGGGTGTATTGGCTCAAAGACATGGCTAGGAGAAGTTTGCCACGCCCCTGAAATTCCACACATTTGCGCAAATTTTATTACTAAGCGAACTTGTACGGCGTGCTAGTTTATTTCAAAATTTTGCTGATATGTTGTGTATACATCTTTCAATTCCCCAATGCAACGCCCTTTCTTCTCCCAGTCTCGATAATAATGGTTTAATAACGAATAAAAGACTCCAAATTCTGAGCCCCATTCGCGGATGTCATGTTTGGGCTGAATAAGACTCTAAATTCAAAGCGCTTTTCGTGGATATCATGATTGGCCAACACAAAAAGCCTCTGAATTCGAAGCGCCCTTCGTGGATATCATGATTGGCCAATACAAAAGGACTCCGAATTCGGAGCGCCTTTCGTGGATGTCAAGTTTGGGCCAAATAAGTCTCCGAATTCGGAGCGCCCTTCGTGGATGTCATGTTTAGGCCGAATAAGCCTCCGAATTTAGAACACCCTTCGTGGATATCACGATTGGCCAACACAAAGAGACTCACGTTTGGGCCGAATAAGCCTCCGAATTCGGAGCGCCCTTCGTGGATGTCACGTTTGGGCCGAATAAGCCTCTAAATTCGGAGCACCCTTTGTGGATATCACGATTGGCTAACACAAAAAGACTCTGAATTCATAGCGCCCTTCATAGATGTCACGTTTAGGCTAAATAAGCCTCCGAATTTGGAGCGCCCTTCGTGGATATCACGATTAGCCAACACAATAAGACTCCAAATTCGGAGGCTTATTCAGCCTAAACGTGACATCCACGAAGGGCGCTCCAAATTTTTAGCGCCCTTCGTGGATATCACGATTGGCCAACACAAAAAAAAACTCATGTTTGGGCCGAATAAGCCTCTGAATTTGGAGTGCCCTTCACGGATGTCACATTTGGACCGAATAAGCCTTTGAATTCAGAGCGCCCTTCGTGGATATTACGATTGGCTAACACAAAAAAACTCCAAATTCGGAGCACCCTTTGTAGCAGTCACGATTGGCCAACACAAAAGACTTCGAATTCGGAGCCCCATTCGTGGATGTCACGTTTGGGCCAAATAAGTCTCCGAATTCGGGGCACCCTTCGTTTATAACCACGAACAGCCGAGTTATCCTCTGAATTAAGAAAGACCAAATTTGGCAATAGAATGGCAAGGATCAATATACGATTGTCACAAGTATATGCAAACATTAATCGAAACAACATTGCAAATATTTATTTCATTAAATAAGCACAAATACATGGCTTTTGACGAATTCAAAAGTACAGTAATGTGTATTGATGTCTAAATCTATTCGGCACCCTCTTTATCGTCGATTTTCTCGGCATCATTAGCTTCGAAAGGAAAATTTTACACCAAATCGATACCCGCGGCCTTGTAGACACCCCATTTTTGACCGTCCTCAAGACTTGGACGTCACCGTTTGAACACTCGATAATTATCCATGTTTGTGTTCGTTTGGAGTTCCCGGAGGTCTCGGCTCGCGCGCCTTGCCTCAGGATCCCCGAACTCGACTATTTAGTGTCTGGTTTTGCACCAAACACTTGTGTTTTGCCTTTAAAAGGGCAGGGAATGCCTTATGAGGCATCCCCACACACCACCGGCAGTGGCTGGAGGCCACCGGCTGGTCCTTCTCTTCCATCGGCACTTTAGTTTGCCGGTCGGCACACTTTATTGCCGGTCGGCATAATATGTTGCCGGTCGGCACTGTTTTTTGCCGGAATAGCTTTTTTGGGCAGCCGACCACTGTTCATCCACTTTATGGAGATATTTTGTGCCAGCTGTGATAGCTGGCACCAACTCCTTTCGCCTCCATACACGTGTATGGAGGGATTTCCCTCTAGCCAAGCTTGTTGAATAAGCTTTGCAAGAGGGAGTCCTATAAGAGAGAGGCTTTCCACTTGGTTCTAGGTTAGAAAAACAGTAGCAAAAATCAGCCTTTAGAGATATAGATACATATTATCTCTATACCTCTCTCCCTCTCCCTTCTTGTGTGTGTTTCTTGGCCCAAAAGGTGTGTTTTACCTTACTTTTGCACCATTACACACACCATTACACCTTATTCCGAGATTGAGGGACTTGGAGGAGTTGTTTCTTGAGTTTTGGACTGGTTTTGATCCAAAGAAGGAGGCTAGACCATTTGTTCTTCAAGGGTTCTTCAAGGGTGAGCATCTTCCCTTTTATTCCCCAAACTTGCATTGGTTTTCTACCTATTTTGTTTATTGTTTTGGCTCTTGTGTATAACATAAAAAAGGCTCATATTTTCCTGCTCTAGCACTTTCATTAAGGTCACTTTGTGGTTAGAGTGCAAACTCATCCTCATAGGCCTTGTTTGGTCTATTTTGGTGCCTCTTTGATAAGGTTTTGTTCACTTCAGCACTTTGATCTTTTCATCACTAAAAATCAGTGTATTTTGGTGTCAAAAAAGTTGGTTTGAAGTCTTGCATAGGGGAGGGACACCCCTCTCCCTTTATGGTTTTGTTTCTTTGCTTTTTGGGCTCAAGAGGGTAGCATGTGTGCTTGATGTTTCTTGGCTTCATTCCAGCATTTTTTTAGGCATCTTACGTCATATATAACCTCTGTTTTTGGTCGGATTTGGGCCTCTTTGCATGCTTGTAATATTTGCTTTGTATTGCTCCATCTTGCTTAGAAATACATATCATGATTAGGCCATGATTCTTGTGAGAATTGGTTTAGTTCCATGAAGTTCGTAGTGTTGTTTTTCCATGCTTAAGGTTTGTTGGTTATCCATTTAGTTATGCTTGACATGTGTGTTAAGGTTGCTTTGTATTTTAGCTTAAAAGCTTTGAGCATGTTGACCTCTAATATGTATGTTTGTGGTTAACCCTCATGATTCAACATCATCTAAGGACCATATTTTAGCCCAAGAATCATGCTTGTATGTGTGCATGCATGGTCTCTTTAATGCCTTGAGGGTGTGTCCTCTTATGCCTAAGAATGAGCCTTAGTGCATATGCTTCATGGGAGATGTTTTAGTCGCCATATTAGGAGTCTTGGGGTCCTATTTTGCATGCACAAATTCTGTTTTTGCTTGGCTTTGATCATGCCATGAGAGGTCGTGTTGGTGGGGGTAAATTGTCTCCTTGTGTGCCTTAGCTTTGGGACCATGAGTTTGCTTGTTAACATGAGTTGATTGTCTATCATTTTGAGCACTCTTGGCCACTGTTTTGAGAAGGGTGAAGGCCTGCCCCTTTGCCATTTTAAGCCCTCTTGCATGCTTGCTCTATGTTTGTTGCATAGTTGTTTCATTAAGCTTTGTAGCACATCAATCCCATAGTCAATTTGGTCCATGTTTATATCATGTTTGTACCTTGTATGCTTGATATTATACATTTATCATGTTGGTTGCATAATGCTTGTTGTGCTTTACATCTTGATGGCATGATACATTTGAGCCTTGTTGAGCATTACATGCATTGCATTTACTTGGTTTGGGGTGTCAAACTAAGTGTGGGAATCAAGGACCATTCATACTTCAAGTGATGCAATGTGCCTCGATTCCCGGTCATCGGGACCTTTGACTCCAACTTGATAAGGCCCCGGTTTTCATGTTATTTGTTGCATACATTTTCATATCAAATGGCAAATTCGATCCTTTGACCCACCATGTACCATTGATGGTTCAAGGATCGAAAGTCATGCTTCTTTGAGTTCAAAACATGATAAGAAGTAGGACCATGCTTACATGTGTCCAAAAACCAGTGTCTGGTTTTGCACCAAACACTTGCATCTTGCCTTTGAGAGGCAGGGAATGCCATGTAAGGCATCCCCACACACCACCGGCAGTGGCTGAAGGTCGCCGGCTGGCCTCTTTCTTCCATCGGCACTTTTGTTTGCCGGTCGGCACACTTTATTGCCGGTCGGCATAATATGTTGCCGGTCGGCACGTGCTCACGGTGAACTACACATATGATATATCAGTGTATCTAGGTTAAGCAGTTAAAGAACAGTATTGACTATCGCAGTTATATGTTCTATATTGCAGAAAATGAGACAGAGGGGAAGAGTGTACCTCAGAAGCGCCGTAGGACAGATGCGACTCTGGCTTGCGCAGCAAAAGCTCCAATGGCGCGCCCCGCGCATAGCTCCTAAAGTAGCGGATGTCATTGAGAGGCAACACATGTATCGCCGGCCTGTAGGTCGCCGAATCGAATGGTCGAATGCGAAGAGGTAGGAGCTCGACCTCAGAGTCCACGTCCATCTCTGGGGGAGCCCCACCCCATGGAATGCCGTCTTCCATCTCAAGAAGAGTGCAAAAATGGCCGAAAGTGTGAAAAAATGTTGAGAATGCAAAAAGTCAACCTAAAAGTCAACCCCGAGGGATGAAAATGGGAGAAAAGGTCAGAGTGTGGAAAAAGCACAAAGATCGAGGTATAACTCGGGGGAAACAAACCCCAAGTGGTGGAAACCAAGAAAGGGACACCGATAACGAATTTCGATCGGTACAAAGTGTGCGAAATGGGAAGGGTTTCGCGAATCGAACGATGGAAAAGGCTCGAAAACAAGAGAAAAACATGGATCGAAGAGAAGAAAATCACCTAAAGAGAAAGAGGGAGGATTTTCAAGCTTCATAACATAGTAATGCTAGGCTAATAATTGGAATAAGAACACATAACGTTTTCAAAACTGGATATCACAGTTAGTAGAGGCCGGTCTTCGTACCGGGCGAAAGGGGGTGCTCATAGCTGACCTTCCCCGATCGTACCCAAGCTCCCGAGCCGAGACAACTCCGGTGATGACGGACATGTGGCCTTCGGCACCGAGTCAGGGTTTCCTAAATTTCCCCATTTTAAAATATTTAGGTGGCGACTCTGTATCTAGCAAAGCAGTCCATGTTTGGCACTACTTTTTCAAAAATCTGTTTCTCAAAAACGATTTGCCAGATTTGGACTCTTTGGTTCAGATTAAGAACCGTGACACAAATCGAGTCCGAACCGTAGCGAGGCCCACGCGGGCGCGTCTACAGGCCTACAGAGCCTTAATCCATCCATGCTTAAATCCACGATTTTCACACCGATAGACATCCTCAACTAAATTTTTCTTCGTCTTTTCAATACCAATTTTTCAGCCGTCATGAAAACCTTGTTCATAAGCCTTCGTTCTTATTACTTCTCTTGCGAACATGCTCGTCGTATCTCAGTTGGCAATCACATGATCCAAAAGATGCTGATTTACACTTTCCGCCACGATTGAGTTCATTTTGCTCGCCGACTGCATTTTGGAAGCCTTAGTTTTTTTTCAGCTCGTTCTTGGCTTTCTCTGCGCGATGTTCCAAGCTCCGAATACAGCCGTCTTTCTACTCTATCTCTCTTCGCACAACACGAAGACACATGCCGATTTCATAAGAGGTGTATAGTCCCTTTACCGCTCCATGGACACCCTCCCGAAAAACTTCACAATCAGGCCGACCGACCATTGATTGCTGGACTTCGGGTGGAAAAATCTGTCGAGTAAACTCTACTGCCACATTTGGATCGCAGATAATCGAATCCGCTTCAGTTATCAATTTATTCCCAACGAAAACTGAAAAACTCAACGGGTGTGGTAGTCTGCTGGTTTCATTTCGCGAACAGGAGGAGCTCCCTCGCTGCTGCCTCTCCTTCCTGGGTGACTTCTCTACTCCGCCTCCTCTTAGGGACCTACTTCGACGACAGGGGGAGCGACGCCTCTCACGCTCCTCCAACGTCCTATTTCCCGTTCGCGCAGGTTCGCCAGCTCGATTCATCTCTAAGTCCAATTTAGCTAGTGTCCTACCCTCCCCTCTGCTGTTGATGAATATTCTTCTTGACATCCAAATTTCATAAGTTCAACACAACACTCTTTTCCCTCTCATAGTTTGTTGAATTTCAGCACTATATATCTATCGACAACACAGAACCCACGCGTGCGTAGCCTCCACCCCGCTTATTAATTACGGGCAGAGCATTTCCAAAGCAATCGTTTCAATGCATTTCGCCGAATAATTACTGTGCCCCACCCAATCCATGAACTACACATATTCGGCGGTTCGGTTCATTAATCAGCTGGGGCAAGGGCAGATTCATTAATCTATTCGGCTTTCTTGCAATACATTGCGCCGACAAGTTACTATGCCCCACCCAATACATGAAATACACATATTCAGCGGTTCGGTTTATTAATCAGTTGGGGCAAGGGTAGATTCATTAATCTATTCGGCCTACTTGCAATGCATTGAGCCGACAAGTTACTGTGCCCCACCCAATCCATGAACTACACATATTCGGCGGTTCGGTTCATTAATTAGTTAGGGCAAGGGCAGATTCATTAATCTATTCAGCCTACTTGCAATGCATTGCACCGACAAGTTACTGTGCCCCACCCAATCTATGAACTACACATATTCGTCAGTTTGGTTCATTAATTAGCTAGGGTAAAGGCAGATTCAGTAATCTATTTGGCCTCTATTTATAAATATATTGACAAACTACAATGCCCCATCTGATTGACAGATTTTATTCAATGTGACGTTGCAAGCTGTATGTTTTATTCGGCTCTTCAATGTTCAAATTGGCACAATTGGCACAAGACATATGATCATTCGGCTTTCGAACGACTTGTCCAAATAGGGCAAGGGCAAATATACCATTGTACTCGGCATATGAAGTTATAGCCGAATTACAATACATCACCCCACTTGTCCAATCGAGTTTGGCATTAAAATATATACGTAATTCAGCAGATTATGTTATAACCGAATTGTGCTACTTCTCACACCGTCTTGGCCATTAATTTTATCGCCAAATTAAGTTACATCACCCTACTTATCTATTAATTAGCACATGCAGAATACACACAAAAAGGCGATTTTCAGTAATAAATTGAGTACAAACAGTCGTCATTTCACACATGAAAATTGCCCTATTTTTTACTTCTAAACAAAATCAATAAGCAAAAATCTACAAAAACTACGTACATAAAATACCAAGCAAAAAGCAAAATTACATTGACACTACTCATTCTTTAGGGTCAGACTCCAACGGCTTAACCTCTAGCTGCTCGTATGGAATTGGCTGCTCCAATGTCACATTAGCGGCAGCCAGGGCTTTGAGCCAGCCATGTTTGAAGCCCCAATTTTCAAACTTTAGTACATCATCCACGTATTTTCCAAGGCCGCGTTTTCTCTAGCTTCGAACACCTTGGAGATCTCGAAGTCGGCAATTTCTTTTGCCTTCTTCGGTTCCTCTAAATCAACTTCCAGTTTGGCAAACACCTCCTCAACCAACTTGAGCGCATCATCACTCGCGTTCTGTGGACGCGCCCCGAGGACTCCCGAGGCTCCGCGCTTGCGAAGGCGCGAAATCTCATTTGTTCTCTAGCTACTACAGTTCGGACTCAAATGTCACGGTTCTGAATCTAGTCTCACAATGTGTGATATAAGACCGATAAATCACCAAAGAGTCCGAATCCGGCAAATCGTTTTAGAAAACTGATTTTTATAAAAAAAAGTGCCAAACATGGACTACTTTACCAGATACAAAGTCGCCACCTAAATATTTTATTTTAGGGAAATTTAGGAAACCCTAACTCGTGCCGAAGGCCACGTGTCCGTCATCACCAAAGTTGCCTCGGCTCGGGAACTTGGGTACGAGAGGGGAAGGTCATGCAATGAGCACCCTTGCTCGCCCGATCAAAGATCGGCCTTTACTAAGCATGATATCTTGTTTTTGAAAACACATGTGTTCTTATTCCGATTATTAACCTAGAATTACTATGTGATGCGCACAGCAAACAAGTATAGACTAGATCGCCTAAGTTGGAACAAAATATTGCATATTTGTTTGAAAATGGGTTTGAAGTTTGCTACTCGCAAGTAGGCTAAAATGCGGATTTCAATGAATTGTTCCAATTCAAGTAATCCAACCTTCACCCACAGGCATTCAGACAGTTAATCAATTAAGCAATTAGCCTCATGGCAAGCATGTTTTCATGGCAACATTAACACACATGCAGTATGCTAAAGCGTAAACACTCCTAGTGTACTCCGAGCCAAAACAGAGAACTAGTTAGAAATCATGCATGATCCTAGTTCATGTTAAGATGGCTAATGCAACGCATGCCAAAAATGCAACTAAAACAGGCTCGGCTATTCTAGATGTCATGTGAAATGTAACTTGATAACATGTATTCAAATTGGAATTTAAATACGATGCAGTTTGTATGATGCGCCGAGCCTGATGCATGCAAAACAGATGAACGGATGCACGCATGCGAGCCTATGGTATGCTAAACAAAATATGCCCTAAAACTAACCATCGTAAGCGGTTAAGTAAAAGGGAGAAAGAAATGAGGGTTAGAAGACATGCATCACACGCACGCACGCGCGCTTATTACAACAATACGCCCTCTCGAAGAAGGGACCGAATAAGAAGCTAACTAGCTAATCTCAAGCTAATTAAACTAATTATTACAAAACAAATTAATTAACTAATCTTAGTTAACTAATTATTACAAAAACAAATTGAATAGCTAATGCATTAACTATTAAGTTGCAAACCAAATGCTTAATCTAGCTAAGTAAAGAAGCTAAATAAACAGTAAATCAGGAGCCTCAGAGGGAAAGGAATGCATGCATGCCCGATCGCCTCGTTCAAAAATCCAATGTGATGCCCCGATTTGCCACTGTTTTCAGTTGTCCTCAGAACCTTGCATTAAGCTCTAGAAAGCTTAAACTTCACTTTGGGAGACCTGTGGGAGGGTGGCCGACCACTTTTGGTCTCTCCATCCACCTGCTGACCACTTTCTTTGTTGAAAGCCAGAAAAAGTGGTCGGCCAGCTAGTTTTTCTGACTGGCCGACCAGTTGTTGCTACTGAATTCTAGTTTGCTGCAACAGAGAGCAAGAAAGGGCATGGCAATGTATTTGCAAGATATGTGTGCACAACCACCCTCCCTATCATGTCATGAGCTGAAGGGAGTGTAGTCCTCGACCCTCAGGCCACCAATCGCGCATTTCAATGCATGATGGCCGAGAGGCGAAGTTGCACAATTCAATGTAAAATGAATGCACAAGTAAACATGTAAAGCCTAAAACTCTGTCATGCTAGATCAAAAGCGTCAGTGACCGAGAATTGAGACACGTTTCATCACTTGAAGTATGAAACGTCCCTCGTTTCTCGTGTTTGGACTAACACCTATTCCAAACAACAATGCAACACAAGTGACATGGCAAACATGCAATGTGACTTAAGCATACAAACATGCAACTACATGGCATACACAATGCAATGTGATATGATCAGCTTAACAAAGCTAATGATATGCGAACAATGCCAACACATGCACACACAATGCAATACTACAAAGACAAATTAGCAATGTTAGGGCCATGCATACACAATGCAAAGAAACAACTTGGAATACACAATACAAATAACCACACGGCATGCACAATGTAATATAGGATGGCATACTTAATGCAATGAACAATAAGCATGCGAACAACATGTAAGTAAACATGCTAAATGGACTTAAACCAAAATAGACAGACCTCCGCCATGCCCAAAACAGTGGCCATAATGCTAAAATGAAGGCACCGAAAACACATGCAAACATGCATGCCAATTGGCTCACCAATTAAGGCACTAAAGTGCAACTCTCAAGAACACTTAAAGAGTGAAAAGCATGGAAGTGTAACAACACTAGGTGCACTGAAATCAAGCAAGAAATGATGTCAAATCATTTAATCAACACAAGTAAAGCATGCAAGGGTCCTTAAAGCATAAGACTAGCAAAGAGGACTACAAAGGCGGCATGCAATACAAGGCACAAATGCATGAACCAGTCATGGACAGAGCTCAAGTAGGTCAAAACAAGGACCTAAACATGCTGAGATGAGGGCTCAAAGGCCTAGGCATGCAAGCATATAAGCTAAGCCGTAAACTAGGCAATAATGCACAACACTCAAAGGCACTTAAAGCATGAATGAAGTGGGAATATGGCAATGCTACATGCTCTAAAATCAAGTATTAAATGATGTCAAATCATCCAAATGGCTCAAAGATAACATGCATGAGGCATCAAAACACAAAGCTAGCAAGGCCAATTGCACTACAGCTATACAGAGCATGAAGCATATGGTTGAGGCAACCCAAAACAGTCCTAGAACATGTCAAAATGATACTAAAACATGCATGGAAGGAAGCCAAAATAAGCTAGCATGAAGGGCATAAGGCATGATGCATACAAAGCAAATAAGGTGGATTACACTACACCTACTAAGACCAAGCATGGGATGACTCGACCAATAAAAATTAGAGTTATATCATGGCGTAATAACCCCAAATAAACACTAAAATGATGGCGCGTAAGCTTAGGCATGAAGGCATACACAATGACTCATGTTTAAGGCATAAAGGACCAACCCTCCAACGCATTGAATTAGTGACAAATGAAAGTGTATGGCCACACTACATGGACTGAAATAACATGACAAATGATGCCAAATCATTCAAATAGACCAAGCAAAGCATGCTATTGGACTTGATACACAAAGCTAACAAGCTAGAATGCATTATAGTTATACAAAGCATGGCATGCATGACTAAGACGACATAAATCAGACCTTAAACATGCTAAAACATGAACAAAGTTTTCTCAGAGCTAAGCCAAAAGCATGCTAAAATAACATGTTAAAACATGAGACACATTAGGCTACTTCATGGAAATGCACTACAAGTGCATGGAGCATGCAAGGTCCAACCAAACCAAACCAAAACAGAGTCATAACATGGAAAAGCATCACCAAAAACTTGCTGAAATGGAAACAAAACAAGCTAGAATGACATGCTACTTCATGAAGCATACAAAGTTAGTTTGTGAGATTTACACTACAAGTGTATTAGGCATGCATGGAATGACAAAACCTAGTAAAAACAGTGGTATGCCACAGCAAAATAACCACAAATATATGCTAAGAACAAGCCAACACAAGCTTAACAAAGGTGCTCACACATGAGGCATTCAAAGCAAGTAAACAAAATATAAGGAGAGGGGACCCTCTATGAGGCATTCAAAGCAAGTAAACAAAATATAAAGAGAGGGGACCCTCTCCTATTTAGGACTCCAAAACCACCTTTCCACCACTGAAAATTCTCTGGATTTCAATGGTAGAAAGGTCATGCAAAGTCTTCAACAAGAGCCTAAAGGGATGGCTCAAAACAAGGCCTAACAAGGCCTAAAAGGGAGTAGATCACCCCCAACGAAAAAGTGACCTTAAACAAACTTTTTAAGCATGTAAAAATAGAACTTTTTCCAGTTAAGAGTTAAGCTTAAAACAGTATGAAAATAAGGCTAAAAACTTAAGCAAGAATGGGGGTTTTAAGGGATAGAAACTCACCCTTGAAGACCTTCTTTAAAACTACAACTCCAGTAGTTTTTTCAAGCTCAAACCCAGCCAAGAACACCAAAACCAGCTCCTCAGCACCTCAGCAACCAAAGGATGGTGTTTGAGTGTGTGTTTGTGTGTTAAACTAAGACAAAACTACACTTTTGAAGCACAAAAATGAAGCAAAGGGGAACAAAGATACAACTATGTATGTATAACTCTCAAGCCTCAAAATTCTGACCCTAGAGGAGGGAGGAGGAGCCTCCCTCTTATAGAGAGAAAAAGCACAAGCTTCTTGGAGAAGCTAAGCTTCAAGGCAATCCCTCCATACACGTGTATGGAGGATAGCTCTTGTGCTCTCCAACTGTGCCAGCTGGCCAAAAATATCTCCAAAAAGGTGCCAAAAAGCAGCCGACCACTTGAAGTGGTCGGCCAGCTACTTGAAGCGATCGGCCGACCACTTTAAATGGTCTCCCAGAATACAAACCAGTCGGCCATGGTGGGAGAAGGTCTAGAGCATGAAAGCAAGCTAGTGGTGAGGGGGCCGACCAGAAAAGGTGGTCAAAGGACCAAGAAAGCCAGTTGTCCGACCAGAAAATTGGCTGGCAGAAGGAAAAGTGGTCTCCAAGGGGAAAAAGTGGTCTCCCACCCTTGTACCACCTTCCAAACAAGGAAAACAAGGTTTGTACCAAAAACAAACCAAAACGGATGCAAGACGAGAGATCGGGCGGCAAGGCACGCGGTTGAAAGCCTCGAAAACTAGCCTACGGGCATCAAAAGTGGTAAACGATCACAAAAGTGGTCTCCCAGACCACAGTGTTCCTCTAGGCAGAGGCAACAAGGTGTGGTTCAAAAACCACGCCAAATGGAGGACGTTAAGCAGTCCCGAGACAAGGCGCACGGCCGAAGGCTCCAGAAACCGGAAACTAGTCTCCAAATGGGAAAAGTGGCCTACGACCACAAAAAAAGTGGTCTATGACCACAAAGAGATGGTCTACAAAACCTCTCCCTCCCTCCGGGAAGAGAAAACAAGGTTCGGTCCACAAACCGAGCCAAAGCACAAAAAGTTCAAAGGCCCGGAGGCAAGGCTCTCAGCCAAAACTCCAAAACCTCTAAATGAGCACAACATGCACCATCACTGAGCGCTCAATCGATGACGTCTGAGTCTTAAGGTTGGTCAAAAATGGGGTGTCTACAGTTGCCCCTCTTTGACAGAACTCGAAAGTCATAAGTGACGGGAGTGAGTGTCAAAGCCCAGAGATGATCCATTTTTGACAAGGCCGAAGGCTTAGACAAACAGGTAAGATAACAAAGAGATGTGCCTGCAGGCTGGGGCAAGATACAAATGACATGCACAAAGATGAACATAACTTATGATCATGCAAAGAAAATTATAAAAAAGCAATTATGCACAATAAATGCAACAGTTTAAGCCAAGAATTCAAACCAAATTACATTACATGCAGAAAGGATGTAAGAGAATTATACAATTCTTGCTATGTCTTACACGGAGTACATACAATACCGTCTGGTTCGTCTGGTCACACCAGCTTCAAATGAACCGCACATACGATATCGTGCCTACATACGAAAACAACTCAACAGGTACAATATAGTTAGAAGCACATGTTCAATCATTATATCAAGATGTAATTCCAATGCGAGATGAACGCATGCATACACAATGCTGATGGAAACATGCATAGCAATGCAAGCGAAAAGTGCGTGACAACACATGCAAAGTGTGGGTGCATAACAATGCAACCTAAGTGTGACGCATAACAATGCGAGTAAAGTGCGCGACAACGCAAGCGAAATGTGCATGACAATTCAACAAAAGTGCGCGTAACAAAGCGACGAGTAGTGTGCATAACAATACGACAAGTGGTGGGCATAACAATGCAACGAGACGTGCATAACAATGCAACAAGTGGTGGGCATAACAATGCAGGAAAGGAAAGTGTGACGAAATAGCACGTTTGAAGCAAAAATAAGTACAAGCCTTCAAGAGAGCAATTCAACCATAACCTCCGATTTACCTCTCGGAGGGGTCACACGTACTCAAAAAGGATACACCATGCTCTTAACGAGTAACGATGAGCTACACATCGAAGACTTGAATTGAAGTTCCTGCGGGGACATTCTTGAGCCGAAAAGTGTACTTTTCTTGTACTTTCTCGAGGGTGGAGGACTCTAATCATCACCAAAACACATAGGGAGAACAAAGGGACCTCTGAAGATCATCCAAGAAGCTGGCCAACCAGTTATATCAGTGGCCGACCAGTTGTTGATCACCAAAGTGGTCGGCCGACCAGAAAAACTAGATGGCCGACCCGTTTACAGAATCTGGGGTAGTTTTGTCTTTTAAGCTTCGGTTCTTTAAGTACACAACTCCAAATCAGTTTGTATCACACCTCCAAAGCCGAAATCAGTTTCTCTTCCTTCCTAGACCCTTTTCTCTCTCAGATCTGCACTTTATATGCGTTTTCCAATGCCCCATGCAAAGTTGTTTCGCAGAAACTTTCGGTTCTCTTCGTTTTGAACCGATTAAAATTTGTTTTCGGGCGTTGATTTTTCTCTTCCCGAGAGTTGACCTTGTTGAATTTTTCCAATTTTGGCTTATTTTGCTCGTTTTTGCATCATCTCGCAGATTTCTTTAGATGGCCGACGATATTCCGTATGGCGGAGGTTCTCCATGTGCAGAGGACGAGCCCGACATTATACCATTGTCTCCGAGGATACGGCCATTCGACCTAGAGGAGTACGACCCGGAGAAGCACATCCTTCCTCCTAGCACCTTCTACCACTTTACGGATTTCGCGCGGCGGGCACCCACAGACCTACTGCTACGGGAGCCGGAGTCCCATTTATCTCATCGCGCGCATGAGGTACGTACTTTACATTTGCATTTCTTGCACATTCCATGTTTTCGCTATGTATCATATCTGCTCGCTCTAAACATATTCACATACACAGCACTTCACTCATCCTGAACGCACAGTTCATACAGCCTTCTACTGACTTGGCATATAGCTCATTTGGGCACACAGCACATAACACTGCTCCATCTGAACACGCAGTTCATAACACATTATTCTGTTTAGTTGGCACACGGCTCATAACATTGCTCACTCTGAACACGCAGTTCATAACACAGCATTCGATTTAATTGGCACACAGCTCACAACACTGCTCAATCTGAACACATAGTTCATAGCACAATATTCAATTTAATTAGCACACAGCTCATAACACTACTCAATCTAAACACGCAGTTCATAACACAACATTCAATTTAATTGGCACACAACTCATAATACTGCTCAATCTGAACATGCAGTTCATAACACAGCATTCAATTTAATTGGCACACAACTCACAACACTGCTCAATCTGAACACGCAGTTCATAACACAGCATTAAATTTATATAATAGCACACCGCTCAATCTGAACACGCAGTTCATAACATGGTATTCAGTTTATAGCACACTGCTCAATCTAAACACACAGTCCATAACGCAGTACACTTTTTCATAACATAGCACACTACTCAATCTGAACACCCAGTCCATAACGCAGTACACTTTTTCATAACATAGCACACCGCTCAATCTGAACACGCAGTCCATAACGCAGTACACTTTTTCATAACATAGCACACCGCTCAATCTGAACACGTAGTTCATAACACGGTATTCGGTTTATAGCACACTGCTCAATCTGAACACGCAGTCCACAACGCAGTACGCCTTTTCATAACATAACACACCGCTCAATCTGAACACACAGTTCATAACACGATATTCGGTTTATAGCACACTGCTCAATCTGAACACGCAGTCCATAACGCAGTACACTTTTTCATAACATAGCACACCGCTCAATCTGAACACGTAGTTCATAACACGGTATTCGGTTTATAGCACACTGCTCAATCTGAAAACGCAGTCCATAACGCAATACACTTTTTCATAACATAGCACACCGCTCAATCTGAACACGCAGTTCATAACACGGTATTTGGTTTATAGCACACTGCTCAATCTGAACACGCAATTCATAACATGGTATTCGGTTTATAGCACACTGCTCAATCTAAACATGCAGTCCATAACGCAGTACACTTTTTCGTAACATAGCGCACCGCTCAATCTGAACACGCAGTTCATAACACGGTATTCGGTTTATAGCACACTGCTCAATCTGAACACGCAGTCCATAATGCAGTACACTTTTTCATAACATGGCACACCGCTCAATCTGAACACCCAGTTCATAACACGGTATTCGGTTTATAGCACACTGCTCAATCTGAAAACGTAGTCCATAACATAGTACACTTTTTCATAACATAGCACACCGCTCAATTTGAACACGCAGTTCATAACACGGTATTCGGTTTACAGCACACTGCTTAATCTGAAGACGCAGTCCATAACGCAGTACACTTTTTCCTTGCCACGCAGCTCATACATTCCACTTTGAACACACAGCTCATACATTTCAAATTTCTTAACACATATCTCATTCTTTTTCATTTTGAACACGCAGGTCATACTTTTCATGTTGAACACACAGCTCATACTTTTCAATTTGAACACACCGCTCGTACTTTTTATTCTGAACACGCAGCTCATACTTTTCACTTTGAACACGCAGCTTATACTTTTCATTATGAAACTAAATACATCTGTTCATTCGAAATGCAGGTATCCTCCCGTTTCACACGAGGTTATGGGTTTATCCTTGCGAGGGAGTGGTATATGGAGCTCCCAGATGCCGTCCGACATATTGTGGATGAGGTAGGGTTTGGCATATTCTGTGCGGGATTATCACGTCATCCAGCGAGCAGGACTCTCTTGGGCGCACTTGTAGAGAGATGGTGGGACACCACCAACTCCTTCCATTTCTCAGCTACTAGGGACATGACGATGACCCCATATGACTTCTCCATGCTGACAGGCCTTGATGTGGGAGGCCGGCCGATCCCATACGACGCAGATATGGATGAGTGGGAGGTCGCTTGGATTTATCTGCTCGGAGCCCGTCCGTCAATCGACAGATCATCAAGCAAGGTCAGGTACACCTGGTTCTCCGAGCGGTATAGGGGGACTTCGCCCTAGACCATTAAGGCCATACAGCAGTATGCCCAAGGATTTTTTATGTTCCTCCTCGGGACCACACTGTTCTCTGACAGGGGGAACTCAGTTGGGCTTTATCTACTTAGTGCTCTGGTGGACCTTTCACGGGTCCAGTTCTTTGATTGGGGTGGCGCTGCCCTCGCTACCCTTTATTGCTACATGAGCGCGACCTCATGTGAGCGAGGGACCATAGTTGGAGGCTACTGGCGAGCCTGGGAGGTACATTCTTCCCTCTTGATTTACATTTTTGTTTTTCATTATCTATATACTACACACAGCACACATTACATTCTGTACTCTATATTCTGCACTCAGCATTCTGTATTTTCTGTTGTAGACACCCCATTTTTGACCGTTCTCAAGACATGGGCGTCACCGTTTGAACACTCGATGATCATCCTTGTTTGTGTTCGTCTTGAGTTCCTGGAGGTCTCGGCTACGCGCCTTGCCTCAGGATCTCTCAACTCGACTGTTTTATATCTGGTTTTGCACCAAACACTTGTGTTTTAGCTTTGGAGGGCAAGGAATGGCTTGTTGGCCATCCCCACACCTCACCGGCTAGGGCTTGAGGCTACCGGCCATTTGTTTGTTGCCATCGACCAAATATTTGGCCGACCGGCACTCTTTGTAGTCGACCGGCCATCTTTTTTGGTCAAATAGCATTTTTGGCTGGCCGACCACTGTACATCTACTTTTACAAATATTTTTATGCCAACTGTGCTAGCTGGCATACACTTTGCTCCCCTCCATACACGTGTATGGAGGGATTTCACTCTTGCTTAGCTTGTTTTGGAAGCTTTGCAAGAGTGAATCTCTATAAGAGGGAGCCTCTTCTCCCTCCATTAGGGTTACAACATTTTTCCAGAGGGCTCTGATATTAGGGTTAGGGTTTGCATATCCCCCATCTCTATATCTCTCTCTTTTGTGTATAAATGTGTTTTTTGGTCTTATTATTGCACACAAACACCCACCATTACACCTTACCTTGGCTACTGAGGTGCTAGGGAGCTATTCTTGAAGTTCTTGATTGGTTTTGAGCTCAAAGAACCAGCTGGAGCATTGTTTGTGAAGGAGGTCTACAAGGGTAACAATCTTACCCCTTTTCCTCCATTTTTGCATAGCTTTTTAACCTATCTTGCATCTATTTTCAAACTTTGTATACAACTAATAAAAGTCTTATTTTTGAGTGCTTTAAATAGTTGTTTAAGGTCACTTTGTTGTTTGAGGTTGTTTGACCCCTCTTAGGGCTTGTTTGGCCCCATTTTTGTGCTATTTTGGTGAGCCCCGGGACCATCTTGTTTGGGCCTCCTCACCACTGAAATCTTGAGGGATTTCAGTGGTGAGGATGGTGGTTTAAGGTCCTAAAAAGGAGAGGGCCATCCCCTCTCCTTGTTGTCTTTAATATATGCCTTTAAGCCTCATGTGTGAGCACCATTTTTAAACTCATGTTGGCCATGTTTTAGTAGGTATTTGGTAGTATTTTGCCATGTTTTACCTCTATTTTTACTTGGTTTAGACACTCCATGCTTGCCTTGCATACAAGTCTTGTAATGCCATGATTTACCTTAACATGTACATAGCATTTAGACTACCATGCTCATGTGTTTTGGCCTAGCTTTGTGAAGCTTTTATGCTTGTTTTAGTGTGCTTGAGGTCTGTTTTTGGTCATTTGGGTCATCCATGCTTCGCTTTGTATAGCTACCATGTAATCCCTCTTGTAGGCCTTAAGTATCGGACCCTCTAACATGCTATTATTGCATCATTTCAATGGCTTAGAACCACTTATAGCATCATTTTAGTCCTCATGGCATGCTTGTATGCTTGCATTTGATGTCCCTTTAATGCTTTATAAGGTTGTCATCTTATGCTCCATGTTTGGCCTTTTTTGTATGCTTGCATGTTTAAACCGTTTAGACGCCATCTAGGTGTGTCTTTGGTCTTGTTTAGACCTGCATTGGGGCTATTTGGAGTCCCGTTGGCCCTCTGAGGCTTGGTTGGCATGGCCATGGTTTGAGCCCTTTGGTTGGCCTCAAGCTTTGGGCTTACTAGCATGCTTTGATTGCTTGGTTTAGGTTGGTTTGGCACCATCCTCATGTGATTTTCAGAGCTTATATTGCTTTCCATATGCCCATGTTTAGTCTCTTTTAAGTGTGCTTAGAAGTTGCTCTTTGATGCCTAAGCGATGGACCATGTTTGCATGCATGCTTGTATGTGCATTTGGCCCCCATTTCCTTAGCATTGGCCACTGTTTTGGGCCTAGTTGAGGGCTGCCCAAATTAGTTTGAGTCCATAGTTCACATGTTGTTGCATGCTCACCTTGTGTGTTGTTGCATACTTGTGTGTTGTCACATGTTTAGGTTGTCTAACATGTTTGCTCCATGTGTTGTGGCATGATTGAATGAAGTCACATGCTTGCTTGCATGCTTGACCATCCACATTGCATCTCGCATACTTGTCATTAGCATGATTGTCACATGTCTTATATGCTTGTTTGCATTGCCATGTTGCATGCTTAGTCCGCATGTCTAGGTTGTATTGCATTGGCATGCATGCCTTGCCTCTTGATCAAGTGATAGAGGTTGGGGCCTCATTTGTTTGTTTACGTGCATTGCATTTCATTTGATATCAAAATGCACACCTGGTTACTTGGGCCACCACGCATCGAAATGTGCGATTGGTGGTCCGAGAATCAAGGGCCATACCCCTTTGAGTCATGAACATGATAGGGGATGTGTTGGTGCACACATTTGCTTGAAATGCATTGACTTGCTTTGTTTTTCCCTCTGCTGTTGTCAAAACAGGTTCTGCAGGAAGACTTGGCCGGTCGACTACATGGAGTGCCGACCGACCAATTATTGATGGCCGAGAGCTCAACAAATGGTCGATGACCATCAGAGAAGGAAAGACTGGCCAGATAAATTGTGTTTTGCACTCTGGGGTTATAGAACATCAATTTGACATCCACGGGGGTGACCCCCTACTCTCTAGTATATGTGATGGAAGCTGTTTTGTCGATTGAGATTGAAGTACCATCACTGAGAATTATGGTCGAGTGTCAGATAACAGAGGTGGATTGGCAGTAGAGTAGGTTCAAAGAATTGATGTTGTTTGATGAGAGGAGGTTGAAGGCATTGCATCATATCCAAGGGTATCAGCGTAGAATTGCTAGGGCCTTCGGCGCATCATGCTAACCGCATAGTATTTCAATTTCAAACTTGAATACGTGCACCGAGTTGTTGCATTTCACATGCCATCCTTAGATTAGCCGAGCCTATTCGAATGACATTTTGTATGCGATGCATTAGCCACTTTAACATGAACTAGGATCATGCATGATTACTAACTAGTTCCTTATTTTGGCAGGAAGTACGATGTAAGTATTTATGCTTTAGCATCTCGCATGAGTGTGAATGTTAACATGACAGCATGCTTACCATGTGGCTATGTGCTTATGTGATATTACTGTCTGAATGCCTATGGGTGAAGGTTGGATTGTTTAAGTTGGAACAACTCGTTGAAGTCCGTGTTTTAGCCTACTTACGAGTGGCAAATTTCAAACCATTTCCCAAACAAATGGATATGCAATGCTTTGTTCCAAATTAGGCGATCTAGTCTATACTTTTGTGTTGTGTGCATCACATAGTAAGATTAGGCTAATAATCGGATTAAGAATGCATAATGTTTTCAAAACTAGATATCATGGTTAGTAGAGGCCGATCTTCGGATCGGACGAGAGGGGGTGCTCATAGCTGACCTTCCCCAATCGTACCCAAGTTCCCGAGCCGAGGCAACTTTGGTGATGACGGACACGTGGCCTTTGGCAACGAATCAGGGTTTCTTAAATTCCCCCAAAATAAATATTTAGGTGGCGACTCTGTATCTGGCAAAGCAGTCCATGTTTGGCACTTCTTTTCTAAAAATCTGTTTTCTCAAAACGATTTGTCGGATTTGGACTCTTTGGTTCACATTAAGAACCGTGACAATTTGAGAGTCCGAACTGTAGTGAACCCAAATGAACAGAATGGGAGTCCTCCCCCTAAGGCGTTCGGGGACGTCTACAGTTTCTGGCGACTCTGCTGGGGATTTAGAGAACTTGACTCGAACTCATGATATCTTGTTTTGATTACACTTATGTGTCTTTTTGCATTGCATTTGCATTGGTGCACCTAGGACACCGTGTTTGCCATCTGCTATTCCTGAGCGGTTAGCCTGCGGCTGCGTACCATAAGGTTAACCGGTTACAGGCTCTGCCGGTATGGGAACACAAACCCGGTTTTACCGGGGCACCCTTTTGACCATTCAACCTAGTGCATATTCGGAAACCATAGTGACCATTCCAAGCTAGGACAGGTTGCTTACCCGATTTTAGGTTGTTTGAAACCACTGTGTGCGTAGTGAAACTCTAGCTCCTGACAAAATAGGACAGGGAAACCCTACCCCAACATAGGGGTGTTTTGACTCTTACTTGCGTGTTATGTGCTATGTGCTTTTTGAGTTGACCCCCACAGGGAACGCACATATTCATTTACAAGTTTGGGCATCAGGCCTGAGGACATCAGTATCAGTATTTTGGGGAATCAGTTATATCTGCGGGTATCAAACTCAGTTTTGGGACAGCAATTTTAGGGAACAGTGATCAGTAGTAGAGTACAATTTTTTAGTCATGTCTGCGTCTGTTCCGTCTGGGATGAACTACTGCTTGTTTTCCTTTTCAGTTCTGAGATTTGGGTTCAGAGACTTGGTGTTCTCCTTCGCTGAGGCAAGGCAGATGTCTGTTCCATCAATCGCCGGTTGCATCATCACCGTTCAGTTCAGCGGACTTATGATGACACAGAGTTCAGAAGAAATCATGGTTATGGCAACTGCACTGGACCAAGGAACCATCTTACGGGATGAGCCCAATGTCGAAACACCACATCCGCCTAGGTCGCCTGTTGCGCGCCCGATCTGGGAACCCCAGATGTTTCAAGTTCGTGAACCCACCACGTTTGAGTTGATGGGAATGATCGGCGACCTCCAGAGATCTATGGCCGAATTGGCCTATGGAATGGCGGCTTCACCACCAGCTGCACCATATGCCGAGAATTTCATACCACAAGAGCCCCCGCTACTGGGACGAATTGTGATCGAGCTCAGCCAGTCTGAGGCTGTCCCAAGCTATGGCAACGACATGTCAACAACAACCGGATTCCGCTCTGATATAGTAACCCAAACCCTCGATCAGGCTGAGACTAAAGGTAAGAATAAAGTGGGAACAGATGCTGATCTCGTTGAACAACTGTTGTGGGCAGTCGAGGCTTTGAAAGTCGGGGAAATGAATAAGCAGCAAGTATTCGCAGTCATGACTAAAGCTATGGATGATGCTTTCCCCACTCCAACCGAAGGCAGTTCAATCCAGGCAAAAAATCGAGATAGGCCCCATCATGCCAAGACAATTCCTTCCATTCCCAACCTTGCACCAGGAAAAGATCAAAAAGCCAAGGCAGTGCCTGTCGACCCTTTCGCTAGTACGTCTAGCAAGAACCCTTAGACTTCGAAGTACCTGCCTCGAGGGCGCAGAGTCTTTCACGCCCTCTACATGCCTTTGTCTAGGGCATTTCAAATTTTGACTAAAAAGGGACATCTTAAACCCCTCGAACCTCGACCTCTCCCGAAGAATCTCCCTCTCACACATGATGCTGCCTTGTACTGCGCATACCATCAGCAAACTGATCACAACACCGACGGTTGTTTCCGCCTTCGTCACGAAGTGCAAGATTTGATCGACAATGAGGTCATCCTCCCACCCACCTCAGCAAAGTCTATTACCACCAAGTTGTTGGACTTCGAGGATACTGCAAGTATGTGATCAGGGGTTGGACCACCTGCGGGTGGCGCTCGGTGTATTTTAGATGTGGCGTTTGGAACGCACTGTCGGGAGCATTTGCGAATGCAATTTTATAATTTATGGCTTGGGTGTTGAGTCAGTTCTTTGTTTTGATTTGGGTCTGTCTCATTGTCTTGAGTCAGTCTTTTTGCTTAAGGGTCTGTCTTGTTGTGTCGAGTCAGTCCCACTGTATAAAAATCGGGTGATTCCAGGGTTATTGCCTCGGATATCATTTTTTTTTTGTTTTGTAACTATCCTTTTTCTTTCTTTCGAGTATGTCTCTTCTGTGGAGCCAGTTGCAACCAGGAAATCTGAATGAAATGGCCGCGGCTATCATGTTCTCGTGCTTATCGCTACTTTGTGCCAGAGCATTTGAATGAAACGGCGGAGCATCTCACTCACTCTTCTGCACCCCAAACTCATTGCATTGACCTAAGTTTTTTGAAAACTTTTTGAACACTGTGGTGATAAAAACGAAGAGGAAGGAATTCCTTGAGTTTTGTAAAAACTTGACCAAATTGAGAGAAAGAGAGGCATGCGAATCCCTTAATGAATGAAATCTTGTTTGTTAACGTACGTACTGAGAAAGACCCTAGCTTGATCCAGATTGGTTCCGCACTACCTTCAGCACGAGCGATTTGTCGCTTTCTTTAAAAAAAAAATTCAAAAACAAAATGTTTTGCGCAGTCCTGCGAAGACCTGTGTGGAATCGGTCTTGAGATTGTGCAGCTTAGGGTCGCTCTCGGCCTCAAGACTTGAGCCCTTACTTTCAAACCTTGGATCTTAGTTCAGAATGTTCAACGGTCAACTACAACATGAGGCCTGCGTGGCCAAATTTAAAGCAGCCCTTGAACAAGAGGCCAAGAAAGTCAGATTAAGAAGATCAGACCTCATCAGAAGAAGCTCGCAAAGCTAGAATAGAAACCCCCCTCGAACTAGGGGCAAAAAGTGTCCGATGTGCTCGAAGAGCCGAAGATGGATCCTTCTGCAAGTCAAAACAACAGCCACCCTCCCGGATACGGATGGCTTTGAGATCCTAAAACCATTTGGCATGGACTTGTTACACTTTTACCCTTGAGAGGCTCACTGGGCCGAAAACCCGGAAGGGCGACCCAGGCAAAAGTTAAAGCAAGAGAAAGAAGAAAAAAAAATACAAAAAATGAAAAGAAAAGATGAAAAAGGAAAAGAAAATACAAAAGAATGGAAAAGAAAAGAAAAACAAAGCTCGCAAGGTTGAAAACCCGCAAAGGGCGACCTTGGCAAAAGTTAGAGCATAAAAAAGTGAGGGTTAATACACGAGTGTACCTTAACCGGAACTACGTAAGGCTTGATTCCCATGTTTAGGATACGTAGGCAACTTCATCCTGAAGTCCAGCCACCAACACTTTCAAAGTGACTGTGTCCATATATTGGTTTTGACCATCTTCGTCTTCTCTGTATCCGAGAGTTCAGTTGCGATCATCACTAATGAGGAGTGACTACAGTATGCTGCGATGTTATCCAGACAAAGGGCAACTTTCTGTTGCCATGAGTCGCCATTCAAACAAGGGGCAACTTTCCGTTGTTGTGCAGCGTCCTTCAAGCAAGGGGCAATTTTCCATTTCCTCCGATCCGAGGTTGCGTATCTCAAGAGCAAGTTTTGCGCTCGTTGAGCAGTGGCCGTTTGCAAAAATAGCTTTTGAAAATTTTTACTAAGGTTGACTATTTTCTTGAAAATTGTTTCATTTTCCAAAACTGGACCATTTTCTTGGACCCAAAGACCCAAAAAAGGAAAATTTTCAGTGCTCATAGCTTGACTTGCATGATTTTCAAATCAAAAATCGCACAAGTATGTTAATCTAACTCTCATATTGGTCAAAATTGTTTTCGTAGAAACCAAAACAAAAAAATGGTCAACTATGGGCACGGTTGAGTCAAGCTTCCTGTCTTTCCCCCATTGCCAACATACTTGCCAAGAAGGGCACAACTGAAGCTGTCATTAAAGGGCTGAAAGCTCTCTCAACCTCCGAGCAACGAGTTATCGAACCAAGTGCGAAGCACAAATCAGAACGGATCAAGATACTCCATTCCCTTGTCTGGGGCATCGACCAAACGCCACCAGAAGAAATAGCCGCGAGCTAACCGTATCAGGTGTGAACCCACAATTTCCTATTCATCCATCAAATACCCCGGGGAGGGATAAAAATGAGAGAATAAAGAATAGAGAGGTGTAAGTCAAGAGAAAAAACGAGCCAAAGGGTTTCGAGAGAAAAACCGAGCCTGAGAGTCGAGTGATGTGAGAATCACACAAATGAGAAAGGGTGGGAAACAATACCCAGAGAAACTGGCTCCTCGTGATCTGAGGTCCCCCATCTTCGTTAACACGTCTGTATGTCGTGTCTTTCGTTTTGTTTACCTCAACCTTTGTTTTGAGTCTTTTCCGAGTGTGTCTCGTTGTGTTTAGGTTGTTTACCTTTTTTGTTTCCACTGTTGAGTCGTTCTCGCTGTGTCCAGTTGTAGGCTCACTACCCCGGTTTGAAAAACCCTTCTTCAATTTCAAAAATTAATCGTTTTGTGCTCAGAGTGCTATGTCATTCTCCACATTTGTGCAAAAACATGATTTGGTTCTTTCATACAACAGCAGGGTTTACCCCTGATAAGTGTGAACAGAAAAACCTGGGCCTCTCTGAAGCGTCGTTCTCGCTGTGTCCAGTTGTAGGCTCACTACCCCGGTTTGAAAAACCCTTCTTCAATTTCAAAAATTAATCGTTTTGTGCTCAGAGTGCTATGTCATTCTCCACATTTGTGCAAAAACATGATTTGGTTCTTTCATACAACTGCAGGGTTTACCCCTGATAAGTGTGTACAGAAAAACCTGGGCCTCTCTGAAGCTTTTGGGTTTCGGATTGCATCTAAGTGTGTTTCAGCTTCTGCCGATTCTACCTTTGTATTCCGTCTTTTTAGATTTGGGTTGTTCTTGCCGTGTGCAAAATGAACTAAGAATACTGTGTTATGGGCCATGAGTTTAGAATGAGCAGTTTTCAGAATAAGCAGCACGTTGTATGAGCTATGTATATGGGTTGTATGCAGATTAAACCAAGCACTATGTTACGAGCTGAATATTCAAAATGAGCAGTGGTTTGTTTGAGTTGTTTTGCTGTTGGCCGATCCGTTATCTGGTTATTACAATACAAGTGTTTGATTTTTCAGACAGGAGATCAATCTCATTTACATTAAATTGTAATATGATGCAATGCGATGCAGTGTATGAAATGTATCAATGTAACACTTTTTCAGATAAAATGTTTGTGTTATTTCATCATCTTTTCAAGTACAAAGTTTTGGAGAAAACAAAAACCTGCCTGCGACAGTACAAGGTACTCTAGCTACCAGCAAAAAGAAAAACAAAATAAGAAGAAGAAAAACAGCAAAAATCTGGATCAATGTCAAATGGTCTCAGGCCTAGAGGTCCGTCCTCGTCCTCTTCCTGGACAAAGGTCTAGGAGCATCATCATCAGCGCCGTCATCTAAGCCCATGTCAGTGCCATCTCCGGTCTCCTCCTCAGATGACTCTGCCTCTGCCTCCGCCTCCGTCTCTGCCTCGGACTCGTCGTCATTTGGAACTGGCGCCCGAGAGCTACTCCTAACATGAGTGTGCCCCGCCTTGGTGCGGGGGTATACTCTGCCATCTCCTCCTCCTCGGGTAGGAACCGAAGGTCCAGCTGGAGCACCTCCTGCAGCGGGAATTAGGAATGGAGGCTGAAAAGTACAAATTGCAGACGCATCAGTATGCTACGCAAAATAGAGTATCAGTACAGAATGCAGTGTATGAGTACGGAGTATGAATGCTATGAGCAGTATGACGGTACAGAATGCAATGACTGAGTGCAGTGTATGAATGTCGTGAGTAATGCTGTGAACAGTCTGTGGGCTACAGTGTATCAGATGCCGTGAGGACAGTGTATTGAGCGTTGTGTTAACAGGGCAATGCATCAGATTATGTGAAACAGTTTATGTATGGTTTGAGACCGTGGTCAGAAAAACATACCGGAATACTATACATGGCCAGAAGATCAAGGCTCTGCTGGAACATCCACATCACCGAAGCAATCAACTCCAGGGACTGACGAGTGTAGTCGGAGGAAGCCTGTAAAAGTGTTAGAAGTATCAATATTCTGCGGAATATCAAACGAAATGAAATGAAATGACGGTGCAAAATGCAAAATACAATAGTACATACCGGACGCAAGTCGTAGAAACTGACTAACTCATGATCAACCAGAGGAGGAGCGATGAGGATCTGGTAAGTCGCCCCACCCTGCCCTCTGTATATCATCGTCGTGGGCAATGCTGGCCAACTAGTCCCCCGTCCTCTCTGAGCTCCACTCCTGCCACGGACTCGAGCCATCCTCGATGTACCTGCCCCTGCTCTAGCCACTGGCGTCGCCAGTCTTTCTCTCTCAGCTTGACAGCCACCGCTCAAAGGCCGCATGATATACGTACGGACGTACTCTGTGTAGTCGCCTATGCCTCTATAATGTATCGAATCCCAACCGATCGTATAATCAGCCATCTGCTCAGGAGTGAACCTCTCGGTGTTCCTCATATGCTCAGGGGGGGAGCTACAACTATCTGCTCTGACAAACCCAGGGTCTGGCGCAATAAGCGCTCACCCAGGTGCCAGGCCTGACAGACAGGGCCCTCTAATAGAAGCCTGAAGCGGGTAGTCTCCTTCGCACTGGCAAATCGCTCCTGAATCCCAGCTGGCAATGGAGCCCAAGGCTGCCAGGTGATCTATAAATGGCATGCAGTTTGTTATCTACTGTTATCAAAAAATATAGTGCAAAGCGAAGCTTAAATGAACTATAAGTTCTAAACATACCTCTGCGGGGGTGATGGTGTTGAAATAGCGGCGAAAGAATATGAACGTCTCCCGTGGTCTCTGCAGACACCTCACATCGAAGCGTCGGGAGAATGGAACGACAAGAGGGGTCTCCTCGTCAGGCACTGGCGCGAGCCTCGAAAAGTAGGCGTAGACCCACAACTGCAGAGTAAGTATCAGTATGCTCATCAGATAAAGCGGAATGCAGAATAAAGCAGAAATCACAGAGCCATGTATTGTGCAGTGTATTGTGCAGAGTGTACAGTGTGTGCAGTATACAGTCAGTGAAAAGCAGGGTATATGTGTGCCGTGTGTGCAGTATACAGTTAGTGTGAAGCAAACCGCAGTGTGTGCAGTGTATAGAGTACAGGTAATGGAAAGCAAAAATGAAAAACAGAAGAAGCAAATGTACCTCCCAAGCTCGCCAGTAGCCCCCGAGCAACTGTCCGCTGCCATGGGAAGCTGAGCTCATGTATCCGTACAGCGTGGCCAAACCGGCGCCACCCCAGTCGTAGCGTAAGATCCGCGTGACATCCACAAGTGCACTCAACAAACAGAGGGGCACAGTATTCGCCCAGTCGGCGAAAATGGTCGTCCCCAGCAGAAACATGAGGAAGTCGCGGGCGTACTGCTCCACCTCCTCCTGAGCCATCGATGCCTCCTCAGCCAAGGCTGACTGAACCCTGAAGTGGCTCTTGAACCATGAATATCTAACGAATCCTGGGCGCACAAAAGGCGGCATCTCGCCCAGCAAGTAAATCTGAGAGGCCTCCCACTCATCCATGTCCGTGTCGAAGGGGATCGGATCACCACCTACCCCAATGCTGGTGAGCATCGAGAAGTCATAGGGAGTCATCATCATGTCTCCCGTGACCGAGAAGTGGAATGAGTCGGTGGTGTCCCACCACCTCTCCACCAGAGCGGCGAGAAGAGGCCTGCTCGCAGTAAGTCGGGAAAATCCTCTGTAAAAGGCGCCGAAGCCGGCCTGGTCTACGATGTGGCGGACCGCATCTGGCAGCTCCATATACCAATCTCTGGCAGCAACGTTCCCATACCCCCAGAAGGCATGGGAATCTCCTTGTATTCGAAAGCAAACAGTTGTGAAGCCATATAAAATGTACAGTTTTGAAAAGCATTCAGAATTGGTGACAATACAGCGTGTGTGCACGTTCTCAAGTTCAAACAAACATCGGGTGCCGGTGTGCTTGCAGTAAACTACAACATGTGACGTGTCAGCATGTTTGAGTGGTTCAGCACAGATACAACGTGTGTGCACGTTTTCAAGTTCAAACAGTTATCGGGTACTGGTGTGCTCGTAGTGAACTACAGTGTATGATGTGTCAGTGTGTTTGAGTGGTTCAGGGCAAATACAGTATGTGTGCGCGTGTTCCAATTCAAACAGATATCATGTGCAAGTGTGTTCACAGTCAACTACAGCATACAGTGTATCGGTGTATCCGGGCTAAGCAATTAAAGAACAGAATCAACTATGGCAGTTAAGTGTTCTACATTGCGAAAGATGAAACGGGAAAGAATATACCTCGGAAGCGCTGTATGATAGATGTGACTCCGGCTCGCGCAGGAGAAGCTTTGGAGACACCGTCCTGTCAAAACTCCAGAACTGGCGAAGTCCGTCAGGAGGCAGTATGTGAATCGCTGGCCGGTAGGTCGCCGAGTCGAACGGGCGAACGCTCAGAGGCAAGAGCTCGGCCTCGGGATCCATCTCATGCTCCGGGGGAGTCCCGCCCTATGGAAGATCGCCTGCCATCTCAGAGAGAGTGTGAAAATGGCCAGAAATGTGAAAATCGGGCTAGAATGCGAAAAGTCAACGGAAAGTCAACCCCTAGAGGGCAGAAAATGGCCGAAAAAGCCGAAATGTGGAAAAGGCACGAAGATCAAGAGGAACTCGGTGGAAACAAGCCCCAAGTGGCAGAAATTAAGAAAAAGACACCGAAACAAAGTTTCGTTCGGTTCAAAACGTCCGAAACGGCGAAGTATTCACGAATTGAACGACGAAAAAGTGTTGAAAACACAAGAAAACGGAGAAATGAAGGAAGGAAAATGATCTAGAGAGAGATGGAGGGAGTTTTCGACCAAGAACAAGTGAAGAAAATAGGGCTAGAGCCCTATTTTAAAAGACCCGAGGCCAAAAGACCAAGCTGCCCCGATTCAGGCATGTTTGGCCGGTCGACCAAATATTTGGCCAGTATACTTTTATGATGGCCGGTGGACAACCGGTGGCCTCCCCTGATGGCCAGTGAGCCTCCTAAAACCTTGTTTGGGTCAGAGGTGTGGTTTGGGGCCTTCATTGGTCAAGACAGTGCAAGAAAGTGCATTTCTAAAGCTCAGCCGATCTCCGTTTCGACATCAGACCGTGTCTTCTGTGCGTGGCACCTGAATACGGGTGCGGTGTATCCTTTTTGTATCCTTTTTTCTCTTTCAAGATTCAAAAGTTTCCCCCACATGCATTGTCATGCACTCGCATACCTTACTTGCATTGTTTTGCATTTTAAATCGCCTTGGTCTGGCGAGACCTTAAACACGTATGGTCTGGCGAGACCTTAAACCCGCTTAGTCTAACGAGACCTTAAACATGTATAGTCTGGCAAGACCTTAAACCCACTCGGTCTGGCGAGACCTTAAACACGCTCGGTCTAGGAGACCTTAAATCCTCTAAAGGTGAAAGACCTTTGGTTTTTGCATGCATACACACGTCGTAACAAGCACAACTTGCATTGATGTACACTATCCACATGCATTATCGTGCATCTCAAGCGACGCGCGTCGTCGCATATTCGAGTTCACATGCATTTCAAAAGCCGCGCGTTGTCGCGCATTCCAAGATCATTTGTATTGTCATGCATTTCAAAAGCCGCGCGTTGTCGCGCATTTCAAAATCATGCATCATCATGCATTTGAATTTCAAAAAAAGAAAACAACAAAAACAACATGCATCATTTGCATTTTAAAAACAAAAACACAAAAAAAAAACATGCATTATCATGCATTTTCCCTTCATCATGCATTGTCATGTATTCAAAAAACAAAACAAAAAACAAACATGCATATGTCATGTATTTCACTGTAAATAGTGCATATGTCATGCATTTCACTGTAAATAGTGCATATGTCATGCATCATTGTAAATAGTGCATATGTCGTGCATCATTGTAAATAGTGCATATGACGTGCATCATTGTAAATAGTGCATATTTCATGCATACCACTGTAAATAATGCATATGTCATGCATTTCACTGTAAATATTGCATATGTCATGCATTTTACTGTAAATATTCCATCCATTGCATATTCGTAAATATTGCATTATAGCTTGCATGAATTCACTACGTCACCCCCATCTATGGCTTGTGCCTTGGTCTGGTATGTGCTCATACTTTTCACGTCGAAGCACGGATCTGAGACTTTTGTGTACGCGCCTATTCCACTGCTGGTATTGTGGTTTGAGGGTTGCGGCACCGTTTCTGTGTTAGACGCGGTTTGCATGTGTACATGCCTTTCCTAGGCAAGATGTGTTTCGGTCGTGCGCCATATCTACTGTATATACTGCATTGTAATATAGTTCGATTGCATCTAACATTAGAATCATAATCTTTTCTAAGCAGAGCATGCTTCACTTATGTCATTCCACCCAATTACTTATTCCTGTGTCCGTCTACATCACTCAAAGTTCTGCATGTGTACGCGCCTATTCCACTGCTGGTATTGTGGTTTGAGGGTTGCGGCACCTTTCGGCACCTTTTCTATGGTAGACGGACTTTGCATCTCCATCAATCTATTTGACATTTGTGTGGTTTTGAACCTCTCATGATTGGATCATGATTTAACTGCATTGCATATCGTTTGCATTGTTTATATATAGTTTTGTATGTTTTGCATATTATTTGCATTGTTTTTACATTTGTTTGGTGATTTTGCATATCATTTGCATTATGTTAGATTCAATTGCATATCATCGCACTGTTTGTGCACCCGTTGGTCTAAGGAGACCTTGAATCCTACATTCGCGTTGTCGCACAGCTTTCGATTGCATTGTTATGCATGTTGCTAACGATATTGCACCTGTTGAGTTTTCTTTCTCTTTCAGGCACGATATTGTGTGTACAGTTCATTTGAAGCTGGTGCAACCAGACGAGCCGCACAGGTATTGTATCCTCCGAGTGAGACATATCGAGAATCGCATAATTCTCTTGCACCCTCTCTGCATTGTAGTGTAGTTTGGTTTGTGCTAGCTTAAAATTGTTGCATTGTATGTGCTTCGTTACAGCTTTCTTTGTATGATCATAAGTTATGCTCGGCTTCTTGCATTTTAAGTTGCATTTCGCCCCTGCCTTCGGGCGCATATCTTTATTGTCTTGCATGTTTGTCTAAGTCTTCGGCCTTGTCAAAAATGGGTCGTCTCTGGGCTTTGACATTCACTCTCGTCATTGTTATGACTTTCGAGTTCTGTCAAAGAAGGGCAACTGTAGACACCCCATTTTTGACCGTCCTCAAGACTTGGACGTCACCGTTTGAACACTCGGTGGTCATCCTTGTTTGTGTTCGTCTTGAGTTACCGGAGGTCTCGGCTACGCGCCTTGCCTCAAGATCTCTCAACTCGACTGTTTTGTGTCTGGTTTTGCACCAAACACTTGTGTTTTGGCTTTGGAGGGCAGGGAATGGCTTGTTGGCCATCCCCACACCTCACCGGCCATGGCTTGAGGCTACCGGCTATTTGTTTGTTGCCATCGGCCAAATGTTTGGCCGACCGGCACTCTTCGTGGTCGACCGGCCATCGTTTTTGGTCAAATAGCATTTTTGACTGGCCGACCACTGTACATCTGCTTTTGCAGATATTTTTATGCCAGTTGTGCTAGCTGGCATACACTTTGCTCCCCTCCATACACGTGTATGGAGGGATTTCACTCCTACTTAGCTTGTTTTGGAAGCTTTGCAAGAGTGAATCTCTATAAGAGGGAGCCTCTTCTCCCTCCATTAGGGTTACAACATTTTTCCAGAGGGCTCTGATATTAGGGTTAGGGTTTGCATTTCCCCCATCTCTATATCTCTCTCTTTTGTGTATAAGTGTGTTTTTTGGTCTTATTATTGCACACAAACACTCACCATTACACCTTACCTTGGCTACTGAGGTGCTAAGGAGTTGTTCTTGAAGTTCTTGATTGGTTTTGAGCTCAAAGAACCAGATGGAACATTGTTTGTGAAGGAGGTCTACAAGGGTAACAATCTTACCCCTTTTCCCCCATTTTTGCATAGCTTTTAACCTATCTTGCAACTGTTTTCAAACTTTGTATATAACTAATAAAAGTCTTGTTTTTGAGTGCTTTAAATAGTTGTTTATGGTCACTTTGTTGTTTGAGGTTGTTTGACCCCTCTTAGGGCTTGTTTGGCCTCATTTTTGTGCTATTTTGGTGAGCTCCGGGACCATCTTGTTTGGGCCTCCTCACCACTGAAATCTTGAGGGATTTCAGTGGTGAGGATGGTGGTTTAAGGTCCTAAGAAGGAGAGGGCCATCCCCTCTCCTTGTTGTCTTTAATATATGCCATTTAAGCCTCATGTGTGAGCACCATTTTTAAACTCATGTTGGCCATGTTTCAGTAGGTATTTGGTAGTATTTTGCCATATTTTACCTCTGTTTTTACTTGGTTTAGACACTCCATGCTTGCCTTGCATACATGTCTTGTAATGCCATGATTTGCCTGAACATATACATAGCATTTAGACTACCATACTCATGTGTTTTGGCCTAACTTTGTGAAGCTTTTATGCTTGTTTTAGTGTGCTTGAGGTCTGTTTTTGGTCATTTGGGTCATCCATGCTTCGCTTTGTATAGCTACCATGTAATCCCTCTTGTAGGCCTTAAGTATCGGACCCTCTAACATGCTATTCTTGCATCATTTCAGTGGCTTAAAACCACTTATAACATCATTTTAGTCCTCATGGCATGCTTGTATGCTTGCATTTGATGTCCCTTTAATGCTTTATAAGGTTGTCATCTTATGCTCCATGTTTGGCCTCTTTTGTATGCTTGCATGTTTAAACCATTTAGACGCCATCTAGGTGTGTCTTTGGTCTTGTTTAGACCTGCATTGGGGCTGTTTGGAGTCCCCTTGGCCCTTTGAGGCTTGGTTGGCATGGCCATGGTTTGAGCCCTTTGGTTGGCCTCAAGCTTTGGGCTTGTTAGCATGCTTTGATTGCTTGGTTTAGGTTGGTTTGGCAGCATCCTCAGGTGATTTTCAGAGCTTATATTGCTTGCCATATGCCCATGTTTAGCCTCTTTTAAGTGTGCTTAGAAGTTTCTCTTTGCTGCCCAAGTGGTGGACCATGTTTGCAAGCATGCTTGTATGTGCATTTGGCCCCTATTTCCTTAGCATTAGCCACTGTTTTGGGCCTAGTTGAGGGCTACCCAAATTGATTTAAGTCCACCCTTTATGTGTTGGTGCATGCTTACCATGTGTGTTGTTGCATACTTGTGTGTTGTTGCATGTTTTGGTTGTTTAACATGTTGCAACATGTTTACCCCATGTGTTGTTGCATGATTTAATGAAGTCACATGCTTGCTTGCATGCTTGACCATCCACATTACATCTTGCATACTTGTCATTAGCATGATCGTCACATGCCTTGTATGCTTGTTTGCATTGCCATGTTGCATGCTTAGTCCGCATGTCTAGGTTGTATTGCATTGGCATGCATGCCTTGCCTCTTGATCAAGTGATAGAGCTTAGGCCGCTTGTTTGTTTCGATGTGCATTGCATTTGAAATCAAAATGCACAACTCGGCCTCTTTGGCCATTACGCATTGAAATGCGTGATTGGTGGTCCGAGGGTCGAGTACCAAACTCCTTTGAGTCATAAACATAATAAGGGATATGTTGGTGCACACATTTGCTTGAATGCATTGCATGGCCTTTGTTTTCTCCTCTGCTTTTGTCAAAACAGGTTCTGCAGGAAGACTTGGCCGGTCGACTACATGAGTGCCGACCGACCGATTATTGATGGCCGAGAGCTCAACAAATGGTCGATGACCATCCGAATGGTCGGTGGGGTTTCCTTGGTCGGTGGTGATCCACAGTGTCCATGGAGCATACCTTAGGACCTCTTGCAATTTTCAGAGAAGCAGTAGTAGGGAAACAGAGGCAACTTGTGCATGGCAACGGGTTTCGAGCAAATCCGAGCATGCATGCATTGGACCCTCTTCCTGGGCATTTCATCGCTTTCTTAACTTAATTGATTTGTTAATTAATTAGGTGGTCTGTAATATTTTAATTAGCTTATAGGTTAATTAAATTTTATTCTTTTGGGTCCCTCTGAGCAGGGGCGAATTTGTATAAGTTGGGTTGCGTGTGTGCATGTCTTCCAACCCCCACTTCTTTCTCCCTTTTACTTACTTTGCTTTCAATGGTTAGTTTTAGGGCATATTTAAATTAGCATACCTTATGTTATGCATGCGTGCATTCATACATTGTCTTGCATGCACGGGCTCGGTGCATCATGCTAACCTCATAGATTTCAATTTCAAACTTGAATACGTGCACCGAGTTGTTGAATTTGCGATACCATCCTTAGATTAGCGAGCCTATTCTAATGATATTTGTATGCGATGCATTAGCCACTTTAACATGAACTAGGATCATGCATGATTTACTAACTAGTTCTTATTTTGGCAGCGGAGTACGATGTAAGTATTATGCTTTAGTATCTCAGCATGAGTGTGAATGTTAAATGACAGCATGCTTACCATGTGGCTATGTGCTTATGTGATATTACTGCCTGAATGCCTATGGTGAAGGTTGTGTTTGAGTTGGAACAACTCGTTGAAGTCCGTGTTTTAGCCTACTTACGAGTAGCAAAGATTTCAAACCATTTTCCAAACAAACGGATACGCAATGCTTTGTTCCAAATTAGGCGATCTAGTCTATACTTTGTGTTGTGTGCATCACAATAGTAAGATTAGGCTAATAATCCGGATTAAGAAATGCATAATGTTTTCAAAACTCGATATCATGGTTAGTAGAGGCCGATCTTTGATCGGGCGAGCGGGGGTGCTCACGAAGTGACCTTCTCCAATCGTACCCAAGTTTCCGAGCCGAGGCAACTTTGGTGATGACGGACACGTGGCCTTAGGCAACGAGTCAGGGTTTCCTAAATTTCCCAAAATAAAATATTTAGGTGGCGACTCTGTATCTGGCAAAGCAGTCCATGTTTGGCACTTCTTTTCTAAAAATCTGTTTTCTCAAAACGATTTGCCGGATTTGGACTCTTTGGTTCAGATTAAAAACCGTGACAATTTGAGAGTCCGAACTGTAGTGAACCCAAATGAACAGAACGGGGGTCCTCTCCCTGGGGCGTTCGGGGACGTCTACATCTGTATATTCTATATTCACATTCTACACTCAGCATTCTGTATTTGCGATACATTCTGTATTCTGACAGCCACTGTCTTGCCTTTCACAGCTATGGGTTTATGCATACTTCCCGACGCTGGCCCCCAAGCTCGAGGTCGAGGCACCTCTTGAGATCCCCTACTCACTTGAGGGTCAATGCCGGCCCAGGCCTCGAAAGACTCTGCTCTACCTCCAGTAGTTCTTCGATACTATACGGGCGACGAAAGTAATCCAGAACCCTTAGTTCTTCATGCTTTCAGCTTTGATTGATCTAGCATATTTATGACATCTAATCATTGTATACATTTGCACTCGTTGCCCGCAAGTGACCTGGCAGCCTTGGCTAGCCATGCCAGGGAATCCTCAATTTCTGTTTGCTTGGGGCATGGGGCACCTCGCGATACAGGATTCTGCTTAAGGGACCGGTCGGCAGAGCCTGGTTCCTCGGAGAGCGCTTCATGCGCCAGACGATGGGCAACTCCGATCAGGACGTCCCCTCATTGCCTCCACCGGAGATGCGGTCCGCAGGGGATCTCACACCCCGGAGGATGAAGGACCTCATGTTGGGTATTGATGCAGTTCTTTTCCTGGAGGAGGGGGATTATGTGACATATCGCCATACATACCTGATGCCTCCGCTATCAGGTGTTCGTACCCCCAGGAGGAGAGCTGCTGACATGCCTTCCTCGAGTTGCGCCCGAGCTAGAGACATTCATTCGACCAGCGGGGCCGGCTCATCGAGGGATGGGACCGGATGAATGCCCTGTATTATGCAGTATGCCGGGTGGCCAGACCTCCCGACTAGGATGACAGGCTAGGAGTATGGGACGCCATACCAGATTCCACTGGAGCCTCCATGGCCAGATCACCGATACGTCAGTGACCCTGACTCACCACCGGTATGCTCCACAGTTTTCATTTATCACTCAGATATTTAGATATTCATTCATTCACTGATGACTTGAACATGCATCTGCAGCCTCCCAGAGAGTACACCGATGGGTTGCTCGGAGTGGTGGCCTCACTCGAGGGCATGGTTTTGCTGAGGGAGACACTGCTACACTCCTACAGCATCCCGATATTTTCCAGTCTCTTGCATTTATCATACTTCTGATGACATACAAAACTGAACATTTTACCATACTGATTCACTACATGTGTAGAGCACATCTGACACACCACATTCACATACTATATCTGCTTGCACTCATTCTATGCATCATTCTTGCATCTGATATACATACTCTGGCTGATGTATTCAAACTGTCTTTTCAGGTCACACCTGTACTGCCCAGGCCATCCAGGCCTTCTCGAGCAGCTAGGATAGGGGCATCGACTCGCAGCCGAGGCGAACGCAGAGCACCTGTCAGTCAGGATGATGAGGAGTTCAGCGAGAAGGAGAAGTCAGCACATCCTCAGTCTGAGACATCCATAGGCAGAGATGACGACTCTGGTTCCGGTTCTAAGGACGGAGGCAACACCGTGGAGGCTTCCGAGGATGGTGGCTCTGATTCAAACGGAGATGCCGACGGTGGTGGCGCGGAGGCTGCTCAGCTGAAGAGGGTGAAGAGGGCCTCTCAGTCTTGAGCTTGATAGCATTGATGCAAATGTTCCTTCTTTATTTTTCTTTTTACATGTAGTTGTAGCACATTGTATAGCTTAGGTAGTTTTATTTTCTTCAAAACTTGTACCCTGTTGTAAAATGTTGTAAAAAGGAAACATGATGGAATGAAAACGGCTTTTTGTTCAAAAAGTGTTGTATTGTATTCTGAGCATCGTATCACACCATTTTGCACAAAAAAATAAATTGAATGAAAATTGAACATCGTGTATTGCCAAGTCAAGTAGTGAACCAATGCAACAAAACGACTCAATCCTAAAAACAAAAACAAGACTTTAACGAGTTTACAACTTGATAAGCGAAGAGTAACAACTCGATAAACAAATGAGCAACAACTCGATAAACAAATGAGCAATAACTCAATAAGGAAATGAGCAACAACTTGATAAGAAAATGCATTTTAGTCAAACAAAGTGACGGAACGCATCCGAAACAGAGGTAAACTCGAACCTTCAGCACTCTCAGCACACGGGGAAGTTAGAGACTCACTCCTGGAGGCAAGAAACAGGTGTAAACCACTTTCATGCTCATGGCCAACCACCATAGGAGCCTGCTGACCAGTTTTTTTGTTTGTAACCCAAAAAGGTAGCTGGCTGACCAAAAAAGTGGTCGGCCGACCACTTAACCTAGGAACCTCCAGTTTTCTGACACTTGTCCTCCAAACAGTGCCTTATCCTCCATAAAGATTCCAGCCTCATGATTCTCTTATTCTAACTCAGTTTTGCACCAAAATTGAGGCATTTCTTATCCAAAATCTCACAAATTGGATTGCTACCTTGGATGGCTCGGAAAAGGTAAATTTTTGGGGCTTCGGCATAAATGCACTATTCACGTTGAATCGTACCCCGCTGCATTTTTCGTTCTTTCATGCCACGGCAAAGTTTTGGAATCCGGTGACACACGTCTTTAGCTTTGGCGGACAAGAGGTATGTCCTACTTTTGAAGACTTCCAAGTTATGATGGAGTCCGAACACGAGGAAGAGATTTTGCCACAATTCCGCTTTGGCTACGTCCAAGCCTTAGGATGGATGTGTGGGCTCACTTTGCATGATGCTTGGTCATTAACTCGCGATGGAGTGCTGGATATCCCCAGCTTGATTCGTCGATTTTCTGATGCCGGTGACCGCGGCGATCATGACTGGCAGGGTTAGCAGCAGCATGCGCTTTGCTTGTGCATGTTGTCTCATTTCTTGCTTGCCCCAGGCTCCGGTGGGTTTAGCACTTGTTTGATTGAAGTCGCCCAAGGCTTAAGAGAGGGCAAGAGCTGTATCACCATGACATTGGCTGAGACGTTGATGGGTTTGGATGCTTTCCGTCGCCAAGAGATGACTAGATTTGTGGGGAGTTCACTACTGTTGCAGGTAATGTTTCCCACCCTATCTCACATATATTTCTCACATCACTCAACCCTCAGGCTCAGTTTTTCTCTCAAAACCCTTTTCTCACTTTTCTCTCAACGTACACCTCTCTATTCTTTAATCTCTCATGTTTCATCCCTCCCCAGGTGTGGTCGATGGACAAGTTAAAGGTTGTGGACCCATGCCCAGCATATTCAGCTCGCAGCTATTTCTTCCAACGACGCATAGTCGATGCCCCTGACGAGGGATGATGGTTTGAATGGATGTGCAGTCTATCTGCTACCAGTATTGCTTGGCGCTGTCCTTGGCTCAATCTGCTGGCGATGAGCTACAGCATGACCCGCCAGCTCGAGATTCAGCTGATTGGTATGACACACTATGTGTTCTATTTTCCATTCCAATTTCGGCGCCAGATTGGTCATGATCAGACTTGTCCGGAAGAAGGGGTAGGGTACCCTGCTGCATTTTCGGTCTGAGGCGCACAGCTAGGTCAGTATGCCACAGCATGGAGGACGAGAGAGCTCTTGGCCCCTACTCTCACTTTTAGTAGCACCCTCTCTAATGAGTATATAGCTTGCTTGTTGAGGAGGCGCAGGTTGGGCCTACTTTGATGTCAAAGGCTTCGACTAGCTCTGGGAGGGGGCGCAAGAACACATGACTTATCCATGTCCCGAATTTATTGCTTTATTAGTACTTTCAAGTTTTCTTTATGAATGTAATAAAAAGCAACTTCAATTTGTATTCAAGAGTAGGAGAACTCTGTATTGAAATCAATGTAATTGAAGGTTGTGGATACTGAAAATTTTCCGTTTGGTCCAAAAATGGTCTAAGTTGTAAAGAGATTAATTTGAACAAAATCAACTTTTGTTAAAACTTTTCAAAACCATTTTCGATATGGATCAGAATTGGATACACCTGAGATCTATCACTGAGATGCACAACCCCAGATTCCATCAACTGGAAAGTTGCCCCTAGTCTGAATAGCACTGCACTGGAGATCATAACCGGGCTCTTGAATGCTAAGTAGACAAAGATGACCAAACATGATCACATAGACAAAGTTGATCGGGGAAGTGTTTATGACTGGACTTCAGAATGAAGTTGCCTACATATCTCAAAGATGGGAATCAAGCCTTACGTAGTTCGGCTTGGGTTCGCTCGTTTATTAACACTCTCCTTTTGCGCTCTAACTTTTGCCAAGGCCGCCCTTTTACGGGTTTTCAACCTTGCGAGCTCAGTTTTTATAATTTCAAATTTTTCATGCTCTAACTTTTGCCTAGGTCACCCTTTCGGGTTTTTAGCCTAGCGAGCCACTTAGAGATAATATTTCTTCAACTTGTCCATGTTGATTGGCTGTGAGAACTCTAGGCCATCTAGGTCCATCAGAACAACAGCTCCACCCAACCAGATAGACTTGATAATATAAGGACCAGTCCAATTGGGTCTGAACTTGCCCCTAGGGTCATGAATAGGAGCTCAGTTGTCTTTGAGCACTAGATCCCTTTCTTTCAAATTCCTGGACTTAACCTTCTTATTGAAAGCCCTAACAATTCTTTGTTGATAACCCTAAACATGATACAGTGCTTTCATCCTCCTCTCGTCAAAGAGCATGAGTTCTTCGAACTTGCTTTGCTGCCAATCCGCCTCAGCTATCTGACACTCAGCCAGTACTCGTAATGACAGAACCTCAACTTCGATAGGCAAAATAGCCTCCATCCCATAGACCAAGGAATATGGAATTGCCCTAGTAGAAGTTCGAATTGAAGTCCGGTAGCCCCACAGAGGAAATGGCAGCTTATCTGGCCAGTCCTAGTAGGTTTTCACCATCTTCTGCAGAATGTGCTTGATGTTCTTGTTGGCGGCCTCAACTGCTCCATTGGTTTGTGGCCGATATGTAGACGACTTATGAAAAGCCACGTTGTACTTGTCCAACAAGTTGATCACTTCCTTCTTGAAGTGGGGACCATTATCTGAAATAATCTCGTTTGGGACCCCGTAGCGATAGATGATGTTGTTCCTGATGAACTTTGCAACATGCGAAGCCTTCAATACCGCGTAGGATTGGGCCTCAACCCACTTCGTGAAATAGTCTATCGCGACTAGAATGAACTCATGCCCATTAGACCCCTTTGGAGTGACAGCCCCGATTACATCAATCCCCCAGACTGAAAACGGTCATGGCGAAGTCATGTTGTACAGCTTGGACTGCGGAATGTTCATGCGGTTTGCATGGATCTGACATTTGTGGCATCGCCGGACAAAGCCAATACAATCCTCCTCCATGGTTGACCAGTAATAACCCTGTCTAAGGATCTTCCGGGCTAGCATCACCCCGTTCATGCGCGCTCCGCACTCTCCTCCATGGATCGCCTCCATCAGGCACTTTGATTCTTCAGCATCAACACATAGGTTATGCATTCCCAGATGACCCCTCTTGTACAATTTACCCCCACAGACGATGAACTGAGCAGCCATTCTTCGAATTGCCCTCTTATCTTTGGCATTTGCCCCTGGTGGATACTCTTCTTTTTCCAAGAAGTTCCAGACGTCGTAATACCAGGGATTCTCATCTTGTACCTCATCTATGGCAGCAAGCAGCTCGTAGGCCGGCACAAATTTTTGTTCAATGATGATTGGACGCATCTGGACTCCGAATGGGATGTCTATCATAGAAGATAGAGTTGCTAATGAATCAGCGAACCTGTTGTTCTCTCTTAACAGATGGACGAAGTTCAGTTTCTCAAACTGAGGAATCAGAACATTCAAGGCTTGGTGATAGATTTTTATTTTTTCTTCTTTAACTTTCCAATCTCCTTTAGCTTGAGATACAACAAGGTTCAAGTCCCCGATGACATCCAACCGTTTTGCTCCTAGTTCTAGGGCGGCTTCTAAACCGGCAATACATGCCTCATATTCTACCTCGTTGTTCGACACTTTGAACCGGAGTTTGAATGCAAGAGGTATGAAGAAATGGTTGGGTGCTATCAGCAACACCCCTATCCCATACCCATATTGGTTTGATGCTCCATCAAAGTACATCGTCCAGGTCTCTTCTTCGACATGCAAGATGGCCTCATCTGGGAATAGGTACTCAACTGCTTCATCCCCTTCGACTGGGTGATCGGCTAGGAACTCCGCTACCGCTCTCCCTTTTACTGACTTGCACGTCACGTACTTCAGATCGAATTCAGAAAGCAGAAGCAACCAACGAGCTAGCCTACCCGTAAGTGCCGATTTCTCGAAGAGATATTTAATGGGATCTAATCTCGAAACCAGTATTATGGAGTGAGCTAACAGGTAGTGCCGCAGCTTCCTGGTAGCCCATACCAAGGCCAGACAAGCCTTCTCCAGCGGAGTGTAGCAGGTCTCGTAGTCTAGCATTTTCTTGCTCATATAGTAGATAGCTCTCTCCACTTTGTCCTCAGACTCCTATGCGAGCATGCAGCCCATTGTAGTTTCAATCACTGAAAGATACAGAATCAACGGTTTCCCCGGCTCAGGCGGTGACAACACAAGTGGGTTCTGTAAATATTATTTGATCTGCTCAAAAGCTGTTTGGCATCGGCCGTCCCATTAGAACTTCTTTCCTTTCTTCAAGAGACCAAAGAGTGGTTCACAAGTCAAGGTTAATTTTGCGATAAACAGTCATATGAATTGCACTTTACCCAGAAAGCCTTGCACCTCCTTTTCAGTCCTCGATGGTGGCATTTCTAAGATGGCCTTGATTTTGGAAGGATCGACCTCGATACCTCTCTGTGTGATCAAGAACCTCAGCATTTTTCCTACTGTAACGCCAAATGTACACTTCTGAGGATTCAGCTGCAGCCTATACTCTCTGATCCGTTGAAAGAATTTTTGTAAGGTGGTGTAGTGGCCCTCTCTTTCTTTGGACTTGACAATCATGTTGTCCATGTACACCTCAACCTCTTTGTGGATCATGTCGTGCAATATTGTGGTCGCAGCCCGTTGATACGTAGCTCCAGCATTCTTCAGCCCAAACGGCATCACCCTATAACAATAGGTTCCCCACGGGGTGGTAAAGGCAGTCTTCTCCCGGTCTTTGGGTGCCATAAATATCTGATTGTAGCCTGAAAACCCATCCATGAATGAGAGCAGCGCATGCCCAGCAGTGAAGTCCACTAATTCATCGATATGCGGCAGAGGAAAGTCATCCTTCGGACTGGCTTTATTCAAATCCCTGAAATCCACACATACCCGAATTCTACCGTCTTTCATTGGCACTGGAACTATATTGGCCAACCAAGTTATTCAGATACCAACAAGAACCCTGCGTCAATTTGCTTGGTGACCTCTTTTTTGATCTTGAGAGCCTAATCTGGGTGGATCCTTCTGAGCTTCTGCTTGACAGATCGGGCCTCTGGGTCAAGAGGGATCCGGTGCTGTACAATCTCAGGATCGATTCCAGGCATGTCTTCATAGGACCACGCGAAAACATCTTTGAAATCTTTTAACAAAGCAACTAAGCGCTCGCGCTCCTCCGAAGACAACGTGGACCCGATCTGGACCAACCGCAGGTCTTTCTCAGTACCAACATTAATTTGAGTGATTTCATCAACCAAGGGTTTAACAAACTTCTCCTACTCTTGATTAAGCAAATATTTCAAAACTGGAGGAATTTCTTCCTCGTCGTTTTCATCGAAATTTTGAAAGTCCTGATTAATACAATAAATCAAAGGCACAGAAAAGTACTTAAAGGCCACAACCATTTCATTCTCATTAATCACTTCCAAGTCGCCTGATTCCTCTGTTATAATAGACTCAAAGGAAAAAGAAAAAGACGACCTAGACAGGACTGTGGCATCCAGGTTGTCACCCCCAGGAATACCGGACTCAGACTCAGACGAGCTGGAACTTGATTCCGACTCCACAAACTCGGTGGAATCAGATTTCGGCTCACTACCTGACCCAGTACTGCTCGATAAGAAGCCTTCCTCATATTGCCAGATGAGGGAGGGTGCAATGGATGCATCCAAAATGTTTGAAGATGGGCTCGCAGCCGTTTCATTCCCAATCACGGACACTGAGAGGTCATTCCCCAAGCACTCTTGTACGATCTGAGGATCTGAGAGTAGACAAGCCAGTGCTACCCCCATTTCAATCTTTGTGCCCTCAGAAACCTCCTCTTTACACTGGAAGGCCACAGCCATTTCATTCTCATTAATCACTTCCAAGTCGCCTGATTCCTCTGTTATAATAGACTCAAAGGAAAAAGAAAAAGACAACCTAGACAGGACTGTGGCATCCATGTTGTCACCCCCAGGAATACCGGACTCAGACTCAGACGAGCTGGAACTTGATTCCGACTCCACAAACTCGGTGGAATCAGATTTCGACTCACTACCTGACCCAGTGCTGCTCGATAAGAAGCCTTCCTCATATTGCCAGATGAGGGAGGGTGCAATGGATGCATCCAAAATGTTTGAAGATGGGCTCGTAGCCGTTTCATTCCCAATCACGGACACTGAGAGGTCATTCCCCAAGCACTCTTGTACGATCTGAGGATCTGAGAGTAGACAAGCCAGTGCTACCCCCATTTCAATCTTTGTGCCCTCAGAAACCTCCTCTTTACACTGCTTAGCCTCAGTTATCGGGTCTGTCTGCTCCTCAGCAACATCATCCCCAGACAATTGCAAGTCAAAGAAAATCTCGAACCTAGGCAAGCGCCTTCTTTCTGCATTCAGTCATGGCTCTGGGAAGCCGCAGAATGGGAAGTCCTTCCCCTCCTAGACAAAGCGTCCGTTCAGGGTACCCTGAATAGGTCGGTGCATCAACTCAAAATGTTTTCCCGCCTGCTTGGCTCTGGCTCTTCCAGCCATCTCTTTACCTTTCCTCACCCAGTCCTCCTTGGTAGGCAGATAACCTAAACCAAAGGTATGTGGGTTATGCGGCACTTCAGCCGATGTTACAACGCCTTTCCGACCACTACGCCCTAATCCCATCCCGGGGATGTGCTGCAGCTTGTTCATAAGGTAGACTGCTTGTGCGCTGACATAAAGCCCCTCATCAATAGCTAAAATACTCTGCACAACCTGAGCCTCGGCTAAGGTAAATCCTGATAGGAACATATCTTCTGCACTATGTTCAACTTTCAAGACTGGTGTAGAAACCTTCGGCGGCGGATGGATTGAAGAATTCCCGAAAATAATGGCCACCCCTTTCCCGTGGGGGTATTTAAGCATCTGATGCAAGGTGAAAGAGACTGCCTTCACCTGGTGTAGCCACAGCTGCCCCAGGAGTAGATTAAAGGTTACGGGAACGTCCAAGACATGAAAGTCAATACCGTGCTGTCCTAGACCAACCTGACTCCAAATCTGTACAGTCCCCCTCACCTCTCTGCTAGTATTGTCATATGCCCTAATCACCTAAGCAGTAGGTACAAAATCTGCGGGCTTCAACCCGATTGCATATGTTGTCCTCGATGGGCATACATTGATAGCGGATCCTGTGTCAACAAGAACCACAGGTACCTATTTCTCTCTACACTCAACAAAGATATAGAGCGGTTTGTTATGATTTGTGCCCTCAGGCGGCAACTCCTTGTCAGTGAAGGTCAACGTCAGAGAAGCCCCTCCTGGAAAGACCAATCCTACCAGCTGCTCAGGTGTGGTGTCGATTGAAAGTTTAGCCCTGTCCATTGCAAAAATGACAGCTTGTCTATGAACTCTTGAAGCCATCAGCAGTCCCCAGATGAAGATGTCTGCTTGTATCTTCTTAAGCTGTTTCAACACAGCCTCCTCCTCGAGTAGTCTTTCCTTCTGCTTCTCTGCCTCTTGGTCCTTTCCGGACGCCTCTGGTTGATCCAAGTGCGGGGGCTTGAAATACCGCCTACTTCTGGTCATGTGGTCAACCTCTCCCACGTACTAGGTATCATCCAGTTGGTTTCTCCCCCGATCTTCGTCTGTGTGGGCAAGACATAGGTCGTCATCTTCCCACCACATACTATCGGCAACCGACAGACACCTGTCCGGTTCCGTTACAACAACTTCTATGCGCACAGCACATTCCGTCCCCTCAGGGGCTTTGGCCTTTCTAGCCCTTTCCAGATCTTCGATCTTTTTCTGCTCGATCTGCTTCCATGCAGCCTATTGCTCAATATCTTCCATACTCAAACTGCCCGTATTCTGAGCAAAATTCTTAACACCGGTGCTCTCCGACGGTGCTTCTTGATCCTCGGCCATTCCGGCCACTACTAATGATATTCCAACTCTTGATTGCCCCTAGTTTGGCTGAAGTTCTTCAATAGCATCCGGCTCATCACTGAGCCACCCGGTAGCTTTCGCTGACCCATCTAAATCAAACCAGTTGACAATCACGTCTCCTGGGTCCTGTTCATTAAAGAATTGAAGGTTGGCTATGTCCTCTTCCAATTTCGCTAGGTCATCTAGCCCCTGATTAGGTCCATCCTCCTGTACGACATCAACCTCTACCCCCGCTGGCAATTCCATCCATGGCTTAGGCTAATCTGTTGGTGTGATGTAACTGCTCGGGTTGTACCCAAATCTCGCAGACCCCTCAAGCTCTGAATGATCATTCATATCTGCTCCCGCAATCATCCCGGTTCTATGCTCGATAGTCACCACCACCAGTTCAGGTTGGGTTTGGGAGATGTCCAGCATGCATAAATCCGTGCTTTCTAGAATGAACACCTTCGGCTTGGGTAGGTGGGAAGGGGTGATATATATGCTAGGGTCGTATGACACAATCCCAGTTTGGATTAGGTTAATGCGTTTGAGAGGTGGAGCTTGGTTATGTAGTGGGAGAGGGTTGGTTGTGACTTTGGTTTCTCCGGGGCATAACCACCCTGTTGTCGATGAGATCTTGAATCTCATGACGTAATCGAAAGCACTGGTCGGTTTCATGAGCATGTTGTTGGTGATAAGCACAGTAGTTAGTTGGGTTATGGAAGGGAGGAAGTTTTTCTAGCAATGGCCGCGGCTCTAGGGGTTTCAAGTGCCCTTTCTTGATCAAAACCCCCAAAGCTTTAGACAGGGGCATATATAGTGGGGTAAAGGTTCTTTGGCCTCTGGGTGCATATCTAGCTGTTTATGAGCTACTTCTGGATGCACCGGTGAATGGGGTAGCTGTAAAGGTTTTTGGAGTGGTGGTGGTGACCATTCCGACATCTGAAGTTCTGCCAACTGTAGCACTACTTGTACCTGCATTTGTACCGCGGTTGAATGCCCTCTTGGGCTGCTCCCTCTCATGATCAATGAGGCCTTGTTTCATGGTGTCTTCTATTTGCACCCCAATCTCATGTAGATCTGCAAAGGTAGGAAGGGGGAGGACGATCATCTTTTGCATAAGCTTGGGCTGGAGGTTGTGCACAACCATCCGTATCTAATCTTTGTCAACCGGCTTGATGGTCATCATCGAGGCTTTGGCCCTTCAACGGGTTACGAAGTCGGAGAAGCTCTTCTTCGGCTTCTGCCTGGTTGTCTCGAGATCACGAGTTGTGACCTCGATCTGCGTGTTATAGGAGTATTGAGCTATAAAGGCCTCAGCTATCTCCTCCCAATTCCACTTAACAAAGTCCTCTAATTTTGCATACCAAATAGCCGCTACACCCGACAGGGTCTGGCCAAACAGGGAAAGCTTCTGTAATCTAGAGAGGCCCATCAGCCTTAGTATATCCGAGAACAGCCGTAGGTGGATCATGGGATCCCTAGAACCATCAAAGCGGTCAATATGTGGCATCTTAAACCGGTCCGGCAGCGTCACAGCTAAGTCAGTGTATCCATCCTTTATATCCGAAATTGAATGAACTCCTTCAGACTTTTTGAAGAGCTTTTCTAGCTTGCTCACTTTTAACGCCGTTGGATCCACCTCGAACTCAAACGGTTAATCCACTAAGTTGGTGGGTGCTTTGGACAGCTGGAGTAGAATTGGGGACAGAGCTGGCCCCGTTGGCACGTCCGTATTTTCCTGGACAGTGGTAGTCTCCCCGGGTGTTGGAACTCCGAGTGGGAGAGGAGCTTGGTGTGAAGCAGATGATCCAGTTTGTTGCTGTAGCCTGGCAATTAAATCTACCTGTTGTGCCACAATCTCTGTTTGACGGGCAGCATCCTGCTGCATGTTTTTCATAGTCTCCTGGAGCTAACGCATCATCTCTTCCATTTCGATTGAAAAGTGTGGATCTGACTGAACTGATGTGTATTCCCTCTCTGTGGGAGAAACAGAGCTCTGATCCCTACTGTACTCAAGTGGGGTAGACAAAGCCCTCTGAACTGACTGTTGAACTGATATCCTCTGCCTAACTGCCCTCCGTCTAATAACCGGAGGTAATGAATAGAACACTGGTTGTCCGTCTATCGGATCCTCAGATCGATTAAGCCTTCGACCTCTAACCCAGAGTACTCGAGGAATATCTGCCTGGTCGGATGCAATTGTGCTAAACTACCTTGAAAAAAGATAAATAAAGCATAATAAGGAAATAAACAACCAAAACGTGCAATGTGCTATGTTATGAGCTGAATAAATTAACGACAACACACAGTTGGCCCGACAACACACTGTTGGCACTTGTAAGCTGAACACACTGTTCACTGTGCCCAAATGACTGTCCCAAAACTGATACCCTCAGGTAAAACTGATTCTTCAAATACTGATGCCCGCAGGCCTGATACCCAGACTTGGAAACTGATACGCGCATTCCTGTAGAGACACACTCCCCAAAAGCACATAGTAAGCAAATGAGAGTCAAAACACCCCTATGGTGGGGTAGGGTTTCCCTGTCGTATCTTGTCAAGAGCTAAGGTTTCACTACGCACATTGCGATTTTCAAACAGCCTACAATCGGGTAAGCAACTTGTCCTAGTTTGGAATAGTCACTATGGATTCCGATGTACTAGGTCGAATGGTCAAAAAGGGTGCCTCGATAAAATCGAGGTTTGTGTTTCCATTGTGGTAGAGCCCGCAACCGGTCAGCCTTATGGCACACTTCTCAAAGCGAGCCTCTGACAAACCGTTCAGGAATAACATACGGCAAACACGGTGTCCTAGGCGCACCAATGCAAATGCAATGCAAAGGGACACATAAGTGTGAACAAAATCATGAGTTCGAGTCAAGTTCTCTAAGTCCCCAGCAGAGTCGCCAGAAACTGTGGACGCGCCCCGAGGACTCCTGAGGCTTCGCGCTTACAAAGGCACAAAATGTCGTTTGTTCTCTAGCTACTACAGTTCGGACTCAAATGTCACGGTTCTGAATCTAGTCTCACAATGTGTGATATGAGACCGATAAATCACCAAAGAGTCCAAATTCGGCAAATCATTTTAGAAAACTGATTTTTATAAAGAAGTACCAAACATGGACTGCTTTGCCAGATACAGAGTCGCCACCAAAATATTTTATTTTGGGAGAATTTAGGAAACCCTGACTCATGCCGAAAGCTACGTGTCTGTAGACACCCCATTTTTGACCGTCCTCAAGACTTGGACGTCACCGTTTGAACACTCGGTGATTATCCATGTTTGTGTTCGTTTGGAGTTCCCGGAGGCCTCGGCTCGCGCGCCCTGCCCCTGACAAACCAAAACTCTGTTTTGACTCTCTTTTTCTTCCTAAAATTAATTGCAAAACAGATGCAGAAACACAGAGATGAACAGAATAGGAAAGACGAAATTCTGAGGGAAAAAATTAGATCAAAAGAATTGCTGGAATGAAAGGCTTTATATAGAAGAGCAGGTGGCTTTTCCGAACAGGTGCCAACAGATAAGAATCTGTTCAGACAGATTCAATAAGTAGAAAACCTGTTTGGACAGATACAGATCTGTTCGGTTTGAATTCAACATGTACGAACTTGCTTTGAACCTGTTCAGGTGGGTAAACTTGTTTGGGATCTGTTTGGGTGAAGGAAAAATCTGGACCAATTTATTTGGAATGTTAAACCAAAATTTATAAAAAAAAAAATCAATAAATTACAAATGTTTTTGGCCTCAAAAAAAATAAGTATTGGGCCGAACAAGCCCAATCCAACCTCATACCATGCACTCGCGCCCAAGCCCAGGCCCAGCCCAGCCCGCCCGACCGGACGGCGGCGCGCGCGCGTGTGTTAGAATGTAGGGGGGGAATTATAA
>NW_021025279.1:29553-75729 GCF_004153795.1 Camellia sinensis | reverse complement strand
TGAAAGTAGTGCCAAACATGGACTGCTTTGCCAGATACAGAGTCGCGACCAAAATATTTTATTTTGGGAGAATTTAGGAAACCCTGACTCATGCCGAAAGCCACGTGTCCATCATCACCAAAGTTGCCTCGGCTCGGGAACTTGGGTATGAGAGGGGAAGGTCATGCAATGAGCACCCCCGTTCGCCCAATCAAAGATCGGCCTTTACTAAGCATGATATCTTGTTTTTTAAAACAAGTGTTCTTATTCCGGTTATTAACCTAAAATTACTATGTGATGCGCACAGCAAACAAGTATAGACTAGATCGCCTAAGTTGGAACAAAATATTGCATATTTGTTTGAAAATGGGTTTGAAGTTTGCTACTCGCAAGTAGGCTAAAACGCGGATTTCAATGAATTGTTCCAATTTAAGTAATCCAACCTTCACCCACAGGCATTCAGACAGTTATATCACATAAGCAGTTAGCCTCATGGCAAGCATGCTTTCATGGCAACATTAACACATATGCAGTATGCTAAAGTGTAAACACTCACAGTGTACTCCAAGCCAAAACAGAGAACTAGTTAGAAATCATGCATGATCCTAGTTCATGTGAAAATGGCTAATGCAACACATGCAACAATGCAACTAAGATAGGCTCGGTTATCCTAAGATGCCATGTGAAAATGCAACTTGATACATGTATTCAAATAGGAATTGAAATACAATGCAGTTAGTATGATGCACCGAGCCCGTTGCATGTAATACAAATGAATGGATGCAAACATGCGAGCATAAGGTATGCTAAACAAAATATGCCCTAAAACTAACCATCGTAAGCGGTTAAGTAAAAGGGAGAAAGAAATGAAGGTTGGAAGACATGCATCACACGCACGCACGCTTATTACAACAATACGCCCTCTCGAAGGAGGGACCGAATAAGAAGCTAACTAGCTAATCTAAAGCTAATTAAACTAATTATTACAAAACAAATTAATTAACTAATCCTAGTTAACTAATTATTACAAAAACAAATTGAATAGCTAATGCATTAACTATTAAGTTACAAACTAAATGCTTAATCCAGCTAAGTAAAGAAGCTAAATAAACAGTAAATCAGGAGCCTCAGAGGGAGAGGAATGCATGCATGCCCGGTCGCCTCGTTCTGAAATCCAATGCGATACCTCGATTTGCCTCTGTTTTCAGTTGTCCTCAGAACCTTGCACCAAGCTCTAGAAAGCTTAAACTTCACCTTGGAAGACCTGTGGGAGGGTGGCCGACCACTTTTGGTCTCTCCATCCACCTGCCGACTACTTTCTTTGTTGAAAGCCAAAAAAAGTGGTCGGCCAGCTAGTTTTTATGGCTGGTTGACCAGTTGTTGCTGCTGAATTTCAGTTTGCTGCAACAGAGAGCAAAAAAAGGCATGGCAATCTATTTGCAAGATATATGTGCACAACCACCCTCCTTATCATGTCATGAACTCAGGAGAGTGTAGTCCTCGACCCTCGGGCCACCAATCGCGCATTTCCATGCATGATGGCCGAGAGGCGAAGTTGCACAATTCAATGCAAAATGAATGCACAAATAAACACATAAAGCCTAAAACTCTATCTTGCAAGATCAAGAGCGTCAACGACCGAGAATTGAGACACGTTTCATCACTTGAAGTATGAAACGTCCCTCGTTTCTCATGTTTGGACTAACACCTATTCCAAACAACAATGCAACACAAGTAACATGGCAAACATGTAATGTGACTTAAGCATACAAACATGCAACTACATGGCATACACAATGCAATGTGATATGATCAGCATAACAAAACTAATGATATGCGAACAATGCTAACAGATGCACACACAATGCAATGCTACAAGGACAAATTAGCAATGTTAGGGCCATGTATACACTATGCAAAGAAACAACTTGGCATACACAATGCAAATAACCACATGGCATGCACAATGTAATGTAGGATGGCATACTTAATGCAATGAACAATAAGCATGCGAACAACATGTAAGTAAACATACTAAATGGACTTAAACCAAAATAGACAGACCTTAGCCATGCCCATAACAGTGGCCATAATGCTAAAATGAAGGCACCGAAAACACATGCAAACATACATGCCAATTGGCTCACCAATTAAGGCTTAAAGAGTGAAAAGCATGGAAGTGTAACAACACTTGGTGCACTGAAATCAAGCAAGAAATGATGCCAAATCATTTAATCAACACAAGTGAAGCATGCAAGGGTCCTTAAAGCATAAGACTAGCAAAGAGGACTACAAAGGGGACATGTAATACAAGGCACAAAGGCATGAACCAATCATGGACAGAGCTCAAGTAGGTCAAAACAAGGACCTAAACATGCTGAGATGAGGGCTCAAAGGCCTAGGCATGCAAGCATACAAGCTAAGTCGTAAACTAGGCAATAATGCACAACACTTAAAGGCACTTAAAGCATGAATGAAGTGGGAATATGGCAGTACTACATGCTCTGAAATCAAGTATTAAATGATGCCAAATCATCCAAATAGCTCAAAGATAATATGCATGAGGCATCAAAACACAAAGCTAGCAAGGCCAATTGCACTACAGCTATACAAAGCATGATCCATGTGGTTGAGGCAACCCAAAACAGTCCTAGATCATGTCAAAATGATACTAAAACATGCATGGAATGAAGCCAAAATAAGCTAGCATGAAGGGCATAAGGCATGATGCATACAAAGCAAATAAGGTGGATTACACTACACCTATTAAGACCAAGCATGGGATGACTCAACCAATAAAAATCAAAGTTATATCATGGCATAATAACCCCAAATAAATACTGAAATGATGGCTCGCAAGCTTAAGCATGAAGGCATACACAATGGCTCCTGTTTAAGGCATAAAGGACCAACCCTCCAACGCATTGAATTAGTGACAAATGTAAATGTATGGCCACACTACATGGACTGAAATAACATGACAAATAATGCCAAATCATTCAAATAGACCAAGAAAAGCATGCTATTGGACTTGATACACAAAGCTAACAAGCTAGAATGCACTATAGCTATACAAAGCATGGCACGCATGACTAAGACAACATAAATCAGACCTTAAACATGCTAAAACATGAACAAAGTCTTCTCATAGCTAAGCCAAAAGCATGCTAAAATGACATGTTAAAACATGAGACACATTAGGCTACTTCATGGAAATGCACTACAAGTGTATAGAGCATGCAAGGTACAACCAAACCAAACCAAAACAGAGTCATGGCATGGAAAAATATCACCAAAAACATACTGAAATGGAAACAAAACAAGTTAGAATGACATGCTACTTCATGAAGCATACAAAGCTAGTTTGTGAGATTTACACTACAAGTGCATTAGGCATGCATGAAATGACAAAACCAAGTAAAAACAGTGGTATGCCACTGCAAAATAACCACAAATATATGCTAAGAACAAGCCAACACAAGCTTAACAAAGGTGCTCACACATGAGGCATTCAAAGCAAGTAAACAAAATATAAGGAGAGGGGATGACCCTCTCCTATTTAGGACTCCAAAACCACCTTTCCACCACTAAAAATCCTCTGGATTTCAATGGCAGAAAGGTCATGCAAAGGCTTCAACAAGAGTCTAAAGGGATGGCTCAAAACAAGGCCTAAGAGGGAGTAAATCACCCCCAACGAAAAAGTGACTTTAAACAACTTTTTTAAGCATGCAAAAATAGAACTTTTTTCAGTTAAGAGTTCAGCTTAAAACAGTATGTAAATAAGGCTAAAAACTTAAGCAAGAATGGGGGTTTTAAGGGATAGAAACTCACCCTTGAAGACCTTCTTTAAAACTGCAACTCCAGCAGCTTTTTCAAGCTTAAACCAAGCCAAGAATACCAAAACCAGCTCCTCAGCACCTCAGCAACCAAAGGATGGTGTTTGAGTGTGTGTTCGTGTGTTAAACTAAGACAAAACTACACTTTTGAAGCACAAAAATGAAGCAAAGGGGAAGATAGATGCAACTATGTATGTATAATTCCCAAGCCTCAAAATTCTGACCCTACAGGAGGGAGGAGGAGCCTCCCTCTTATAGAGAGCAAAAGCACAAGCTTCTTGGAGAAGATAAGCTTCAAGGCAATCCCTCCATACACGTGTATGGAGGATAGCTCTTGTGCTCTCTAGCTGTGCCAGCTGGCCAAAAATATCTCCAAAAAGGTGCCAAAAAACAGCTGACCACTTGAAGTGGTCGGCCAGCTACTTAAAGTGGTCGGCCTACCACTTTAAGTGGTCTCCCAGAATACAAACTGGTTGGCCATGGTGGGAGAAGGTCTAGAGCATGAAAGTAAGCTAATGGGAGGGGCAACCAGAAAAGGTGGTCCAAGGACCAAGAAAGCCAGTTGTCCGACCAGAAAACTGGCTGGCAGAAGGAAAAGTGGTCTCTAAGGAGAAAGAGTGGTCTCCCACCCTTGTACCACCTTCCAAACAAAGAAAACAAGGTTTGTACCGAAAACAAGGTTTGTACCAAAAATAAACCAAAACGGATGCAAGACGAGAGATCGGGAGGCAAGGCACGCGACCGAAAGCCTCGAAAATTAGCCTACGGGCATCAAAAGTGGTAAACGACCACAAAAGTGGTCTCTCGGACCACAGTGTTCCTCTAGGCAAAGGCAACAAGGTGTGGTTCAAAAACCACGCCAAACGGAAAACATTAAGCAGTCCCGAGACAAGGTGCGCGGCCGAGGGCTCCGGAAATCGAAAACTAGTCTCCAAACGGGAAAAATGGCCTACGACCACAAAAAAAATGGTCTACGACCACAAAGAGATGGTCTACAAGACCTCTCCCTCTCTCCGGAAAGAGAAAACAAGGTTCGGTCCACAAACCGGGCCAAAGCACAAAACGTTCAGAGGCCCGGAGGCAAGGCTCTCAGCCAAAACTCTGAAACCTCTAAACGAGCACAACATGCACCATCATGGAGCACTCAATCGATGACGTCTGAGTCTTAAGGTCGGTCAAAAATGGGGTGTCTACACGTTCACCCTCTCTTCGGCGGCCAGCCTAAGTTAATCGGAGCATTTGGCCTTCTCTTCCTCGGCACTCGCCCTCACTCGCTCTTCTGCCAATTCGGCTAATGCCTCTTTAGCCTTGCCTTTTTCAGTTTTGACTTCGGCTTTGAGCAAGCCAATTTGCTCAATAACGTCATAGTAACAGCGACCGATTTTTGCGATCCTGCTCACCGCCTGAAACAAAAGATTAATAAGATAGTTGGCATAAAAAGGAAAATATTTTTTCAAGTCAGTTACGTACCAATATGGCCAATTGAGCAGCTAGTGCTATCAACACTACATCCAGCTCTGCAAGGAATGCTGCCCTATCAATTAGTAGAGAAATCGACGAGGACACATTTAGGGCCACGGCAGCGTCCCCCAAACCTAACACATCGGAAATAACTGGCACGTTCTTTATTCAAGGTTGTAGACTAATAGTCCAGTCTAAAAATTTTGAACCAAACAACGGACTTTTAGTCCGAATGAACTAATAGTCTAATCCCATGAAATAATCCTTCAAAACTAACACCACCTTATTATTTTTTTTAATCTTTTTTGAGTCATGTCACCTATATTTATTTTTTTACATATTTTTGTTTTTAAATTAAAAAAAATTATTAAAATAATTTACTTGCAAACAAGCACTTAATGTAATGGATTTCACTACTGCTGACATTGGCTTGAACCAAATCTATTAATTGACAAAAGTGGTATGGGCAAATATCGGCCCATGTTCTCAAAGTCATCACCAACCATATATAGCACACATGCAACAATGCAACTAAGATAGGCTCGGTTATCCTAAGATGCCATGTGAAAATGCAACTTGATACATGTATTCAAATAGGAATTGAAATACAATGCAGTTAGTATGATGCACCGAGCCCGGTGCATGTAATACAAATGAATGGATGCAAACATGCGAGCATAAGGTGTGAATGTTTCATAATGTGAATGTTTACACCATCTGAGAGGGAAATTTATGAGCTGGATTGGGCCGTGGTAATGACCGAGCAAATTATGGGCCAGACATGTTTTGGGCCGCGGTAGCTTGGGCTTAGCCGGAGAAGGTTGTGCCCGGTAATGGCTCAAGACCATGCTAGGACCAAGCTACTTGGGCTTGTTTGAGTGGGAACTGAGCTAATTGTTGTAATTTGGCCGAGATGATGGAAGCCGATCCTGTTCCCATGGTTCGTGCTTCTAGCCCGGTTGGAAAGGTCTTCGGTTTACCGACTCAACCAGCCTTGAGCTCGACTATGCGGGAATGCAGCCAAGCTCGGTCGTCATTGAGCTCGGAGAACGGAGCACTCTAGCTTGTGCAGCACGGCCATTGACAGCCGAGATGCTGCATCCTGGCTACCGAGCTCCCAGTAGTGTGGGCTGGCAGTTTGGTTAGGTGATGTTCAGCTAGATTTATGCTGACAAATGGGATAGCAGCACCACGTGTCGAGAGACTAATAGGAGTAGATTTGGGGCGCAGAAGGTATTTAAGCATGTCTGCGCCCCCCATGCTGGAGAGATGAACATTTGATAAGAGAAATACTTACACTCAACTCCCTTCTCTCTCTCTCTCTATCCCTGTGTGTGTTCTGACTTGATCGTCGGAGGGGTTTTCCAGCCACACACCGCCGGGTAGCTCACAGCCATTGTGCTCGCAGGACGATCGGACAGACAGGAGCTTAGAAGAAAAGAGTACGAGCTTGCCTGAATATTTGCTTCCCGCACAATTGGCGCCGTCTATGGGAGTCTTAAAAAGACAAAACCTTGTCTTCCAAGCTCGTCTGATCGCCGTCCATAGCGAACAACGACGAGATTCCGTTGTCTGCCATCGATGAAGTTACCCCGGAGTCAGGCAGATGGAGAGAAGGACATCCCGCCATTCCTCCAATGGCAGACCTGAAGACATCCCCGGGAGGACATTCAAGAGACGCGCGAGATAAATGCAGAAGAAGCTTTGGTCATTCTTGGAGTCCAGACGGTCACTGGCGGCAGAGAGAATCGCATGCCAGATGTCTGGAGCACAAGCTGAGGGACCAAAACACCGTCATCCGGAATGGCGGCGGAGATGGAGGATCTTAAGAGGCATGTCAAAGGGAAGGGTGTAGCTAGAGTGGGAGACCACAGTGAGCGCACCCAACCCCGGTGTTCAGGCAGTCAGAGCCAGCGGCACACTCTATCCATTTCTATCACCAGAAGTTACAAGGTTGGAGATTCCGACGCGCACGTACAGAGGTCCAGCGCGCAAGACAACACCTATCAACCCTCACGTCCGGCAACGATGTCAAGGTATTCCTACTTAGCTCGTTCAGAGGATTTGCGGTTAGTCTTGAAGGAACGGGCTCACCGGCGGGAAGTTCAGAGAGTGCCGGCGTTCCAGCGGCTATCCTATAGGGGACACGCCAGTGAAGAGGTCAGAATGCCTCCACCCCGCCTAGTTGCGCCTCTTCTTTTAGACACAGACTTGGCGAGGCTGAGCGCCACTCCTTTCTCTGTGGAGATAGAGACGACACCGCTTTCGGCGGGCTTTCACCAGCCAAAGTTCACGCTCTATGACGGAAAGACCAATCCATATATGCATGTAAGCCACTTCCGACAAGTCATGACCAGACATAGGCGAAATGACGCTCTTATGTGCCTAATCTTCCTGTCGAGCTTGGGCGAACAAGGCTTGAAATGGTTCGAGAGGCTGCCAGAGGGGAGCATCAAAAGGTGGCAGCAGTTGGCCGAGGCCTTTGTAACACGCTTCAAAACCAACACCAAAATGCCAAGGGAAGTCGACCACCTTCTCAGTGTCAAGATGGAGCCGAGCGACACGTTGAAGGCATACAACTCCAAATATTGGGAGACCTTCAACGAGATCTTGGATTGCCCGGTCAACCTTGCAATCACACAATACAAGCGTGGTCTCCTGGTCGGATATAGACTGCAGGACTCGCTTACTATGCACCAGCCGACATCCATGGGCCAGCTAATGCAGCGCATCAATGAGCACATCCGAGTAGAAAATGATGTGGCAGCATCTACCGCAACAGAAAAGAGGTCGGCTGCCAAGGTACACGCGGTCGGGCAGGAGGCCAACCGTTCAAATGATCACGCTGAGAAATCAGACTGTGGTTCAAATCAAAAAAATTGAGGTAGGGGTCGTCAAAATGACCGGGATGATTATTCCCGGGATGATGTAGCTGATGCAAACAAAAGGTTGAAGGCTAGGACAGGCGTCACCATGGTTTTTAAGATTCTCATTTATCGCATACTTAGTGAAATTCGTGACGAGGATTATGTCCGATTTCCTGCTAAGTTAGGCGATGCGCAGAAGGGCTTTAATCCGCGGTACCGCTGCACTTTTCACTGGGAGCACGGACACCGGACAGAGGACTGCTTGCCCTTAAAACAACACTTAGAAGAGCTAGTCACAGCCGGACATTTGGACCTTTACATTGACGGGGGCGTGAAGGCACATCAAGCCCCGGTTGATCCGCTTACACCGGGTGACTTGGAAGCACCCCCACAAGGAGTAGTTAATGTGATCCACAGAATAGTGGAGCCGACGCGTGTATGCGAGCTCCGAGGAATGATCAAGAAGGCGGAACACATGAAGGAAGTTTTGTCGGTCCAGCCCGCAATCAAGAGGGGAAAGACCGAGGAGAAAGACGTGCTCAGTTTCTCTTTAAGGGACTTTGAATGCATTCAGACGCCGCACAACGATGCCTTAGTAGTCACGCTCCGCGTTAGGGAATTCGATGTCAAGCGCATCTTGATCGACCAAGGCAGCTCGGTCGAGATCATGTATTACGATGCTTTCAAACAGCTCAAACTCCGGGATACAGACTTGGCTCCGGCAATTTCGCCACTGGTTGGTTTCAACTCGTAACCGAAGTGGCCTTTGGGAAAAATTATTCTGCCAGTCAAAGCGGGATCCGTGGTCAAGCAAGTGGAGTTTTGGGTACTGCAAGTGCCGTCTACATATAACCTGATCATTGGAAGGGGATGGCTTCACGAGATGTAAGCCGTCGCGTCGACCTATCATCAGGTGATGAGATTTCCCTCGGCTATAGGGGCAATTGAGGAGATTTGGGGCGATCAAGTCATGTCAAAGCAATGCTTCGTGGCAGTAAATGGGAGCCGGGCTGCCAAAGGCTTCGTCTAGATGATTGAAGGACCAGAAGACCGAGGAGTCCTTGACGATGTGGGCACCAAGGCTAAGGACAAGGCCGTTGAAGAGTTGGTGGAAGTACGGATTGACAGAGAAAGTCCAAACAGATTGGGCCGTGAAGACAACAGCCGAGCAGATAAATTGGCCGGTCTTGCTTCCATGGTTGGTAGCACATCTCCCAGCCCTCTCCTAATTGAATTCCTTCCGAGGCCCAGCATTGAGGAAACCGGGCAGACAGAAGTACTCTGTGCCGAGCTAGGTCCTTCTTGGATGGACCCTATTATCCTCTTTCTCAGAGAACGGACCCTTCCAGCTGACAAGAAGGAAGTACATAAAGTCCGGGTGAAGTCAGAGCGGTTTTGGCTTTCTCCATCTGGCACTTTATACAAAAAGTCTTTCACCGGTCCTTATTTAAAGTGTGTGCACCCAAGTAGCGTAGAAGCCTTCCTGTACGAAATTCACAAAGGCATCTGTGGCAGTCACATAGGGGGCAGATCTTTGGCCTACCGAGCTATCTCGCAAGGATATTGGTGGCCGTGCATGCAAGCCGACGCGCGGAAGTATGTTCGCAAATGTGAGAAGTGCCAGAAGTTTGCCCATCAAATCCACCAGCCAGCTAGGGAACTTCTTCCTCTCACCAGCCCTTGGCCCTTTGCGATGTGGCGGCTAGATATAGTGGGGCCACTCCCAATGGCACAAGGCAACCGGAAGTTCTTCATCGCGGCTATAGACTACTTCACCAAATAGGTTGAAGCTGAGCCTTTGGCAGCAATCAAGGAAAAAGACGTCAAGAGGTTTGTCTGGCAGAATGTGGTAACGCGATTTGGCGTCCCCAAAATTCTGATCTCTAATAACGGCACCCAATTCGACGGCCGTCTATTTAGAGGATTTTGTAAAGACTTGAAGATTGAATTCTACAACTCTACCCCGGCTTATCCGCAGTCTAACGGTCAAGCCGAAGCATCCAACAAGACCATTCTTGATGGGTTGAAGAAACGGCTTGAGAAAGCCAAGGGAAAATGGGCCGAGGAACTCCCAAGTGTCCTTTGGGCATACCGAACGACCCCGCGACAATCTACCGAGCAAACTCCTTTTGCCTTGGCATATGGCATGGAGACGGTCATCCCATTGGAAGTTGGTATGCCCACCCTCAGAAGTGAAAGTTTTGAGCCCGAGCTGAACGCTGAAGCCATTGCCCTGGAATTGGACCTAGTGGAAGAACGCCAAGAAATGGCTCTCATCCATGTGGCCGTCTACCAACAAGAGCTTTCACGAAAATACAACAAAACGGTGCACCCCAGACCGTTCAAAGTAGGCGACTGGGTCTTAAGGAAGGTCATGGGCAATACCCTGGTGCCGGGTGAAGGAAAACTAGGGGCAAACTAGGAAGACCCTACAAGATAACCGGTCTGGCGGGCAAGGGGGCATACCACTTGGAGGACTTGGAGGGAAAAGGCATACCCCGGCCATGGAATGCAGCCAACCTCAAACTGTAATATTTTTAGCTTTTATTTTCTTGTCATGCGAAGGAATTTTTTGCCTCACTACAGAATGTAATATTCTTTTTGATATAATAGAAGTATCTCATCTTTGCTTTAGCATTCTGACTGAGTTGATGATTTGCTCAACTTTTGGATCTCAACCGAGATGTTGTACTCCAGTTGACTGAGTTGATGATTTGCTCAACTTTTGGATTTCAACTGAGATGTTTTACTCCGATTGACTGAGTTGATGATTTGCTCAACTTTTGGATTCCAACCGAGATGTTTTACTCCGGTTGACTGAGTTGATGATTTGCTCAACTTTTGGATTCCAACCGAGATGTTTTACTCTTGTTGACTGAGTTGATGATTTGCTTAATTTTTAGATTTCAACTGAGATGTTTTACTCCGGTTGACCGAGTTGATGATTTGCTTAACTTTTGGATCTCAACCGAGATGTTTTAGTCCGGTTGACTGAGTTGATGACTCGCTCAACTTTGAAACCTTAACCGAGATGTTTTACTCCGGTTGACCGAGTTGGGGATCTGCTCAACTCTGTGGTTAAAGCTGAGATGTTTTGTTCGGTTGGACGAGCTGATGATCTCCTCAATGTTTGTATTCAGACAGGGATGTTTTATTCCAGTTTAATGAGTTGTGGATTTGCATAGCCGAGGTGGTTTTACCCAGTTGCATTGGTTTAGTTTCAGCACTGTGAAAATAGACGAAATTAAAACTTTTCATTGATGTGCAAAATAATTACAGGAGGGCCCGATAGCCCGGTTACATGTTCAGACAAAAAGAAGACAAAGCAGACAAAGAAAACAAAGCTAGGGGAGAAAGGTCAGTGAATTCGTCCCCGATTGGCTCCAGGTTGATTGTTGCTGTCTTGTCTTAGGCGCCGGTCTCCGTTTGGCCGGGCTGCTCCGGCTGGTTTTCTTCCACAGCATTTTTCTCAGTTTCTTCTTCGCCTTCTTCCTCGGCCTCAGCCTGCAACGCGCTGAACACATCGTTAGCATATTACACAAGGTACGTCGGCAGGAAGACAGCTGGGGGAAAGGCAAATACGTCGATCCCAGGTCCTTGGCCGAGCTGTTCACAACAGTCTTCCAACCCGCCTTGAAGTAGATATCTTGGGTGGCATGGACCTGCTTTGTGTAGCTCTCCTCGGCCTCCTTGAAGCCGGCGTTATTCGCGTCCTCTAGCTCCTTCTCCCTTGATTGTTTCAGCGCATCAAGCTCGGCTCGGAGCGCGTGTCTCTCTTTCTCGGTAGAACCAAGCTGGCCGAGCAGCCGGGAGTTGTCAGAGTTGGCCATTTGTAGTGAAGACTTGGCCCGTCCAAGCTCGGCTTTGAGGCTCTTAACCTGACTGGCAGAATCAGTGGCCTTCTGCCGAAGTCGATGAATGCGCTCCATGACCAAGTGTTGTTTTTGGATGGCCTGCAAGAAGGTTTGATTAGAGTGGAAACCGTGAAAACACTTGTGAAATTTTGGGTAAAAGTTTGAGATTCTTACCCTGGTCATGGACTTGACCGCCGATTTCACCAACCAGGTGTCTGGCACATGGTCGCTGCCGACCACGTCGCTCGGTAAGAGAAGGGCTTTGGAGAGGTCAAAAGCGAGCAGATGCTCTTTGTCACCCTTAACAGAAGCTGTTGCTGAGATCTCCTTGCCCCGGCGTTTAAGCTGAGGCCTCCATGCCGGTGTTGGGTCGACGATGACGGCAGACTGCTCGATGTTAAGCTCGGCTACCAACTCGACAGAAAGGTCTATGCGAGGCCTTTTTCCAGCCCGACGGGTGTCTCTGCTGGCTTGCCCGGTGACGGGAGAAGCCAATGCAACCATGGTCCCGCTAGATTGACCAGCAAGAGGAGAGCGAGTTGGGATGCTCGGGATTTCGGTTGAGATGGCAGTGATTAGGTTCTTAATGCGGCTTTTCTTTGCCATTTCTTTTGCCTCGGTTAAACGGATGAATGGGACGTTTGGTAGTGTGGGATCTGGAGGCGGAGAAAGTCTGTGACCTTACTCTGGGGTAGAGCTGAGTACCGGTATGTTGGTGTGTAGCCGAGGAGGTCGTGGCAGTCTCGGTTGCGGTAGCATAGCGCGGTTCTAATGGCAGCTTCGTTGGGGAAGTGATAGTGGGCTTGCAAGGCTTCAATCGCTGCAAAGGAAAGCAGAAAAATGTTAAGTACAGAATATTGAAGAAAAGCAATTGACCGAGCAAGTTAGCACGGCTTACATGTGGAACCGAAGTTCTTGCTAATGAACCAGCCCAGTACATCGGCTGTTTCATAGTTGCCAGACACCCAGAAAAAGTCGTCGTCATGTAAGTCCTTGTCTGGGGTGCCGATCACTATTTTTTCTTTGCCCGGTCGAATTTTTAAGTAATAGGCGAGGTCATCGCCCGTGTGCCCAAGGGTGTATTGACGGAGTATCTCGGCTAAACCTAAGTTGGTTCCCAGCCGATTGTTCAGCTCGTGGACCCCGTTGATTATTCGGTAAGTGTTGGTTGAAACTTGAGTGGGTGCTAGCCCGGTGCGGCGCAAGAATTCGGTCATCAGTGGGTTAACCGAGAAGCGGAGGCCTCCTTCAATGATGGATAGCACGGTAAAGGGGCATTGGTCTAGTCTGCCCCAAGAGTTAGTGTCAATGGCACCGAGCTCTAATTGAACGTCTGCCGGGATACCGTATTCTTCTCGGAAAGCGGCTAAGGCAGTCGGGGTGTCGACAAGGAAACGATATCGCCCCATGTGAAGCCAGCTGATTTAGCTCGACTGAGGTGGATTGGCACAAACTAAAGTTAAGACGGTTGCTCAGTCTTTGAGAGCGTCAATATTGGTCTGTGGTCCCCTTGGACTCTGCAGGAAAATAAGGATAATTATGAGCGGGAGCGCGGTCGCGCAAAACGAGCTTGACTTTAGCTCGGTCATGAATAGTGCCAGACCACCTCGGTCGCAAAGGCAAACCAAGGAGCTCGGTCGCTCAAGCAGACCAGATGTTAGCCCGGTCAAGCGGCCAAGTCCTCTGTCTACCTCGATTTCTACTAAGGGTTAGGCAAACTTGTAATTTGCTCGGTCTTGATATTTTTTGGGATCAAAAGAAGACCTGGAGCCCGGTCCGCTCCAGATCTTCATGTGTTCATGTGTTCATCACTGAGATTGAAGAACAGCGAAGAGAATAGGGGCAAGTGAGGGTTTTAGGAGGGGTATGTCCTAAAACCTACGGATTTTGTGCCCTAGAATGTGAAAAACCAAGCGAAAAAGTAATCAAAAAAGGATTCAAAGGACTTACCAGTTGGGGGCGGAGACTTCTTCTTCGAGCACGAATGCAAGGAAGGGCAAGAACGAAGTTTGCTAGGGATGCTTGAGCTCTGGAACATCGATGGCTTGAGGAGAATCAGTAAGATTGAAAGGAGGTGAAACATGGCATGTTTATAGGGGTGAAAGAGCGCCAAAAGTTTCGAATGTGAAGGGACGTGATGGTTGGCTGCTCGAGGCCAATAGGCGAGTGACGGGTGTCCCCATTAACGGCGGCGTCAGAGTTGAAGAGACAAGATGGCAAGTCGAGGCGTCAACTGGGAAAGTTTTGAAGACAGGTATGTCAACAAGCCCGGTCACCGTCTTGCAAACTGAGAACCGAGGAAGAGTTATCCCAGCCGGACAGGTAATCCCAGTCATGCTTGCGCAGACGGAATTAAGGGGCAATTAAGAGGGAAATTTATGAGCTGGATTGGGTCATGGTAATGACCGGGCAGATTATGGGCCGAACATGTTTTAGGCCGCGGTAGCTTGGGCTTAGCCGGAGAAGGTTGTTCCCAGTAATGACTCAGGACCATGCTAGGACCAAGCTACTTGGGCTTGTGTTGAGTGGGAACCAAGCTAATTGTTGTAATTTGGCCGAGATGATGGAAGCCGATCCTATTCCCACGGTTCGCGCTTCTAGCCCGGTTGGAAAGGTCTTTGGTTTACTGACTCAACCAACCTTGAGCTCGATTATGCTGGAATGCAGCCGAGCTCGGTCGTCATTGAGCTCGGAGAATGGAACGCTCTAGCTTGTGCAGCACGGCCGTTGACAGCCGAGATGCCGCATCCCGGCTGACGAGCTCCCAGTAGTGTGGGCTGGCAGTTTGGTTAGGTGATGTTCAGCTAGATTTATGCTGACAGATGGGATAGCAGCACCACGTGTCGAGAGACTAATGGGAGTAGATTTGGGGCGCAGAAGGTATTTAAGCATGTCTACGCCCCCATGCTAGAGAGATGAACATTTGGTAAGAGAAATACTTACACTCAACTCCCTTCTCTCTCTCTCTATCCCTATGTGTGTTCTGACTTGATCGTTGAAGGGGTTTTCCTGCCACACACCGCCGGGTAGCTCACTGCCGTTGTGCTCGCAGGACGATCGGACAGACATGAGTTTGGAAGAAAGAAGTACGGGCTTGCCTGAATATTTGCTCCCCGCACGCCATCAATATGGACATTCATATTATAAATTACGAATGTTCACATCACCAAATTGCTAACCGTTCAAAAAATATTTGTAAGAGTAGAAATGTCCATAAAATACCTTAAATATGAGAATTAGGATTTGGTAGATCAAATATCCAAATAATAGGATCTATTAGAATATAAGAATATCTTATGAACTAATTGGGAAACAAACACTTGAAAAATGATTTTCTAATAAATTTCTCTAAAATTTTTACTAAATATTTTACATGAATATAAATTTTATCAAATATTTCATATAGGTATTTTATTTTTTTAATTTTTTAAAAAAACTTTTTAGATATATACATCTAAAAAGTAATTTTTTAATTAAAATATAAAAACATCATTAAAAATAAACAAAATCTCAAACAAAAATATACACATATTTTTATTCAAATTTTCATTTATTTTTAGTTTTTAGTTTAAAGTACTTGATATTAAGATTTTATTAGATTTTCATAATAGTTGGGATTTCTCAAATATTACACTAATTTTTCTTTTTTATTTTCTAGATGCATCTTAATCAAATGTATCTAAAATGTTAAAAAAATTAAAAACAAGCGAAATTCATCTAAAAACAAATTTTAAAAATCAAAAGCCAAACAGACACTTGAACTTGTCATTGAGCAATGTGCTACTTTTAACGCGGAGTTCAACACCACACCGAAATTATAATTTTTATTACAAAATATTCGTAATTTTTATCACAAAAGCGATAATTTTTTTAAATAGAATTTTTTTTGAGATATTTGATATTAAGATTTTATAAGATAAATGACATATAAAATTTTCATAATAGTTGGGACTCCTCAACATTTTTATAGAGAAAATTCGATTCAAAGAAATTTGTGCCTAACTCAGAAAAATTTCGGTCCAAATACAAAAAAATTTCTCTAATATGATCCCAGAGAAATTTCATCGAAGGAACTTAACTAACAAAAAAAATATTTTAAACATCTCCTACTTACAAAACTAGAGAAATATTTTACTAATTTTTTTTTTAAAACGTGCAAGTGCACATTATCGCATTTTTTTCATAACTTTTCTAATCTATACTATATATATAACCAAATGTAATTGTTTTGTCAAAAGCCTCCAAATATTTATTCCTAAATTCTTATAATTTTAAAACACTCTCTTTCCTACGTGGTAACTTTCTTTGATTGCCTTTCATGTTTTCTATTTTTCTTCATTTTTTATTTGTTTGATTAATTAAAATTAAAATTAATTTCATTACTTATGGATAAAGATTTGAATTTCAAAATTCCTCCATATAGATAAACATATAAAAACTGAAAATTAATTTTATAATCTACAGATAAAGATAAAAAATAAACAATTAATTTAAAAAAAATTAATTTCATAACTTATAGATAATTTAAAATTTCTTCCCATAAATAAACAAATAAAAGTTGATAAATAACTTATAAAAATTAATTTCATGGCTTACAAATAAAGATAAAGATTAAATAATTGATTTTAAAAAAATTAAAATAAAAAAATTTAGATAAGGATATGAAAAAATTAAAATAATAAAATTTAGATAAAGATATGATTTGTTAATCTATATATCTATCAAAAACATATATATCTAAATCTTTATTTTGATTTACTGATTTTTTTTCTCCTATCACATATTATCTTTTTTTATTTTAAATTTTTTATCTTATGAAATGCTCTTATCTATAACTTCTTATCTCCTATTAAATTCTTAACCTTCTCTTGATAATTTTTATTATTCGTTATTATCTACCAAATGATAAAGATTATTAAAAAAAAAATTATCGCTCTGAAGGAAAATAGTATTAATAATGAAATAATAAAGGCTACATGGGAGAAGGTAGCACAAAAATCTCACAAAATTAATTTTCTTTCCTAAATTCTTATAATTTTAAAACACTCTCTTTCCTACGTGACAACTTTCTTTGATTGTCTTTCATGTTTTCTATTTTTCTTCATTTTTTATTTGTTTGATTAATTAAAATTAAAATTAATTTCATTACTTATGGATAAAGATTTGAATTTCAAAATTCCTCCATATAGATAAACATATAAAAACTAAAATTTGATTTTATAATCTACAGATAAAGATAAAAAAATAAACAATTAATTTAAAAAAATTAATTTCATAACTTATAAATAATTTAAAATTTCTTCCCATACATAAACAAATAAAAGTTGATAAATAACTTATAAAAATTGATTTTATGGCCTACAAATAAAGATAAAGATTAAATAATTGATTTTTTTTTTTTAAAAAAAACAAAATCACTCTCTTCCCCCCCCCTCATTTCGTACTTTAATTAATTTCATTATAGATAAACATATAAAATTCATAAATAATTTATGAAAATTTATTTCATGACCTATAAATAAAGATAAAAAATTTTAAAATTATTTAAAAATAATAATTTCATGACATAGATAAATAAACATATAAAAATTGATAAATAATTTATAAAGATTAATTTCGTGGCCTACAGATAAAGATAAAGATTAAATAATTGATTTTCAAAAAATTAAAATAATAAAATTTAGATAAAGATATGATTTGTTAATCTATATATCTATCAAAAACATATATATCTAAATCTTTATTTTGATTTACTCATTTTTTTTTCTCCTATCACATATTATCTTTTTTTATTTTAAATTTTTTATCTTATGAAATGCTCTTATCTATAACTTCTTATCTCCTATTAAATTCTTAACCTTCTCTTGATAATTTTTATTATTCGTTATTATTTACCAAATGATAAAGATTATTAAAAAAAAAATTATCGTTCTAAAGGAGAATAGTATTAATAATGAAATAATAAATGCTACATGGGAGAAGGTAGCACAAAAATCTCACAAAATTAATTTTCTTCACTATATTTATAAAAGGTAATAATTTGAGATTCTTTCTATTAGTTATTAAAAATAATTTGCATTAGATCATTGTTATGTTTTTTTTAATTTTTTTTTTTATAAGGTTGTCATTCGTTATAGTATTTCTTCAATCTCATCTCTAAATTCTCTCTTTGAAATTTTTGTTTTTTCAATAATTAAGTTTAGAATCAATTTCTTATCAAATTTGTTTCTTGATCCTTATTTTATTGAAGGATCGAGACGAATAAAACTTTCATATAATATATGAAATTAATGAATATAATACAAAAATGAAAGGGAAGTACTACATATTTGTCAATATCTCTATGTTATTATTAGTTGATTTGCTAGATTATACTATCAATTTAGAGCCCATATGATTCAATTCAATGTTCATGACTTTATTTGTATTTGATCATTTTTTCGTTGAGTAACCGATATAATTTTTTTTTTTGGGTATATAATGATTAAAGATATCATTTGTTATATTTTTTCAAATACAATTCAAATAATTTTTTATCATTTTTTTTATAAATAAAATGGATTAAAACTATTCTCTTATATAATTTTTATAATACTATGACATTCTTATCTTGATTAATTTTTTTAAAATGACGTAGGAACTATGCAAGTATTATTCAAACTATGGAGAATGATTTATACTTTGATATGATATGAGTGTGTCATTGATAGAGGAAATCAAAGATAGAGAGTTGTTAATATAATCAATTAATGATTTGTTTGAGAAGTTCTTTTTATAAGCAAGGCAACAAACTTAGATTAAATTTTTTTAAAAACTACTTATAAATTATAATTAAAAGTTGATATTTATTCATAATTTGATCCCACAATGATAATATACACCACTGATTTAAAAGTCCATGTAAATTTATATATATAGTATAGATATTATCAAGTGATTGTGATACTATTATTCTCAACAATTTTTATAATTAATAATTTCGTATGCATGTCAAATTTTATTGTAAAATTTTATGGGTTAATTATTGTTAACATCTACCTAGATAGCTTAATATTATGACTTGTCGCTATTAAGATATAATTTAAGATTAAGATGATTTATTTATCACATAAAATATATATAGTTTATTTTTCCGTACATCGCACGGGTTACCGCTAGTAATAATATAAAATATTTAAAAAAAAAAAAACGCTTAGGTGGTCCATTCCTGTATGAAAGGAACTTTAAATGGTCCATTTTCCATTCAACAAGAAAAAAACAAATCACGGACAAGCCAAAAAAAAAAACGCTTCATATGATTCTCTGCTCTGGAACATAAACCGCAAAATTTGTTGCCTAAGAGCATCTCCAACGGTAATAGGCATTTTACCTATCTAAATATTACTATAAAGTATATATTTTATTTTGCCTATCAACTATTTCATATTTCTACTCCAACCATGCTCTTTATTTTAGCTATTTATCTAAATACTATTAATTTTAGAAAATGCCACATCAGCAACAAAGATGGAGGGAAATGATCCTAATGATTAAACTCATTTTGCCTAGCCTTGAAAGCTAGCTACATGTAGCTAGTGAATATGAGTTGAGCTAAAATGCCTAATCATATGCCTAGTGCATTGGAGTTGAAAAAAATGAGTTATACTAGGCATTTTAACTAACAAGCATTATATACCTAGTGGGTTGGAAGACCATCTTTAATGCCTATTACCATAGTTAAAAATTGAGATTGTGATTCTCCTTATTATATGTTTGTAATAGAGGTGTTCTATCTATCTAAAATAAAATAAAAAAATAAAAAGGTTCTATTATATCATTTAATAATATGTATAATAATTTTTTTTTAATTTAAAATAATTATAATTATAAATTTATATTGATATTTTATAATCTTTTTATGAAATCAGAATCTTTCATTACACGAATGGAATGAAACAATCAAAATATTAAAAAGGGTAAATTATAAATACACCCCTTAAAATTTGTTTAAATACAAATTGTCTTATATGATTTGAAAAATTATAAATATCTCATTATTAAAAAAATTTATTTAACAGAATTAACTAAAAAAATAAAATTCATAATTATTGTCCTATATAATAATAAAATTATTTAAATTATTAATTAAAACATATTTTTAACATTATTAAAAATTATTAATTAACCTAATAATTTATTAATAAAAGAAATAATTTATTATGAAATTAAAAATCTGAAAATATAAAATATAATTTTTAAAATCACAAAATAATTTATATTTTAATGAAACTTTAAAAATGTATTTATAATCTCCTCTATTCAAAATTGACACATTGCAATGTCAAAATGTCATTTATGATAATCTTTGTTTTAGTCGTGGCACGGCTACCTATGAGTAATGTCCACGAAAGGTTGGGAAATGAGTGGTTCGCACTCTTTTTTTATTTTTTATTTTTATTTTTATTTTTATCAACCAAGGAATGTTTTTTAGAAGTAATCATAAAAAACAAATCTTAGACGTTTATAATAAAATTAATTTTTAATTTTTAATTTTATTAATTTAAATTATAATATTTAGTTTATTTTCAATTTAAATCATATGTCTCTTTTCGTTGGATAAGACTAATCAAAAAATGATATTTTAACCATTAAACTCAATAAATTTTTTTATCAATTTTACTATGCAGAAATAAAAAACAGTTTAAATTAAAAATAAATAAAAAATTTTAGATTTAAAATAATAAAATTAAAAATTTAGTATTTGTTCACTTACAAAATTTCTCTCTTCCAAACCCCCAAATGAGGTGACATGTAAAATTTGAAAAGTAAACCCATATTCAAATAGGAATTATAAAATATTTAGGTACTTAATTTATCATCTCTAAAAATTACTTCTAATGATGTATCTGACAAGTATCAAATGTTAATTTATCAAATATTTTACCATATATAGTCTTCATTTCAATGTCATATTATTAAAAATTATTTTAAAATGATAAATTATAAAAATATATTATTGTATAAATAATGATTCATTCTTCTAATTTTACTCTCCAAATTTTATCCCTGTTAATGTAAAACTAGAGAAGGAATCACTTCACATCTGGGTGAGTCATGTGAACATCATCATCGTTGATCATCACAAAGTCAAATGATCATCGTTTATTTTTATTTTTATTTTTATTTTTAAATAAAAAACAATTTTAATTTCTAAAATATGTATTATTTTTTATTTTAATATTTTATATTTTAATTTTATCATTTTAATCTTTAAAATTGTCAATTTGAATCAATCTAATCCTAAGTTTAACGTTCATTAACATAAATATAAATAAAAGACAATTTCAATCCCTAAAATATACATTTCTTTTTATTTTATCATTCATAAAAATCACCCTTAATGATGTATCTGACAAGTATCAAATTTTAATTTATCAAATATTTTGTCATGTGTAGTCTTAATCTCAATACCATATTATTAGAGATTATTTAGAGATGATAAATTATAAGAATGTAATAATATTGTATGAATAATGATTCATTCATTTAATTTTACCCTCTTAATTTTATCTCTAATGATATAAAATTAGAGAGACTAAAAAAGAGGGGAAGAAAAATGTAAAATCATTTCACATGAGAGTGAGTCCTGTGAAGTGAGTCATCATTGATCACCCTAAGCCACAAAAGTCTAATGATATCTATTCATAAGCGGCTAAGAAAATTCCAACGCGTAACCTTGAATTCCCACAATTTTTATTTTTATTTTTATTTTTGAATAAAAGCTAGTTTTAATCTTTAAAGTATATGTTATTTTTTATTTTAATCTTTTAAGTTTTAATTTTATTTTTTTGGTGCTTAAAATTATCAATTTAAGTTAATTTGGTCCTAAGTTAATGTATGTTAACAGAAATATGAATAAAAAACAGTTTTAATCCCTAAAAGATACAATTCTTCTCATTTTAATTTCTCAAGTTTTAAATTTTGTAATTTTGATCATCAAAATTGTCAATTTTGTCCTATCTCAAATTGACAATTTTGAAAATCAAAATGACAAAATTTAAAACTCAATGGACTAAAATGAGACAAAATGCATATTTTAGAGATCAAACTTGTATTTTATTCATATTTCTGTTCATGGATGTAAACTTATGACCAAATTAACTCAAATTGATAATTTTAATGACTAAAATGACAAAATTGAAATTTAAGAGACTAAAATGACAAAAAAAATTATATATTTTAAGGATTAAAATTGTCTTTTATTCTTTAGTTTTTGATAATTTCCTATTCTGATTATTGGACCAATTAATTGAAAAGATCAAATCTCCTTGGCCTTCACATAGGGGTGAGCATGGTCTATATTGGTTCGGATTGGGATAAAATTATGACCAATCTGTTATCTACGATTCTTGAAAAATTGAAATCAATCCAATCCGTTTAAATCGTGGAACCAATCCGAACCAATCTATTTAAACACAAATTGGATTGGTTTAGTATTACGGATTCACATAATTAAATAATAAAAATATATGTATATATATATATAGAACATTTTAATTTTATAAAAATATAAACATAGCATTATATTTGTTCCACAATAGCAATATGTCCTTCCACAATAGCGACATCACTACAACAAAAATATATTTTAGTGGTACTATATTAGTGGCATGTTTTTAAAAAATGTCACAAAAAAAAAAAATATTTGGTGGCATGTTTTGATAAAATGTCACAAAGCCACAAATATAAAAGGCCCTAGTGGCATTTCAATAAAGAAGTGTCACATCACTATAACAAAAATGTGATCTAATAGCATCAATTTTATGGCATTTTAGAAAAGAATGACACAAGAAATTATTTTACTGACATTTATCAACAAATGCCACTAAACTTTAGTAGTAATAACATTTTTTTAAATGTCACTAAATTAAGTAGGTGTAAGTTACTTTTTATGGCATTAACTGAAAAGTGTCATAAACAAATATTTTATGGCTTTTTGAGAAATGTCACTAAGCCAAAAAATTTCCACGCTATCTAATGACATTTTTTTAAAAAAACAAAAAATGCCAATATATTTTTTAAATTTTTTAAAAGCACAAAATAAATAAAAACAAATAAATTAAACTCAATATAACATGTTTTTTTAATTGTACTTGCCACATGTACAAAATTGATCAACGGCTTTATTATGAATTAACAGGATAAATAAAATTTCAAATTGCTCTCCTATACAATGATAAAGTTACTTGAATTTTAGTCCCTGTAGTTTCAATTAACTCGATTTTGACTATGAATTTATGGATTTATCTCAATTTATTTCAATTGCTTATAATTATTGGATAAATTACATCAATAATCCTTATATTTTGTTATTTCATATAATTTTAATTGACTCAATTTTGACACTTAATTTTAGATTTTAAGTTAATTTAGTCCAATTGACATAAAATCTTTGGGATCTTTGAGATTGGTTAAGGTTAAGTTACTAAATTGATCAAGTATTTTGTTTTATTTCTAAAATGATGACAGGTTGCATTTGTCATAAAAAAAATGCTATCAATTGGACTAATTTGAGACAAAATAAAAAAATTCAAAATTAAAATCGATTCAATTGAAATTACAAAGACTAAAATGACATAATAGCCAAAATAGAGGGACTAATAGTGTAATTAGCCCTAATTGTTAGCATTTTTTAATGACTAGTGACATATGTCATTCTTTTAGAGGCAAAATAATAAATTTACTTAATTCGGTGAGTTAACCTCAACAAATTCAGATCATTTTTCATCAAAAACACTAATAATATTATTAATTGGACTAGATTAACACAAAATTTAAAATTAAAAGTTACAATTAATTTGATAAAAACTATAAGGATCAAAATTAATATTTATTTTTTCATTTTACTCATTCTCCACCATTGTTGCTATTTATTTATTTTTTTACATTATAAGACAAAGGAAATAACGAAACACAAGGAAACAAAGCAAAATTGATGAAGTAAAATCTCTAGCGCAGATCAGGTTACAGATGGAGGGGCAGAAGTCCAATAATTCTGAAATTGGTGAAGTAAAATTGATTTTGGCGGAACAAAGAGATGGGAGCCAAATGATGAAGCAAGGGGTTTATCATTCACCTTTCATGCCATCCTTATCTACCATCTATACTACAAAATTGCTAAGTTTTCATCTTCTATGATCAGAGTTCATTAAGTATTCTTTCTCTCTTTTTCACTCTCATCACACACAATACCTCTATCTTTGTCACATATTTATGATCTTCTTGTTTTAGGCATAAAACTTGATACAATCTGAAAATCTAATTTTGTAACTCATGGATTTATTAATTTTCATCTTTTAATATAAAAGTTTAGTTGTGATTTACTATTATTGTATTTATATTGTGATTTTATATAATGCCTTGCAAATGTTTGTTTAAATGCTTCAGTGAGATTTTGCATTATTTTGCTCTTTTTTTTTTCTTTTTCTTTTTTCTTTTTTTTTTTTTTGTAAGGATGAATAAGATAAAAAATTGACTTGATTTTATTTCTCTCTAATCAGTGTAATGTATTTGGCTTATGCAATGTGTGTTTTCTTAACCGTTTGTGAATTTGCAGAAACAGAAATTTCTGTGTTGGATTGATTCCATTTATTTATGTTATTTGCTGTTATTCATGTTGAAGTGGGTAAAAATTAATCAAGTCTTGGTGCTAGGTCCATTGCGATGCTCACTCCAAGTGGAGCTAGGTCAGACCTCAGCCCTATGGCCAACACTTGCTCCGAAGCAAGACAATCATAGGAGTTTGGCCCAATGTACGAGCGTCACTCCAAAGTGGGCCGAGCAACATGGTGGACCTTCTGGATGGACAGAACCACTCCGAAGTGGGTTGAGCAACATATTGGACCTCCTGGTTGGACAACAGACCAACTTAGAGAAGTCCAATTCACTAAAGATCTTTTTTGGGCCCACAAGAGACAAACAACCCTGCTCCTCCCCCTCTGTATGAACAGAACGTGGAGACATGGAGGTGCAGAGGGACAAGGAGCATATATGACAGACCTGCGTCTGAATGGCAAGCGGAGTGGTCGTCCTCTTCCAATGAGAGATGTCCGCTAATGAGACAAACAAAACAGACCTGCACCCGAGTGTCAGGCGGAGTGGTCGTCCTCCTCCAATAGGAGACGACCACGAGTAAGACACATTGGACAGATGGCGGAGAGAGAAGGACTTGAACGACAAACAACCTTCTCCTATAAAAGGTGAACACTATTCACTCTGAGGGGATCCGAAATCCACACACTTAACACATACACTCTTTGTATTCTCTCCTCTCTTTTTCCTCTCCCTGAGTCCCTGACTTTACCATCGGAGGGGTTTCCGACCAAACCCCGGTCGGGGAGCCTCACCGTTTGTTATTCTGTGCAGATCTTCAATTCCCAAAGCCTGCTGTTCATCCACGAAGTTCAACCCTTCTTCATAGTGCGGAAATCACCCCCGCACAATTGGCGCCTTCTGTGGGAAAACCACTGTTTGCTTCATGACGAACTCCGGCGATGGGATTCGAAGATACACCCCACTCTGGGCTAGCAGAGAGGACTCCAATGACGGAGAGAACCAAAGATAAGGGTCTGGCATTCCCTCCAGCGCACGATGACCTTATGGACCACAATGATCAGACACCCAATGCGGCGGAGCGACGCCGTGTCATTGCCGCTGAGACGTCTCAACGCCTTTTTGTTGAGAAAGACCACCGTGACCGCATCATCGACTCAATGGGTTTGGAGATCACTGAGCTTCGTACCCAATTGTTGAAGTTCATGGCGACCCCAGCGGAGCCAAGAAAATCCGTTGGTGGACCATCGCAAAGGAGACATACTCCTCCTCCGCCTCACAAGGAGCACTCCAGCCGTGGCCCTGCTCATAGAGGTTTAACAAATATTAAATTTTAATTTGTCAAATATTCTATCATATATAATCTTAATTTCAATATCATATCATTAAAAATCATTTAAAGATAATAAATTATAAAGATATATTATTGTATAAATAATGATTCATTCTTGCAATTTTACTCTCCAAATTTCATCCCTATTAATGTGGAACTAGAGAAGGAATCACTTCACATCGGGTGAGTCATGTGAACATCATCATCGTTGATCATCACAAAAGTCCAATGATATCTATTCATATGGGGCTAAGAAAATTCCAACACGTAACTTTGAATTCTTACCATTTTTATTTTTAAATAAAAAACAATTTTAATCTCTAAAATATGTATTATGTTTTATTTTAGTATTTCAAGTTTTAATTTTATCATTTTATTCTTTAAAATTGTCAATTTGAATCAATTTGATCCTAAGTTTAACGTTCATTAACATAAATATAAATAAAAGACAATTTCAATCCCTAAAATATACATTTCTTTTTATTTTATCATTCATAAAAATCACTTTTAATGATGTATCTGACAAGTATCAAATTTTAATTTATCAAATATTTTGTCATGTGTAGTCTTAATCTCAATACCATATTATTAGAGATTATTTAGAGATGATAAATTATATGAATGTAATAATATTGTATGAATAATGATTCATTCATTTAATTTTACCCTCTTAATTTTATCTCTAATGATATAAAATTAGAGAGACTAAAAAAGAGGGGAAGAAAAATGTAAAATCATTTCACATGAGAGTGAGTCCTGTGAAGTGAGTCATCATTGATCACCCTAAGCCACAAAAGTCTAATGATATCTATTCATAAGTGGCTAAGAAAATTCCAACGCGTAACCTTGAATTCCCACAATTTTTATTTTTATTTTTATTTTTGAATAAAAGCTAGTTTTAATCTTTAAAGTATATGTTATTTTTTATTTTAATCTTTTAAGTTTTAATTTTATTTTTTTGGTGCTTAAAATTATCAATTTAAGTTAATTTGGTCCTAAGTTAATGTATGTTAACAGAAATATGAATAAAAAACAGTTTTAATCCCTAAAAGATACAATTCTTCTCATTTTAATTTCTCAAGTTTTAAATTTTGTAATTTTGATCATCAAAATTGTCAATTTTGTCCTATCTCAAATTGACAATTTTGAAAATCAAAATGACAAAATTTAAAACTCAATGGACTAAAATGAGACAAAATGCATATTTTAGAGATCAAACTTGTATTTTATTCATATTTCTGTTCATGGATGTAAACTTATGACCAAATTAACTCAAATTGATAATTTTAATGACTAAAATGACAAAATTGAAATTTAAGAGACTAAAATGACAAAAAAAATTATATATTTTAAGGATTAAAATTGTCTTTTATTCTTTAGTTTTTGATAATTTCATATTATGATTATTGGACCAATTAATTGAAAAGATCAAATCTCCTTGGCCTTCACATAGGGGTGAGCATGGTCTATATTGGTTCGGATTGGGATAAAATTATGACCAATCTGTTATCTACGATTCTTGAAAAATTGAAATCAATCCAATCCGTTTAAATCGTGGAACCAATCCGAACCAATCTATTTAAACACAAATTGGATTGGTTTAGTATTACGGATTCACATAATTAAATAATAAAAATATATGTATATATATATATAGAACATTTTAATTTTATAAAAATATAAACATAGCATTATATTTGTTCCACAATAGCAATATGTCCTTCCACAATAGCGACATCACTACAACAAAAATATATTTTAGTGGTACTATATTAGTGGCATGTTTTTAAAAAATGTCACAAAAAAAAAAAATATTTGGTGGCATGTTTTGATAAAATGTCACAAAGCCACAAATATAAAAGGCTCTAGTGGCATTTTAATAAAGAAGTGTCACATCACTATAACAAAAATGTGATCTAATAGCATCAATTTTATGGCATTTTAGAAAAGAATGACACAAGAAATTATTTTACTGACATTTATCAACAAATGCCACTAAACTTTAGTAGTAATAACATTTTTTTAAATGTCACTAAATTAAGTAGGTGTAAGTTACTTTTTATGGCATTAACTGAAAAGTGTCATAAACAAATATTTTATGGCATTTTGAGAAATATCACTAAGCCAAAAAATTTCCACGCTATTTAATGACATTTTTTTTAAAAACAAAAAATGCCAATATATTTTTTAAATTTTTTAAAAGCACAAAATAAATAAAAACAAATAAATTAAACTCAATATAACATGTTTTTTTAATTGTACTTGCCACATGTACAAAATTGATCAACGGCTTTATTATGAATTAACAGGATAAATAAAATTTCAAATTGCTCTCCTATACAATGATAAAGTTACTTGAATTTTAGTCCTTGTAGTTTCAATTAACTCGATTTTGACTATAAATTTATGGATTTATCTCAATTTATTTCAATTGCTTATAATTATTGGATAAATTACATCAATAATCCTTACATTTTGTTATTTCATATAATTTTAATTGACTCAATTTTGACACTTAATTTTAGATTTTAAGTTAATTTAGTCCAATTGACATAAAATCTTTGGGATCTTTGAGATTGGTTAAGGTTAAGTTACTAAATTGATCGAGTATTTTGTTTTATTTCTAAAATGATGACAGGTTGCATTTGTCATAAAAAAATGCTATCAATTGGACTAATTTGAGACAAAATAAAAAAATTCAAAATTAAAATCGATTCAATTGAAATTACAAAGACTAAAATGACATAATAGCCAAAATAGAGGGACTAATAGTGTAATTAGCCCTAATTGTTAGCATTTTTTAATGACTAAGTGACATATGTCATTCTTTTAGAGGTAAAATAATAAATTTACTTAATTCGGTGAGTTAATCTCAACAAATTCAGATCATTTTTCATCAAAAACACTAACAATATTATTAATTGGACTAGATTAACACAAAATTTAAAATTAAAAGTTACAATTAATTTGATAAAAAATATAAGGATCAAAATTAATATTTATTTTTTCATTTTACTCATTCTCCACCATTGTTGCTATTTATTTATTTTTTTACGTTATAAGACAAAGGAAATAACGAAACACAAGGAAACAAAGCAAAATTGATGAAGTAAAATCTCTAGCGCAGATCAGGTTACAGATGGAGGGGCAGAAGTCCAATAATTCTGAAATTGGTGAAGTAAAATTGATTTTGGCGGAACAAAGAGATGGGAGCCAAATGATGAAGCAAGGGGTTTATCATTCACCTTTCATGCCATCCTTATCTACCATCTATACTACAAAATTGCTATGTTTTCATCTTCTATGATCAGAGTTCATTAAGTATTCTTTCTCTCTTTTTCACTCTCATCAAACACACACAATACCTCTATCTTTGTCACATATTTAAGATCTTCTTGTTTTAGGCATAAAACTTGATACAATCTGAAAGTCTAATTTTGTAACTCATGGATTTATTAATTTTCATCTTTTAAAATAAAAATTTAGTTGTGATTTACTATTATTGTATTTATATTGTGATTTTGTATAATGCCTTGCTAATGTTTGTTTAAAGGTTTTTTGTTCTTTTTTTTTTTGCTTTTTTTTTTTTCTTTTTTTTTTTTTTTTTTTTTTTTTTTGTAAGGATGAATAAGATAAAAAATTGACTTGATTTTATTTCTCTCTAATCAGTGTAATGTATTTGGCTTATGCAATGTGTGTTTTCTTAACCGTTTGTGAATTTGCAGAAACAGAAATTTCTGTGTTGGATTGATTCCATTCATTTATGTTATTTGCTGTTATTCATGTGAAATTGGAGTACAATATAATGATGCAAATTTAGGAGGATTTGAAACTGAAGGAATAGAGGCTAAATCATTGATGAAGTAAAGACAAAAAGTTCACAAAACATTGTTACCTTATCTTAGCATCCTTCTTAGGTCTTTGTTTGGTGACTTTTGACTCCAACTAGACATGCAATTAGATACGTCTTAGCTGAGTCTTGATTTCTAAGTAGAAAACCTTAGTGTGTAAGTTCATCGACTTCGGGTTGCTACCAAGATTTTGTCTTTGGAACTTCCTTTCAATAAATCTCAAATGAATTATTAGTTTATTTAAGAACTCTTGCCATTTCTTGTGATCCCTGCCTCGCTATCAATGAAATAAAAACAGGAATTACTTGTTAAAAATATGCAAATGGTATTTTAGAAATGGGAAAGCATTAATATGGAGGGGGATTTAGATATTTTTATCTTTTGGAATGGTACATTGATTCCCTTATTTCTTGAACTTCATATATCTATATATATATATATATAGCAGACATGTAAGAAAGGTTTAGATCAACTCTCATCCTCTTGGATGTAGGGCTTTTCATGCCATGTTTCACTTTCCTAGTTATAATAAAAACAGTACTCTGGTCTTGTTTTTAACTCTGCTTCTCCTAACGTGGGTTTTCATGATTCAAAGTGCAGTGTCAAAAAAGAAGTAAGGAAAACTACTTTCCAAACCATTTTGTTGAAGATTCTTAAGCCTAAAGTTGGACCACCAAGAGAAAAGCCCATGAATTGAGCCTGTACACAGCCAAGAAACCCCCCACCATTTGAGAATGGATGTCCAAAATTCCCAAAACTCATCGAACCGAACTGAACAAAACTGTAAACAGTTTGCTTCGTGTTCAGAACTGAACTAAACAAGTACTTAGGAAGTATATCCATGCACCTTGTCATCACTTGGTTTGTGTGTAAATACTTAGGAAGCTGTAAATTATAATTTAGTAGTTGCATTTGATTCATATTAGATTTCTAGGTCAACTAAAATTATCTCAGAAAATGTTGCAAGTTTTCAAGGTTTACAGAAGCCTATTGGTAAGACATCTCATCTCTGTGAACTTTGCTCTTGATGGACATAAAATATTAATTTGGTTAGGACAGACATGGATGTTGTAATTGTAGATGCACCACTTTTTTAGGTGTTGAGAGACAACAATGTTGATGATGATGGAGATGAGGAAGAATTAGATCTTCTTATGTGACTGTTAAACTTGTTGAACATTGCTAGTTATTTATATTTGAAAACAATTCTATAGTTTCTTTTCCCTCTCTTTCTTTATCATTGTTTTTGTTAATTTAAGTGATTGCTTGAAGAATGAATAATGCATTTTGAATTTAACTATGTCATTTTTGTATGTGGCTACAAAATATTTATTCACTCTATGTTACATTTAGTCACTATCAAGATAGCAACGGAATAAAGGTGAATACACAATTTTTCTTCGTTAATTTTCTTCAAGTATTTTGTTCATTTGCAAACAATTTATTTGGAGCATTCTATGTTTACAATTTGATTTGTCTATTTTGCTTTAATCATACTAGGATTCATCTGTAAAGCAAAAAGTCTATGGACCCATATCCTTGTCTAATTTATGGAGAGATACATCTGGTTATAAAGCAAACTAAGACACAACAATGGATGCTATGGAAGTTGAAAATTCAGAACTAAGGTCCTAAGTTATTAATGTTTTCCTACACATATATATACATACATATATCTATGTGTGTGTGTGTGTAAAATTAATTAGTTAACAATTTGGTTAGGTCACAACAACTTCTAGTCCTCTTGACATGGCAACTCAACATGTAACGCCCTCAAAATAAACCTATAATATCATACAATCACGATAAAGAAAAGAGATTTCATATTACAATCATCAGAGTATTCTTACAAAAGGTATTACATGTTGACAACAAAAGTAAATGCCCTATAGGCTTACAACTTTCCAAGTCAACACTTGGTTACAAAGAGGTGAGTACTAACTCTACACAAAATAAGCCATTGGCTTGATATACATGTAATACAACCAAAACAACGAAAATAGTCTAACAGCCTCCAGCCTCCCAAGTTACGTCCTCGGAGGTGGCATGACAGCTGAACCTGAAAATAATGTCCCATATAGGGTGAGTCAATGCCCAGTAGAGATATACTAAACATAATATGAGCAATAACTAAAACATTAGCATTTGATAAATGTTTAACTCACATAAATCAATTCATAACTTATTTCAATTACATGACCAATATGTCCATGTTTCATTCCTCTTTACTTTACTTAACCGATTTTCAATTCATAAATATGGCTCTGAACCTGGCCAAACAATTCCCATGAGACCACAGTTCATATCAACAATATTTCCATACTTCACAATAGATACACATATTCGCTGTATCAATACTTCAATAGATACAAATAATTGCCATATCAATGCTTCAATAGATACACATAATTTCTGTATCAATGGAGTCCATCCCCTATCTCCTCCCAAATAATATCCGGTTTAGGAGTCCATCCCCTATCTCCTCCTAAACCGTGGAGTGCATCCCCTATCTCCTCCCACACAACACAATGTATATAAACACATATCATATACATATTCAATCAATACATAAATTTGATGTATTATTCTAACCGTCATATTCAATGACATATTCAATTGATTAGTTTTAATTCACCTAATCATCATGCAAGGTCTACAACATTCAAGACTATCCTCCACCGATAGCCCAAAGCAATTTATTTCTAAACAGAAAATAAATGCATCAACAGATAATTTGACAACAATTTCATAAGTGAGCGATTAATAAATCCAACTTCACCATTCCCTCTTATAATGAACCAATTTCATTATTTCCAACTTAATTCCATACTTCCATAACATTCCCAAACTAATTATATAAATTAATTCATACAACAATTTAGGGCTTTCTTCCCATTTTTTCTCTACAATGACCCAAAGGTCCCATATATCATCAACAACATCAATACCATCATTTTAAGACCCAAGATACACATTTATGAGTCAAAACAACCAAACCCCTCTTTATTCATTTTGAAACCCTAACACCCAAAATTACCCAACTTCAACATTACATCAAAATGACCAATAATTTATGTTAAAGACGATAAAAATGAGTAGTTATCTCTACCTCAAATTCGGAGATCAAAGAAGACGATGAAGAAATTTGAAAGTGCTCCGAACCCCAATATTTTCGAATCAAAATGTAGCCCTCAACAAGCTCCACACTTTTTACAAAGACCCAAGGATAGAAGATTACCCCTACTAAATCAAACCCTAGAGGGAAGTTGGAGTTTTAGAGTGAGATGCTCTCCAATGGAGGTTTTGAAAAAGTAGGAGAGAGAAAGAAAGTCAAAAAGTGATCTAAAATGTCACTTTTCGGACTGATATAAAAGCCGCCCCGCTCGAGCGTGGAACTCCCCGCTCGAGCGTCAGACACAGACTCACGCTCGAGCGTGAAAAGCGTCGCTCGAGCGTCGATTGCACACTTTCAGAAGTTTTGCAGACCATGGTCCCCACTCGAGCGTCAGACTCCCCGCTCGAGCAGAGGAACGAAAACGAAAGGGCCCGCTCGAGCGTCAAAACTCCCGCTCGAGCGTACGAGGACTTGCAGAGAAAATACTGGGAGATGAATATTCACACTCGAGCGCCAAAACGCCCACTCGAGCGGATGAGCAACAACAAAGGGCCCGCTCGAGCGTCAAAAGCCCCACTCGAGCATGAAAGCCAAAATCTGGGCATCAACTTTTGGTTTCTAAACACAACCAACTTGTTCTAAACCTGCCCAACACAACCCAAGACTCAAATACAAAGAGTAAAGGATGAAAATGAGAATAAGACAACAACATAACCACGGAACCAAGTCCGGAATACAATAAACAAAGGAAGGAAAAATCGGGATCACTATAACCTCCTCCCCCCCTTAAGGAATTTTGTCCCCGAAATTAGATACAAGTTTTCAAAAACAAGTTTTTCTCAATTCTCAATAACATTACCAACCAACATTCCATAGCCTGACCCATCACCAGTCATCCCATCTCTATCCCAGAGGCAAATTACAACATAATCTCCAACATGCATTATCAACATGCATCTCAAAACATATTCAATGCTAATATTATATTTGCATTTCTAAAACATCATTAACATATACAATGTTAAAATAAACTTCCATTTCAAGGCAAGTTCCACAATACTTCCATAAACCAAAACATTTACAATGTTTTACAACTTAAAACATATTTAATGCTCTTAAAGTTTATCAATATTACAAAATTCCCAATACATGATTACGCATTAACAAACAAGTCCGGATATTTCTCACGGATCTCCAACTCACGTTCCTTAAGTGGCTTCTTCCACTCTGTGATGCTTCCACAAAACTTTCACCAAGGGAATGGTCTTGCCTCGCAAGACTTGATCCCGCCTATCCAAGACCCGAACCGGTCTCTCCTCATACGAAGCATCCTCATCAACCTCTAAGTCGGTCCAATCTAATACATGCGATGGATCCGGCTCGTACTTCCGAACCATACTAACATGAAACACGTCATGCACCCCGGACAACTGTGGCGGTAAAGCTAAACGGTACGCAACCTCCCCAATCCTCTCAAGGATCTCAAAGGCACTAATAAACCGAGGGGGCAACTTCCCACTCTTCCCAAACCTCATCAAACCCCGCCTAGGTGATATTTTCAGAAAAATATGATCACCCGTCTCAAATGCCAAAGGCCTCCTCCTACGGTCGGCATAACTCTTTTGGCGACTCTGGGCTGTCACAAGCCTCCTACGGATAAGCTCAACTTGCTCCGTCGTTTCCCTCACCAACTCCGGGCCCAACAAAGGTGCATCACCCACCTCGGCCCAACAAATTGGAGACCTACACGGTCGGCCATACATGGCCTCAAACGGTGCCATACCAATACTTGACTGAAAACTGTTGTTGTAGGCAAACTCCACCAAGGGCAAATGCCTCTCCCACGACCCACTAAAGTCAAGGACACAACCTCGAAGCATATCCTCAAGGATCTGAATAGTACACTCGGACTGCCCGTCAGTCTAAGGATGATAAGCCATGCTAAAGGTCAATCTAGTGCCCAAGGCACTGTGCAAACTCTGCCACAACCTAGCAATAAAACGTGGATCTCTATCTGAGACGATCGACACTGGGACCCCGTGCAACCTCACTATGTCCCGAATATACAAGTCGGCAAGATGATCTACCGAATCTCTCACGCGCATAGGGATAAAGTGCGCCGACTTAGTCAACCGGTCTACAACCACCCAAATAGTATCACTACCACGCTGAGTCCTCGGAAGACCTACAACGAAGTCCATTGTGACATGCTCTCACTTCCACTCGGCAATAGGCAAGGGTTGTAACAAACCCGCTGGCCTCTGATGCTTGGTCTTCACTTGCTGACAAGTAAGGCACTTTGATACAAAGACTGCTACATCCTTCTTCTTACCCCGCCACCAAAACTGGCGACCCAAATCACGATACATCTTGGTGCCTCCCGGATGTATTGCAAGGCGTGAATGGTGAAACTCTCGGAGCACCTCCTCTCGGCAAGACTCCGGCACAAACAAACGGTCTCGATATCTCACACTCAGGTCGGGATACATCATCAAACCCTTCTCAACCTTCCCACTGGAGATCTTCTCTCGAAGGGATTCTACCTCAAGGTCACCTCCATGTGCCTCTAACACTCAAGTCACAAGTGTAGGCTGCACAACAACAGAAAACAAGGCCGCAGCCTCAACGGATTCGCTAGAAGCAAATCAAACTCGCCAAGTGTACCGAACATCTCCCACTCCCAGATGGCTATACAAGCTACATCACTAATGGATTTCCTACAAAGGGCATCGGCTACAACATTGGCCTTTCCCGAGTGATAGTGCAACTCAAAATCATAGTCCTCGATGAACTCCATCCACCTCCTCTACCTCAAATTCAAGTCTTTCTGTGTAAACAGATACTTCAGACTCTTATGATCCGAGAACACCTCGAATCTCTCACCATACAGGTAGTGCCTCCAAATCTTCAAGGCGAAAATTACAGCCGCCAACTCTAGGTCATGTGTAGGGTAATTTATCTCGTGTATTTTCAACTGTCGCGAGCCATAGGTTACCATTTTCCCCTCTTGCATCAACACACAACCCAAACCCTCTCGTGAAGCATCACAATAAACAGCATAACCCAAACCTCTCTCCGGAATAATCAAAATCGGAGTAGTGGTCAATCTAATTTTCAACTCTTGGAACGACTTTTCACAAGTCTCACTCCATACGAATTTGATCCCTTTCCACGTCAATCTAGTCAACAGCGAAGCTAGTTTGGAGAAATCCTTCACAAACCGGCGGTAATACCCAGCTAATCCCAGAAAACTGTGGATCTCAAAAATACTCTTAGGCTGTGCCCAATCTTACACTACCTTAATCTTAGGTGTATCAACAAACACCCCTTCCCCGGAAACCACGTGGCCTAAGAATTTGACCTCTCTTAGCCAGAACTCACACTTCCCAAATTTGGCATACAGCCTATGGGCTTTAAGCAACTCAAGCACCACTCTCAAGTGTTCCTCATGCTCCTCCTCAGACGGTGAGTAAATTAGAATGTCGTCCACGAAAACGACTACAAAACGATCTAAGAATTCTCGGAAGATTTGGTTCATCAAATCCATAAATACTGCCGGTGCATTGGTGAGCCCAAATGGCATCACCAGAAACTCATGGTGGCCATACCATGTACGGAATGCCGTTTTCGGAATATCCTCCTCCTTAACCCTCAGCTGGTGGTAACCCGATCTCAAATCTATCTTAGAGAAACAACGGGACCCCTTCAACTGGTCAAACAAATCGTCAATGCGAGGCATAGGGTACTTATTCTTAGCCGTAGCCCGATTCAATTTCCGGTAATCGATACAAAGTCTCAAGGCACCATCTTTCTTTTTAACAAAGAGGGCTGGTGCTCCCCACGGCGAAACACTAGGGCGGACAAAACCCTTATCTAACAACTCCTGGAGTTAAATCTTCAACTCACTCAACTCGGCTGGGGCAAAACGATAAGGTGCCATGGAAATCAGCGCCGTGCTGGGCACTAAATCAATGGAAAACTCAACCTCCCGATGTGGTGGCAAACTAACAAAGTCCTCAGGAAAGATGTCCGAGTACTCACAAACCACTCTCGGCAATACAGTCTGGGTCTCGTCACACTCACTATTCATAAAGCTAGTGAGGAGACCACTATGCTCACTCCGCCCACACGGATCATACACCGGTGGCAACACACTACCAACCCGATCCCCCAAGAAATGGAAACAATCCCCGCTAAAGGTACATACTGTGACCCTCTGGCGGTAACAATCAATAACTGCCCGGTATGACGATAGCCAGTCCATACCCAAAATAATAGCAAAACCCGACATAGCCATAACTACAAAAGAAAATGGAAGCCGGCGGTCGGCGACCTCTATATCACAGCCCCAACACCCTTGTTTCAAAATCAATTCGCCCCCTACAGGCGATACAACACAAATAGGAGATACTAACTGCGCCAACTCCAACCCCAAAACAGATGCAAATGCAGCAGATATAAAGGAATGAGATGCACCCGTATCAATCAACACATTAGCAACCGAGTTGCAAAACAAAAAGGTGCCTCTCACAACAGATGGAGCTGGTACGAGATCCTATGCGGTAACAGCATACACATGCCCTGAAGGCCCATGATCTACTTGCCCACCCCTAGGAGCAAAAGACTGCTGCACAGACTGAGACGATGAAGCCCCCTGATTGGCCCTCGAGGCCTGTACTGACTGTGCTGGCTGAAAACTCTACGTCTGCCTAGAACCAGACGTACTTGATATGGCACTCAACTGCGGCAGGTGCCCCGCCTGACCACACTGGTAACAAGAGAGCGGTTGGCCTCTACCCTGACTCTGGCTCTGAGGTCGAGCCAAAGATGAAGCTGCTCTCTGATCTCCTCCCCTCTGCGGGCAAGCTGGAGACTTGTGGCCCAGCTGACCACACTTGTAACATGTAACGTCTCCCTGACTGCCTCTCCCCGAGCCTGCACTCGGCACTGGAAAGGTCGATCTAGCAAATGCACCCTGGGACTGCTGAGGGTTAGAGCCCCTCTGCCTCCTACCGTCCCCCTGACCATCCTGACTCCTCTTGGAGCCCCTCATCATCTTATCCTCCTCCTGCATCATAATCTCCATATGGGTCGCAGCATCCACAAGGTGCCCATACTCCCGAGTCATAGACTCCCCAACTCTCATCTTGAGCCCGTGCCTCAACTTCCTCTCAAACTCAATACAACGGCGTTTCTCAGACGCCACAAGCTCAGGTGAAAACCTGGATAAACTAGTAAATGCAGCCTCAAACTCGGCCATTGAAGAACTCAGCTGCTTAAGCTGACAAAACTGGTCCCTCAACTTCCCCCTGACAGCTGGAGACAGGAACTTCTCCTGGAAAGCATCTACAAAGGCCTCCCAAGTTCCTCCTACATAATCTCTCATAAACTTCCACCACTGACCCGTATCTCCCTTCAACTAGAAAGATGCCAAGGTCACTTTCGAAGCCCCGTCCTCAACGCCAAGCATCTCAAACGTCTTCGTCATCTATTCGAGCCATTCATCCACCTTAAGTGGCTCTTTCGGATCACCGACAAACTCATCCGGATTTGATCGGAAAAACTCCCTCTTTGGAAAAGAAGGCCCTGCATCAACAACCTGGGCCGGGACTTGATTCTCAGCTCTGAGAATGCCCATGGATTCCCTCAAAACTCCTGCTATCTCGCAAGCTAAGGCGCCCATGGCCTGCTAACCTACTGGCTCGGCCACATTGGCCTGACCAACCCCCTCCTGCTGCGCCGAAATCTCATCCGGTATAGGCATCCCCTGCCTACCACGCCTACCACCTCGTCCTCGTCCTCGTCCTCGTCCTTGTCGTGACATCCTAATAAAGGTAACGAAAACATTAGCACATTCACAAATGTGCCGACGCTATAACACTCGCATCCTAATGCATGGACAACAGTAATTCACTCCACGTAAGCACATAATCACATAAACACTTACGAATTTCATTTCTAGATAATGATAGTCCCATGGCGTTACTAGAGTTCCAGTTAGAAACAACATTGATCAAGTGCTATTCCAACAAGACTCCCAAAAACCCAAGGATCCGATCAACATCCTAGAAACTAAATCTCATACCCATATAGTCACATAAACATGTTATCACATAAGCATATAACATTACGTCTAAGTCTCTAACAAGCGAGACAAACCCATTGTGATACTAATCACTTCCCACGTACCCAAAGTATTCAAACTCGGTACGCTCTGATACCAAGTTGTAACGCCCTCAAAGTAAACCCATAATATCATGCAATCACGATAAAGAAAAGAGATTTCATATTACAATCATCAGAGTATTCTTACAAAAGGTATTACATGTTGACAACAAAAGTAAATGCCTTATAGGCTTACAACTTTCCAAGTCAACACTTGGTTACAAAAAGGTGAATACTAGCTCTACACAAAATAAGCCCTTGGCTTGATATACATGTAATACAATAAAAACAACAAAAAGAGTCTAACAGCCTCCAGCCTCCCAAGTTACGTCCTCGGAGGTGGCATGACAGCTGAACCTGAAAATGATGTCTCATATAGGGTGAGCCAACGCCCAGTAGAGATATACTAAACATAATATGAGCAATAACTAAAACATTAACATTTGATAAATGTTTAACTCACATAAATCAATTCATAACCCATTTCAATTACATGACCAATATGTCCATGTTTCATTCCTCTTTACTTTACTTAACCGATTTTCAATTCATAAATATGGCTCTGAACCTGGCCAGACAATTCTCATGAGACCACAGCTCATATCAACAATATTTTCATACTTCATAATAGATACACATATTCGCTATATCAATACTTCAATAGATACACATAATTGCTATATCAATGCTTCAATAAATACACATAATTGTTGTATCAATGGAGTCCATCCCCTATATCCTCCCAAATAATAACCAGTTTAGGAGTCTATCCCATATCTCCTCCTAAACCGTAGAGTGCATCCCCTATCTCCTCCCACACAACACAATGTATAGAAACACATATCATATACATATTCAATCAATACATAAATTTGATGTATTATTCCAACCGTCATATTCAATAACATATTCAATTGATTAGTTTTAATTCACCTAATCATCATGCAAGGTTTACAATATTCAAGACTATCCTCCACAGATAGCCCAAAGCATTTTATTTCTAAACAGATAATAAATGCATCAACAGATAATTTGACAACAATTTCATAAGTGAGCGATTAATAAATCTAACTCCACCATTCCCTCTTATAATGAACCAATTTCATTAATTCCAACTCAATTCCATACTTCCATAACATTCCCAAACTAATTATATAAATTAATTCATACAACAATTTAGGGCTTTCTCCCACTTTTTTCTTTACAATGACCCAAAGGTCCCATATATCATCAATAACATCAATACCATCATTTTAAGACCCAAGATACACATTTATGAGTCAAAACAACCAAACCCCTCTTTATTCATTTTGAAACCTTAACACCCAAAATTACCCAACTTCAACATTACATCAAAATGACCAATAATTTATGTTAAAGATGATAAAAATGAGCAGTTATCCCTACCTCAAATTCGGAGCTCAAAGGAGAAGATGATGAAATTTGAAAGTGCTCCAAACCCCAATATTTTCGGATTAAAATGTAGCCCTCAACAAGTTCCACACTTTTTACAAAGACCCAAGGATAGAAGATCACCCCTCCTAGATCAAACCCTAGAGGGAAGTTGGAGTTTTAGAGTGAGGTACTCTCCAATGGAGGATTTGAAAAAATAGGAGAAGGAAATAAAGTCAAAAAGTGATCCAAAATGTCACTTTTCGGACTGATAGAAAAGTCGCCCCGCTCGAGCGTGGAACTCCCCGCTCGAGCATCAGACACAGACTTACGCTCGAGTGTAAAAAGCGCCGCTCGAGCGTCGATTGCACACTTCCAAAAGTTTTGCAGACCATGGTCCCCGCTCGAGCGTCAGACTCCCCGCTCGAGCGGAGGAACAAAAATGAAAGGGCTCGCTCGAGCGTCAAAACTCCCGCTCGAGTGTCAAAAACCCCACTTGAGCGTGAAGGCCAAAATCAGGGCATCAACTTTTGGTTTCTAAACACAACCAACTTGTTCCAAACCTACCCAACACAACCCAAGACTCAAATACAAAGGGTAAAGGATGAAAATGAGAATAAGACAACAACATAACTACGGAACCAAGTGCGGAATATAATAAATAAAGGAATGGAAAACTGGGATCGCTATACAACATCAAGTATGGTCTTTGTCATCAATACAAGATGCCTCTCTTACTCAGGTACACACTAAGAGCTAATTACATTGTTCTGAATTACTTCCAGCTTTATTTTAGAATAGCATGCAAAATTTGTCTGACAGCTATATTTTACAATGCATATCACTTTCAGTTGTGATCATCTTCACTCTGGCACTTTGTACTAGTTTTTTTTTAAATATTATTTATTAATTGTAAATGCATAATTACTTAAGTAGTTAAATCTTGGTTTACAGGTAGGAGATATAGTTGTTCTAAAAAGTATCATTAGGCCAACAGAAACAGTTGCAATCGGGGTACTTAAAAGCACAGACCCATCTAAAGAAGTAGAAAGGGGAAGAACTAGGACCTAACTATTGGGAGGTACATGTTCTAGTGCCAGTCAAACTTAATGAAAGCTTGATCCAATCATATGGACTTGTCAAAACAATTGGACAAGTTGTTGCTTGGCCTGCTCCATTTGTGGTATATTTCTTTTGTAAATACTAATTTGATTAGTAAATTTATATTAACTTAATATAGTTTCAATTACCTTTATATGTTTATCTTTTGAATGTAGATTTCGCAAGTTATGGATGCTAGTCGAGAATATTTATACAAGTGAGGTTGAGAATTTGGGAACTGAATTTGTTTTGGTAATTTGTCTGTCCAAAAGATGGATATCATTATGGCTTTTCAGAACTCTTATAGTTGGAACAATTTTTATTTATTTATTTTTTTTTTTTTTGCCTTTAACTTTGTTAGTGTGGTAGAATATTATATAATTTTGATTATGATCTTTATTGCAATATAAATAAATTTATATTTTAGATAAAAAAAAATGATTGTGGTTTGAATTTTTTTTTTTTTTTTTTGATGTGATGATCTTATGGTGGTGATATTTGTTTATTATTATGGAAATATTACAGGATGAATGGATGTCAAATTAATATAGGATGTAGCAATTAATATTCAATTTCTTATAAAATTGATTCAATTTTTTATAAAATTGATTCAATTTTTATAGGCATTTACGGATGCTTAGTTATGGCTTTTAAAAGTGTCAATGAAAAAAACATATAAATGGCATTTCGTAGTAGTGGTAAAAGTTTTACAAAGTGTCACTAAAATAAGCTCCAATGGCACTTGTATCCATTTAATGACACAAATGAATTGAATTTAGTGGCATTTATAAAGTTGTTAAAAATATCAATTGTGGCATAACAAGCACCATTAAAAATTCATATAGTGGCACTTTTTAGATTGTCAGTCTTCTTTAATGGCACTTGGTAGTGCCATGAATAGTGTCTACCATGACATTAAAGTGTCACTGAAAGTCTTTAGCCTTGATGGTATAGTGACACTTACAAATGTCACTGAAGTGCCACTAAGTCTTTTTTTAATGACGCTTGATAGTGTCACAAATAGTATCTATCATAACATCAAAGTGTCATTGAAAGTCTTTAACCATGATGGTGTAGTGGCACTTGCAAGTGTGGCTGACATGCCACTAGTATCAACCATGGCATGGGTATAAATGACACTTGCTTAAAATGACACAAGACTAAAAAATGTCACTAGAAGAATAGTTTAGTGACACTTTCAAATGTCATTAAATTAAGAAAATGTTGTATTGTATAATAGGACTGATTGGTAAGTATCCCTAAATTTTTTAGTAAAATTACAATATTTTTAATTTAAAAATAAAATTAAGCATTTTTGTGGTAATGTTACATATTTTGTGGTTAAAATATATAACACTACCACAAAAAATGTGAAATATTATCAACAAATGTATAATTCCATTTCTAAATCACAAATTATCATAACGCTACTAAAATATTAAGTAAAATTTGTTAAAAAATACGTAACAAAAATTGTCGCTTTTTCAAGTACTCAAACGCCTACTTAAACTCCAATATTGTCACACAGCTGTGATGATCGAAAGACAATTTTGAGAGTGAGACAAATCAAGGAGAAGGATAAGAACAGAGATGGAAAAGGGCAAATAAGTCAAGTATGATTCAAGCAGAATTGTCTTCTGAAGAATCTAGTGGAAAGAGATAATGTGAGGAAGAGAAAATGGGTTATATTGATAACAAAAAATAAGAAGATGGAAAACAAAAGAAATCGGAAAAGATTATCGTGTGCACCCTAAAAATATGTGTACCTTATATATAAGTATAATAATTTTTACCATAGAATGTATATTTTTTTGTATCACAAAAAAATAATAATTTTTTGGTTCCTTACAATAAATATAACTTTTTGTGGAGAAGTGGTTTGGAAATACTCTTTGGATCCAATGGGACGCTTGAGATCCTCAGCTAGTCACCTGAAAAGGAATGAACACTCCGATCGAGGGTGCTGAAATTAGCACTCCGACGGATAAGTCAGTGTATACTCTCTTGGTTGCTTATATCTTAAGTTAAACTTACTTGTTCTCACATACCTTTCTTTGGTTGATGCTCCTCTATTTATATTTTTCTTTTGGCCTCAGGATCAGGCCCACCCTTAGTCCATTGCATGTTTATGTATTCGGCCTTAGTTTGACTTGCTCCTCGGCCGATTAATATATTCGGCTTTGGGATCATCCAAAATGAAGCCGAGTACAAATTCCATCTGTGACTGTCCTTATACTTTTATTCGGCTTTATTGCTCCCATAATTTTTGGCTCCCACAATTGCCCCCCAAACATCCTATTAACACCAGTTAGTCGACATGTTTGGTTTTGAACTTGAAAAGTCAAGGAAGGAATGGCGGTTAACCTCATTCCAACACATGTCAGAACATGCTTCTTAGGCATCGTTACATCTTCCCGCCTCTTCGTACGCTTCCTTCATTTAATGCGATTTGAAACTATGTTGTCCCTTCGAGTCGCGACCTCTGCAACTTCCTCCTGTTTCTCACTGTCTCTTCTGCTTTTTGTAAGTTCTCTTCTCCTTCATTTCGAATCCCATTTCCTTGTTTATTTTTGGTTTCGCATAATCCTTAGGTTGGTTAGGATGACCAAACACTTAAAAGAACTCCTTTCACCGGAACGAATTTTTAGTTTCTGACGCCATTATTCCATCCCCGACGACGTCCAACTATCACTCGTGGCAAACAGCACCACTGATATGCAGAGCACTGATAAAAGTACAATTATCTTTCCTCTCTTATCAATTGCTGAGGGCAGAGTCCGTTTTCTCCTTTATCTATTTTTAAGGGCCGTCCTTCGATACTGGGGTCTGATCCCTTCCCAGCCCAACGTAAATTTCTTCCGAATCATAATGAGGATTATAGAGTTGAACCGGCGCCTTAGGATTAACCTTGGTATATCTGCAATTCGGTATTATTATGCCTTATCCAAATCTACTGGCCAGCTGGGACGCTATTTTCTCAAGGCCAAGGATACCGATCATCACTTAATGACTATGCTTGCCAGCCCTAGCAAGCGTGTTGACGATGTGATGGTCGTTGTCCGAGGCAAATGGAAATTCGGTGAGTGTGAAGATTGCCTAGATCCCGTGCCAAGACGAAAAGGTGAACCAAGTGGCCGTATAGCTAATTTTTTATTTTTTATTGTTATATATTTATTCGGCTTTCCTTCTATGTATTTACCGTTTGGTTTATGCAGGAAACGATTTAAAAAAGTTTTGGTTTCAGCCTACGACGCCGTACTTGCGAAAATTAAAACTGCGCTCCAATTCTTTGGACGTTCGAATCTTCAGAAGCAATGCAGGGCGGCCCACATACTTTTAAGATACGAGCCGACCTACTCCATGTTTTCGGTTACAGATAACATTCTGATTTTGAGGGGTGAGCAGCAGCTTACGGCGCTTATTTTTCCAAACTTCAAGAATCTGAGGCAAATTGGTCTTGAAGCTTCAAATTTGGAGCCAGCGGCTGAACAAGTAGCCGAAGTTGCTGAGCAACCGGATCAACCCTCGGACAGTTTCGAAAGACTAGAGTTTGATGCGGCACTGAATTCAGCTTTTGAGGAAGCCAACCTTAACCCTCCATTGACTTCGACCCAACCGGACATCTCCTCCGAAGATATTTTCACCGACTTGGGGGACCTACCCAGCTCATATCCCGATAACATCACTGGTGAGTCGTTTACTCAGTTGGCCAGGAAGAAGAATGCCGAGAGGTTGGCTGCACGCAAGAAAGCCGAAGCCGAACGATCTGAACCTCCACCCCCTTCACCTGAAGTTAGGACTGAGTCTACACCACCTGCTCCTGTTGAGATGGCTCATGCTGATACGGCTGAAACTGAGCTTCTTGTCGATCAACCAAAGGACCAGGTGTCGGAGCAACGGAGGGAAAAGTGTCTGGCCGAGGCCGAAATTTACTAGGAAAACCTGGTTGATAAATGGCCGTGGATAGAAGAATCGGACCTGGTTGTGCCGTTTACAATACAACCCAGGATAAAGAACGTGTCGATTGCTTCTGATGCATCGGTCGCGAAAGATGCTGCAGTTGCATTGAGCTTGCCCTTCTCAGTTTCGTTGCTGGTTGACAAGGCGACCTTTCGGGAAGAGCCTGATCTGTTGTCCATGGCACTAGCCGCTCAATCGATAATATTGGTATGTGTCTTAATCCTTGGTTCTGCATCAAAAAATAAAAATTTTTGTATATCACCTATCTTTTTGGTTCATTAGTTTGTAGGTGGCGGGGAGGATAGCCGAGATTGGTCGTCGCCAACATGACGCAATTGAGCAAATCGACTTTTTGAGAGCTGAAGTGGAAGTTGAAAAGAACAATGCAGTAGAGGCCTTTCGCCAAGCGGCGGAAGAAAAAGCGAAGGCCGATGCCAAAGCTAACAAGGCCAAGAATTTTGACCAATTGAGATCGGTCGCTGAAGGAAGAGCGAACGCGAGCGAAGAAGTGCTCGAATTGGCCAACGAGAGGATATCCAAGCTGGAGGTCGACTTAGAAGATTTAAAGAAGGCGAAGGAAGAAGCCGAATCCAAGACATCCAAGGCCTTCCAAGCCGGCAAGGACGCAGCCTTAGAGAGCTATGTTGAGGAAGTGCCTAAGTTCGAAAATA
>NW_021025279.1:0-27342 GCF_004153795.1 Camellia sinensis | reverse complement strand
TCTTGGAAAGTTGTAGCCATTAGGGCATTTCTGTAATTGGTTTGTTTTCCTTTTTTACTCTTGTATCCATGGATATGTTATAGATTCAAAATCTAGGATTTGTGAATATATATTACATATGCCACCTTTTGTAATGATCAAAGATATAATGAATAGAAGATATGAAATGGTTGATCAATTATAGTATTGTTATGAGATAGGTTGACGTTATTTATTTCGGGACATTACAAAGACAATTTTCTAAAATTTAGATCATTGGCATAAAATTTGATCCAAATTCAGCTTATAAATTAGTTTTGTGAAGGTAGGACTAAAATAAGGCCTATATTTTAAGGCGACCAAGTATTAGATAGTTTTAATTAACAATAATTTTAAATATAAATATATAAATTTTTTCCCCAAGTTTAATTTCTTTTAATAAATATGCATATACATGTATATATTTTTTTTTATTTTTGCTAGGGTTAATCACACTGAGACCCGCTTAACTATTAATAAATATGGCATTCTCTCTCTCATCTATGAATCCGTACATATTGACTCCCTCAACTTTGAAAACTATACAAATACACTCTTTTTGGAGATGGTCCGGAGGGGGTGAAAGTGTTACATTTTTATAGCTAAGCAGATCAATATGTACAAATTCATTGATGAGGAAAGATAAAGTAATTTTTGTTAATAGTTGATTGCGGTCTTGGTGTAATTAACCCATTCTATTATAAAAACCAAATACTAACATATGTGTATTTGCCAATTTAATAACTAAATAAATAGATAAAGTGGTTCATGAGTTAAGCATAGACTAAGGTGGTGTGTGAAAGCTGAAAACTGAAAATTAAGTATTGATATAGCGGTCCTAATTTAGACCGACCCATTTATTGCTTTTGAATTCAAGAAACCATATCTGTAACGGTCGCTATTCTTTCATTTTTGCTTCTGGGGTCGACACCATGAGTTCCTGAGGTCGACACCACCTTGCTATCTTACTCTTGGTGTCTCTACTGATTTTTGGGGTCGACACCAGTCTTCATAGGGTAGACACCACCTTGCTACTGTTTTTTGGGGTCGACACCATGAGTTCTAGGGTTGACCCTCTTGTCTGCTGCAAACATAAGTGCCTCAGCATTTCTTCTTAAGGGTCGACACCACTGCCTTGGGGGTTGACTCCTATGACTTATTTCTAGAATTTTGGGTTCGGTTTGGGCCCTACTTTTGGGGGTTTTTGACTTATTCTTTTCATTCACTTTAGGGCTATTGTTCTACCACTATAAATAGACCTTAAACACACTTTCCTCATTCATTTCTTCTCTCTCTCTCTCTCTCTCTCTCTCTCTCTCTCTCTCCTCTTTGAGCCATGAATCTGTCCCTTTCTCTCTAAACTCAATTTTTCTCACATAAATCTCTAGATCTACTCGGTTAGACACCGGCCGGACAGAATCCCCACCGGCACTCTAGGATCTCCATCGGCACTAATTTGATTCACCGGCCGTTCAGATATTGCCGGTCGGCACTAAATTCTGCCGGTCGGCAGAAACTTCCTGCAGAAGACAATTTGACAGCAAACAGAGAACAGACAGTGCATGGCATGGGGTTCTCAGGTACATGTGGGCATGGTTGTGCTTCTTATCATGTTTTAAACTCAAAGAAGCACGGCCTTCGATCTTTGAGCCATCAATGGAGCATGATGACCCAAGGGATCAAATTCGCCACTCAATGTAAGGATGCATGCAACAAACAAAATGAGATCCGAAGCCTTATCATGTCGAAGTCAAAGGCCCCGGTGATCGAGAATCAAGGTACATTGCATCACTTGGAGTATGAATGTCCCTTGACCCTTATATTTGGCTTGACACCCCAAGCCAAATGATGCAATGCATGTTATGCTCACAAGGCTCAAAATACAACATGATGCTAAACATGCAAGATATGCCAAATGTTATGCAACAAAAACATGGCAAGTATGTAATGTCAACATGCAAGATGCAATTGGGATACAAACATGAACCAATTTGCCATAAAGTTAGCATTAGAATAGCACATTAATGGGACAATCATGCAATCAATCATAAGATAAGCATGCAAAGGGGGCCTCAAAGTGATAAAGGTGCAGACCTTTATTCACCTCAAAACAGCACCAAGAGTGCTCAAAATGATAGACAAACAACTCATGCCAACATGCAAGCTAATAGACCCGAGGCTAAGGCGCCAAAAGGGCCACTTTACTTCCAACAACAAGACCAAGCTATGGCATAATTAAGACAAGTAAGGACAGATTTTTTATGCAAAATGGGACCCCAAAACCTCCTAGTATGGCGGCTAAAGATGACTCCCAAGAGGCATATGCATTAAGGCTCCTTCCTAAGCATAAGAGAGTACACCTTCAAGGCATAAAAGAGGCCATGCATGCACACATACAAACATGATTCTTGGACTAAAATGTGATCCTAGATGATGCCAAATCATGAGGATGATTACAACCATGCATGCTAGAGGTCAACATGCTCAAAGTTTTTAAGCCAAAATGCAAAGCAACTCAAATCATGAGGATGATTACAACCATGCATGCTAGAGGTCAACATGTTCAAAGCTTTTAAGCCAAAACGCAAAGCAACCCTAACAAACATGTCAAGCATGACCAAATGGATAGCCAACAGACTTTAAGCATGGAAAAACGACACTAAAAGCTTCATGGAACTAAACCAACACACACAAGAATCATGGCCTAATCATGAGATGCGCTTCTAAGCAAAATGGAGCAATACAAAGCAAGTATTACAAGCATACAAGGAGATACAAATTCAACCAAAAATAGAGAGCCCACATGACCTAAAAACACCCAAAAAGTTCTAAAATGAAGCAAAAACCAAGCAAGCATGCATGTCACCCTTTTGGGCCACAACTCAAGGAAACACACACAAGAATCATGGCCTAATCATGAGATGCACTTCTAAGCAAAATGGAGCAATACAAAGCAAGTATTACAAGCATACAAGGAGGCACAAATCCGACCAAAAACAGAGGTTACGTATGATCTAAAACACCTAAAAAATTTCTGAAATGAGGCCAAGAATCATCAAGCACACATGCTACCCTTTTGAGCCCAAAAAGCAAGGAAACAAAACCATGAAGGGAGAGGGGTGTCCCTCTCCTATGCAAGACTTCAAACCAACTTTTTAAACACCAAAAATGAACTGATTTTCAATGATCAAAGGACCAAAACACTGAAGTGAACAAAACCTTATCAAAGAGGCACCAAAATGGACCAAACAAGGCCTAGAAGGGTGAGTTTGCACTCAAACCACAAAATGACCTTAATGAAAGTGCTAGAGCAGGAAAATACAAGCCCTTTTTATGTTATACACAAGGGCTAAAACAGCAAGCAAGATAGGTAAAAAACTATTGCAAGTTTGGGGAATATAAATCAAGATGCTCACCCTTGAAGAACCTTTGAAGAACAAATGGTCTAGCCTCCTTCTTTTGATCAAAACCAGCCCAAAAACTCAAGAAATAACCCCCCAAGTCCCTCAATCTCGGAGTAAGGTGTGATGGTGTGTGTAATGGTGCAAAAGTAAGGTAAAAACCACCTTTTGAGCTAAGAAACACACACAAAGGAGGAGAGAGAGAGAGGTATAGAGATAATACGTATCTATATCTCCAAGGTCTGGTTTTTGGTTGAAAGAGTCTAACCTTGATCAAAGAGGAAGGCCCTCCTCTTATAAGACTCCCTCTTGCAAAGCTTATACAACAAGCTTGCTTAGAGGGAGATCCCTCTTATAGGACTCCCTCTTGCAAAGCTTATACAACAAGCTTGGCTAGAGGGAGATCCCTCCATACACGTGTATGGAGGGGGGAAGAGTTGGTGCCAGCTATCACAGCTGGCACAAAATATCTCCATAAAGTGGATGAACAGTGGTCGGCTGCCCAAAAATGCCATTTCGGTAAAAAACAGTGTCGACCGGCAACAAACTATGCCGACCGGCAATAAAATATGCCGACCGGCAAACAAAAGTGCCGATAGCAACAAAAAACCAGCCGGTGGCCTCTAGCCACTGCCGGTGGGGTGTGGGGATGGTCCACAAGCCCTACCCTGCCTCTCAAAAGCAAGATGCAAGTGTTTGGTGCAAAACCAGACACTAAACGGTTGAGTTCGGAGATCCTGAGGTAGGGCACGGGAGCCGAGACCTCCGGGAACTCCAAACGAACACAAACAAGGATAATCACCGAGTATTCAAACGGTGACGTCCAAGTCTTGAGGACGGTCAAAAATGGGGTGTCTACACCAGCCCAATCAAAGCCTAAAACAAAGTCCAAAGTCAAGGTGAAGCCCATTCCACCTCCTGTTCAGCCCAAAGGCAAGTCCAAAGGTAAAGCCCAATCATCCAAAGAAGACATGATCCAGTTTGCCCATCGACTTTTGGATCAAGCTAAAGCCTAATCCACCAGTTCAGAAGACGGTTCAGATCAGATCCATTCCTCTGAAGAATCAACTAATCAGTATTCAGGACCCGAGTTTCAAGATGCTCAGGATCCATTTGTCTAATCAACATTGGATTCCATATAGACACAAATTAGCTTCAATCAATACTCTTTTGAGAAAAGCTGCCAATTTGTATTTATATTGATTCCATTATTCACATGTTCCACCGAAAGTGATGAATAGTAAAAGTTACTGTTCACTTTTACTGTTCACCGTCATTATTCACCCAATCAACTTTTGCTAAAGGCTGTTCAGCTGTGCAATCACCCCACCGAAAGCATCCGACAGCATCTCCTTTACTTCATGGTCTGCCAGCTGCTTTCAGAAGTCACATGCTCACTGTTCTACTTTTTATTTATATATATTGTAATCAATTGTAAGCATTCAGGCATTCATCAATTTTTCTTCCTCTTCATTATCTCAAGAAAACCAGAGTGTGCTGAGTGCTCTTCACAATTCTCCCTTTGTACCTAGTTAAGATCCTTACAGTTGCTACAATTGTAATTGTAAGTTATTTTAAATGTTTAAATTAAATGTTTTGAAGTAAATGTTTAATTATTTTAAATGTTTAAATTAAATGTGTAATGTACATTCCAGTTCTGTTTTGATTTCGTAATCCATCTCCTTCATATATATGCTGCTTCCGCCTTTTGGTATCAGAGCCAAGTGATGTTGTATCCTGTTTCTAACTGCTTTGCTACTTCTGGTCAATCTTCTCTATTGTTTATTTGATTAATCTTGTTTTCAGTTCATCTTAATCACCCACAAGATCAGTCTGTTATATCCACCTAGTTTAAGTCACCCACTTTAGTCCCTGTCCTGAGTAAGTCCTTAGAATTAGGCCGTGTTGGACTTAGGGGTCTTCCGAATAGGGTTTGTACGCATACTAGGTATGAGGCAAAACTGACAAGAATAGGGTATGTATTAAGATATCTGTAAAACTGATTAATTAAAACCAACAATGAGTCGATTATTTAGAAGTAACTCATCAGTAAGTTCTAGGTCAACAACTTTGCCCTCAATACCTAATCAAGGATTAGTAATTAATGAAGAAGATGTTGAAATACAAAATGATAAATTTAATGCTGGATGGAATATACCTAAACTGCCAATTAAAGAAATTTATAAAAACTACTTTTTTACAAAATGTTTTTAAAGTTACTCTCCATGTTAAAACGATTGAACAAGTTTATGCTTTAGAAAAACCTCTACAAACTTGCCAATTATTTGATGCAAAATTAATCAAACGACATTTAGATAATGGTTATAATTTTATGCATATTGGTTTAATTCAAGTTGGTGTTAATCCATTAACTATAGTTGTTAAAAATACTTCTGTTTTATTATGCTTACGTGATGTTCGTTTTCTTAATTACAATGATAGTTTAATGGGAATGATGGAAACTGGTCTTCACAAAGGACCCGTACATTTCAACTGTTTTCCTGATTTCACACTTAGTTTACGAGATCCACATATACTCAAAGCTTTAACATTAAACATTCAATTACATGGTTCATACACTGAAATGTTAGAAAAAGCTCATAATATTGCTTTAATTTATCGTGTTCATTATAAATGTATGCAAACCAATTTAAATGTTCATGCATTACATAAAAGCCCCAAAGATAAAACTTTATTAATCCAAAGTAGTAGTAGTGGCGAATCCATTATTAATATTCCCCAAATGATTGAATGGCAAAATATTGATTTACCTGAACAATGGATTACTGTCAATGAAAATTACAAACATACTCAACAACAATCCTCTATCCAGGATATTCAAAATATTCAACAGTTTAATGATGGTTCTGTAGGAATTAAATTTAATCGAAGTCAATCTTCTCGTCATAGTACCTCTAGTGTCCCTACAGAAATTACAACTGATGATGAAATATTTAATACTCCTTTATTTCGCAAAAATAGTCAAATACATCTTGGTCCAACCAACCAAACTCCTCAAAATAAACTAAAAGGGATTGATAATTCTACAACTTCTCAAATAAGTAAACCTGTTTATACTACTACCACACATTTTCCCGAAGAAGAAATAGCTTCAAATACTTCTCCAACCCAAACTGATTTCGAAGAATTTGCACCTCCGGTAAATCCTCAACTCATGACAATCAAAAAAGATTTTACTCCTGATTTAGATAAATTACTTATTGAATTTAGATCCAAAGAAAATAGATCTAAAAGACATGCTTATCGTGCTAAATATGATTCTACTCAACAATCCAAAATAACTAGAAAATGGTATGATTTCATGGTTCAATATGGTTTTGAATTATCTCTCTTTGATTATTTGGATCAATATTACAACAAGATCAACACAATCACTAAACATAAATGGAAAACTTCTCCTAATACTTCTGTTAGTTCTAATCATCCTCCCTTAGAAAACATGATCATTGATCACCAAGGTTCTGAAGTTCCAGCCTCTCCTTTTAAATTACCTGGCACTGACCCTGAAATCAAGAAGGTTATTGAACAAAATAATTATACAAATCAATGTCTAAAAATGATTGGTAAACAATTAGATAAACTAGAAACTAATTTAGATGGCCAATCTACAAAAACTATTAAACCCTTAGATCAACCTCTACTTAATCTTCCTAGTCATCGCTCCAAAAGAACTAGCCTGGTTACTAATGATCAATCAACTGTCCAAGCTATTGAACAATTATTTACTAAATTAACTCCCTCTGATACTTCTACCTCCAAAGATAAAGGTATTACTGTTTTAAATCAACAACCTATTACCAACACTGTTTTCGATCAATCTGAAACTGACACTACTGATAATGAAATAAATCAATTAGCTCAACAATTTCAATTTTCTCATCTTAATAAAATTCATTATCCCAAAGTTAATCCTCAAACTACCAAAAACTGGTATTCTCGACCTACTCCACCTGATCTCCAATTTGAAGAAACTAATCTTAGTAATCAATTTTCTGTTTCTGCTAAAAAATTATATGAATGGAATATTGATGGTCTCAGTGAAGATCAGATCCTTCAAAAACTAAATCATTTATCTATGGTAGCAAATAGTTATCTCAGCAATTATCCCCAATATTCTCAACCAAAAATTGTTTCCTTAATTACCTCTGATTTCACTGGCATGATCAAATCCTGGTGGGAAAAATACCTTAGTGAAGAACAACGTGACTCAATCATATATGCTAACCAAACTGATGAAAATGGTCTACCTATCTTTGATGAATCCATAGGATGTTGTCACCCTGACGGCATTAATCAATTAATTTATACCATAGTCCGCCATTTTATTGGTACTCCTACCAATATATATTCTCGTGTACATGATCAACTCAGTAATCTTAACTGTCCAACCCTAAGTGATTTTCGATGGTATAAAGATGTATTTACCTCTCGTGTTATACTAAGAGAAGACTGTACCAAATCATTCTGGAAAGAGAAATTTATTAATGGATTACCTAGCTTATTTGCTCACAAAATTAGAGATATTCTTAGTCAACCTACTGGTGTTATTGAATATGATAATTTAACATATGGAGATATAATCAGCACTATTCAAAAAGAAGGGTTAAAAATGTGTATTGACCTTAAACTCACTCAAAAAGCTAATAAAGATAAACATAAAGCTAAATATGAATTAGGCAACTTCTGTGAACAATATGGTTTACCTCCTGTTGCACCCTCTCGTAGGAAATCACACAAATATTCTAAACATAAATCATCATATAAATATTCTAATAAATATAAAAAGAATTATTCTCCTTCCAAATCACATGATAAATTCTACACTAAACCTAAAAAGAAATACTACAAATCCAAATCCCATCCAAAATCTAAATCTACCAAAGATGTTACTTGTTATAATTGTGGTCAAAAAGGTCATTACTCAAATAAATGTAAAGAAAAACAAAAGTTAAAAGATAAAGTTAATCAACTTCAAATTGATGATAACTCCAAAAATCAATTATACGAAATTTTCCAATTAAATCAATCTATTACTAGTTCCTCTTCTTCTGACCATCCTGATACTTCATCTGATTACCAATCCCCAAGTGATGATTCTAATGACAACATTAATATAGGCTGTAATGATGTTTGTTGCAAACCAGTTAAACAAGTTACCGTTCTTACCAAAAACACTCAAGAAGAATCTGCCCTTATTGACCTTATTAGTAAATTAGACGATCCAAAATTAAAACAAAAATATACTGATAAATTAAAATCCTTATTAATCCATTCGGATACTAAACCAAAGTTTGATAAACCTATAATAAGTTTAACCAAAACTTTAGAACGATTTAAAAATAAACAAAAAGAAGTTACATTACAAGATTTACAACACGAGATCAATCAGATTAAACAAACAATCAAAGAATTGCAATGTAAAGATAAAACACTCGAAGATGAAATTATTGCTCTAAAACTTGATAAAAGTTTAGATAATTTCCAAACTAATGAGCACGAATCCCCACATGAATCTGAACATGAATCTGATCCTACTAATCCTGATAATTTGATATTTGATAACCGATCACACCACTCTCAATCCAACAATCCTGAAGAAAAACGGTTAAGTTTAATTAATAAGCTTTACATTCAAAAATGGTATTCGCAAATTAAAATAATTATAAATGATTTTGAATTAGAATTAATTGCTTTAATTGATACTGGTGCTGATTTAAACTGTATACAAGAAGGATTACTCCCTACTAAATATTATGAAAAATGTCACGAGAAATTAACTTCTGCTAATGGTACTCAAATGCATATCAAATATAAATTACCCAAAGTTCATGTTTGCCAAGATAATGTATGTTTTAAAACCTCTTTTGTTCTAGTTACCAATATGACTGATAAAATTATTTTAGGTTCCCCATTTATATATCTATTATATCCATTTACTACATCTAGTACTGGAATAACTACCCATGTTTTAGGTCAACCTGTTACCTTTAAATTTTTATCTCCTCCTGAACTATTAAAACTAAATCAGTTACAAGACTGTTCTATTTCCCATCAAATTAACCACCTAACTCGGCATATAAATTTTCTTAAAGAAGAAACAAATCATAAACGCATTGACCAACAATTAACTGATCCAATTCTTATTTCTCAAATCAATGATTTCAAATTAAAACTTGAATCAACTGTTTGTTCTACTTTGCCTACTGCATTTTGGCATAGGAAAAAACATGTAGTCACTCTACCTTATATTAAAAATTTTGATGAGCGACATATTCCTACTAAATCTCGACCAATTCAAATGAATCATGCATTACTTGAACTATGTAAAAAAGAAATTAATGACTTATTACACAACCGAATCATTCGTCCAAGTAAATCACCATGGTCTTGCTCTGCATATATATATATATATATATATTGTTAAATCTAAGATTTGTTTTATCAAAATCCTAGTTGTATCTAAATTGAATTGAGTTTGCACAAATTAGATATAATATATTAAAATATATTATACCTAAACCAAGCCAAATTAAAATTCATTTTCCAAAACCAATTGGGTCTCAAACTCCAATAAGGAGATATACCCCAACAATTCTCCCCCTATCGACTTAGGTGGAGACATCAACCATACCCGCCAAAGTTCGACACTTCAAATGTTTGTCCCTCGACAAAGTCTTAGTCAACATATCCGAAATATTATCATCCATGTGAACCTTTTCGAGTTGCAACAATTTCGAATCTAACACATCACGAATCCAATGGTATCTCACATAAATGTGTTTCGATCTCGAATGAAAAGTAGAATTTTTACTCAAATGAATAGCACTTTGACTATCACAATAAAGCACATACTTTTCTTGCTTTAAACCCAACTCTTGCAAAAATTTCTTTAACCATAACTATTCTTTACAAGCTTCCGTAATGGCAATAAATTCAGCTTTTGTAGTTGAGAGAGCAACACATTTTTGTAATTTAGATTGTCATGCCACAGCTCCCCCTGCAAAAGTCATCAAATACCCCGAAGTAGATTTCCTAGAATCAATATCACCGGCCATGTTAGAATCTGTGAACCCATCAAGCATCGACTTACCATCCTCAAAACACAAACACACCTTCGAAGTCCCTCGAAGATACCTTAGAATTCATTTTACCGCTGCCCAATGTTCTTGCCCCGGATTAGAAAGAAAACAACTCACCACACCAACGGCGTGAGCAACATCCGGCCGTACAAACCATGGCGTACATCAAAGAACCAACTGCTGAAGCATAAGGAACTTTCAGCATCTCTTCCTTGTCTTTCTCACTTGTAGGACATTGGTTCGAACTAAGCTTGAAGTGGCCCGCAAGTAGACAACCAACCGACTTTACTTTATTCATGTTGAACCTCTCAAGAACTTTCTCAATGTAGCTTTCTTGAGACAACCAAATCAACCCCTCTTTGCGATCACGAACAATTTTCATACCAAGTATTTTCTTTGTCGGTCCCAAATCTTTCATAGCAAAAGACATGCTCAACTCCAATTTCAACCTGTTTATCATGGTAGAATCTTGACCCACAATTAACATGTCATCAACATAAAGCCAAAGAATAATAAATTTGCCATCCGGGAAATTTTTCACAAACACACAATGGTCTGAAGTGGTTTTAGAAAAACCATTATTTATCATGAAAGAGTCAAATTTTTTGTACCATTGCCGCGGGGCTTGCTTGAGACCATACAAACTTTTCTTTAATTTGCAAACAAATTTCTCTTTTCCTTTTTCCACAAAACCTTCTGGTTGCTCCATGTAAATTTCTTCTTCAAGATCACCATGAAGAAATGCGGTCTTCACATCAAGTTGCTCAACTTCAAGGTTCATACTTGCAGCCATGCCAAGTATAACCCGAATAAAAGACATCTTTACAACCAGTGAGAAAATCTTGTCAAAGTCAATACCTTTCTTTTGCCCAAAGCCTTTCATAACAAGACGTGCCTTGTACCTCAGATTCTTGCCATCATTCTTCAATTTGAAAACCCACTTATTTTTCAGAATTTTCCTCCCTTTAAGAAACTTCACTAAATCATAAGTCTAATTTTCAAGCAAGGAATTCATCTTCTCGTCCATGGCCTTTTTCCAATCACCTTTCTTTGCATGCTCAATTGCTTCTTGGTAGCTCTCAGGCTCCCCTTGATCGGAAATCAATACAAATTTATTGGGAAGATACTTTCTTGAAAATTGTCGGTCCCTTGTAGATTTCCTCAACTCAAGTTGTGGTGGCAGTTCTTGAGTTGGATGCTCTTCCTCAATTTCTGGCTCAACTTCATTAGGATTAGCATCATCCTCTACATCTTCAATAGGTGGCTACACATCTCCCCCATTTTCATCATCCACCGAAGATGAAGGAGATGGATCCATGTCAATGAGATCACTAGTTTTTGGCTCCGGTTGATCGCCTTTGCCAAAGTCTTCAATTGTTTGGTCGTCAAGAAACACAACATCAGGGCTTCGAATGATTTTCTTGTCAACCGGATCCCACAATCTATACCCGAATTCATCACGCCCATAGCCAAGAAAAATACATTGTCTTGACTTGCTATCAAGCTTGAACCTCTCATCTTTTGGAATGTGAACAAAAGCTCGGCAACCAAATACTCTCAAGTGCTCATAAGATACATCTTTACCGGTCTAAACTCTTTCTGGAACATCACCATTCAAAGGATAGGAAGGAGACAAATTGATTACGTCAACTGCTGTCTTCATTGCCTCACCCCAAAAGGATCTTGGCAATTTAGCTTGTGAAAGCAAACACCTTGTTCTTTCCACAATGGTGCGGTTCATCCTCTCGGCAACTCCATTTTGTTGAGGAGTCTTCTTAACTGTCTTTTGATACCAAATACCTTGGTTGTGACAATACTCATTAAATGGCCCAATGTATTCACCACCATTGTCTAATCGTATGCACTTCAATTTCTGCCATGTTTCTCTTTCAACTATGGCCTGAAAATGCTTAAATACTTCTAAAACTTGATCTTTAATTTTTAGTAGAAAAGCCCAAACTTTCCTTGAATAATCATCAATGAAAGTAACAAAATAAAGTGCACCACTATGTGTTCTAACTTTTAAAGGACCACAAACATCCGAATGAATCAACTCCAAAACATTTTCTTTTCTAGATGCAACATTTTTATGAAAAGAAACTCTATGTTGTTTACCCGCCAAACAATGAACACAAGTTTTAAGATGTATACCTTTCAAACCGGGTAAAAACTCTTTCTTGAACAATACTTGCAGCCCCTTTTCACTCATGTGGCCAAGCCGCTTGTGCCACAATTCGGTAGAAGTATCATCTTCAAGTGCATTGACAACACCTTTACAAATTTTTTCTTGCATCGAATAAAGTGTATGAGTCTTCTTGCACTTAGCCAGCACCAAAAAACCCATTGTGAGCTTCCATATTCCATCACTAAATTTGTTGTTGAAGCCTTCATCATCTAGCTTCCTAGTAGAGATCAAATTGAGGCAAATGTCAGGAACATGCCTCACATCTTTAAGCAACAACTTGCAACCCAAATTTGTTTCTAAGCGAACATCACCCATGCCAATAATCTTGAACAAACCTTCATTACCCATTCAAACAAAACCATAATCTCTTTCGGTGTAGGTAGTGAAGAAATCAACTCGAGAAGTCACATGAAAAGAAGCACCAGAATCAATCACCTAATTACTCTCTTGGCCAACAAAATTGATACAATCATCTTCACAAACAACCATGAGATCATCGTTGGTAGTAACTGCTGTTGTGTCTTCTTGCTTCTTATCCACACTTTTATCACGCCTTTTCTCCTTATTCTTGAGCTTTCGACATTCTCGTTTCATGTGCCCTTTCTCATGGCAATAATAGCACTCAATGTCTTTCTTTGAAAAAGAACCATCTTTTGATTTGTCATGACTTTGATCACGACCATGAGGAGTCTTACTCCTCCCCCTTGTTTTACTTCGGCATCTCATAACAAATACTTCTGAATGAAAGGAACCCGCTAATTTTCTTCTAGTTTCTTCATTTAATAGGCTACTAGTGACTTGGCCCATTGTGACAACTCCATCGGTCGCCGAATTACTAACGGTCACAACCAAAGTCTCTCAACTTTCAAGCAAAGAACTAAGTAGCGTCAAAGCCTGCAACTCACCATCAAAAATAATTTTCATAGAAGCAAGTTGGTTAACAATACTCTTTATTTCATTCAAATGTTCTGGAATGGGGCTGCCATCTTTATATTTTAAATTTACCAACTTATGAAACAGAAAAACTTTATTTGTGGCTGATTTTCTATCATTAAGGCCTTCTAATTTTTTCCATAAATCATGTGCTGAAGTTTCAGTAGCAACATGATGAAACACACTATCATCAATCCATTGACGGATAACACCAACGGCTTTTCGATTAAGCCTCTTCCACTCATCATCTTTCATACCTTCGGGTTTGCCACTATCACCCTCAATGGGTCCATACAAATCTTTACAAAATAATAGGTCCTCCATTTTAGTTTTCCAAGTTACCCAATTGCTTCCATTGAAGCTAGACATACAACTCACATTCCCCTCCATTGATTTACACAAATAAATAAACCAAAATAAACAGTAAGCTCTGATACCAGTTGTTAGGGAAAATTTATAATTCCCTACAAGTAAATCAATCAATGGGAATAAAAACTAATGCAGAAAAATTAAATCAAAAGCAACACAAGAATTTTTACGTGGTTCCCTCAATGTGAGGTACGTCCACGGGATCGAAATCCGATTCCACTATCAACCAAATCGTTTTCAAACGATTACAAACGAGACACGAATAGTCTCACAAAATCACCCTTCGGTGAATTCCAAATAATCACAAATAAATAAGAGGAAAGACCTCACCAAATAGATGAACCAAAATCTTCAGAAACAAATTTGTAGAAGACCCAAAATAATAATCCAAATCAAACGCACAATGGCTGCCGAGACCAATTCACTGACTTGAATTCAAGCACTGCCACTCCAAACCAAAAATCACCAAAGATGAATTAATTGGCATGAACCCCGAAAAAAAATGTTATAGCAGCGGCACCACTTCGGAAAAGGTTGAACAAAATTTGCAAAAGTCGTACCTTACTTTTGTGAAGAATAAACAATATATATATATATATATATATAAACATTTAATATGCATTAAAAATTTAATTTAAACATTTAAAATAATTAAACATTTACTTCAAAACATTTAATTTAAACATTTAAAATAACTTACAATTACAATTGTAGCAACTGCAAGGATCTTAACTAGGTACAAAGGGAGAATTGTGAAGAGCACTCAGCACACTCTGGTTTTCTTGAGATAATGAAGAGGAAGAAAAAATGCTGAATTAGAACGCGGTGTCCCTCGTTTGGTTATCAATTATAAACCTTTAAATGATGTTCTAGAATGGATTAGGTATCCTATTCCTAATAAAAAAGATTTAATTAAACGACTCAGTCAAGCTGTTATTTTCAGTAAATTCAATTTAAAAAGTGGTTTTTGGCAAATTCAAATTCATCCGATTTTGTACCATTGCCGCGGGGCTTGCTTGAGACCATACAAACTTTTCTTTAATTTGCAAACAAATTTCTCTTTTCTTTTTTCCACAAAACCTTCTGGTTGCTCCATGTAAATTTCTTCTTCAAGATCACCATGAAGAAATGCGGTCTTCACATCAAGTTGCTCAACTTCAAGGTTCATACTTGCAACCATGCCAAGTACAACCCGAATAGAAGACATCTTTACAACCAGTGAGAAAATCTCGTCAAAGTCAATACCTTTCTTTTTCCCAAAGCCTTTCACAACAAGACGTGCCTTGTACCTCAGATTCTTGCCATCATTCTTCAATTTAAAAACCCACTTATTTTTTAGAATTTTCCTCCCTTTAGGAAACTTCACTAAATCATAAGTCTGATTTTCAAGCAAGGAATTCATCTCCTCGTCCATGGCCTTTTTCCAATCACCTTTCTTTGCATGCTCAATTGCTTCTTGGTAGCTCTCAAGCTCCCCTTGATCGGAAATCAATACAAATTTATTGGGAGGATACTTTCTTGAAGATTGTCGGTCCCTTGTAGATTTCTTCAACTCAAGTTGTGGTGGCAGTTCTTGAGTTGGATGCTCTTCCTCAATTTCTAGCTCAACTTCATTAGGATTAGCATCATCCTCTACATCTTCAATAGGTGGCTACACATCTCCCCCATCTTCATCATCCACCGAAGATGAAGGAGATGGATCTATGTCAATGAGATCACTAGTTTTTGGCTCCGGTTGATCACCTTTGCCAAAGTCTTCAATTGTTTGGTCTTCAAGAAACACAACATCAGGGCTTCAAATGATTTTCTTGTCAACCGGATCCCACAATCTATACCCGAATTCATTATGCCCATAGCCAAGAAAAATACATTGTCTTGACTTGCTATCAAGCTTGGACCTCTCATCTTTTGGAATGTGAACAAAAGCTCGGCAACCAAATACTCTCAAGTGCTCATAAGATACATCTTTACCGGTCCAAACTCTTTCTGGAACATCACCATTCAAAGGATAGGAAGGAGACAAATTGATTACGTCAACCGCTGTCTTCATTGCCTCACCCCAAAAGGATCTTGGCAATTTAGCTTGTGAAAGCAAACACCTTGTTCTTTCCACAATGGTGCGGTTCATCCTCTCGGCAACTCTATTTTATTGAGGAGTCTTCTTAACTGTCTTTTGATGCCGAATACCTTGGCTGCGACAATACTCATTAAATGGCCCAATGTATTCACCACCATTGTCTGATCGGATGCACTTCAATTTCTGCCATGTTTCTCTTTCAACCATGGCCTGAAAATGCTTAAATACTTCTAGAACTTGATCTTTAATTTTTAGTAGAAAAGCCCAAACTTTCCTTGAATAATCATCAATGAAAGTAACAAAATAAAGTGCACCACTATGTGTTCTAACTTTTAAAGGACCACAAACATCCGAATGAATCAACTCCAAAACATTTTCTTTTCTAGATGCAACATTTTTATGAAAAGAAACTCTATGTTGTTTACTCGCCAAACAATGAACACAAGTTTTAAGTTGTATACCTTTCAAACCGGGTAAAAGCTCTTTCTTGAACAATACTTGCAGCCCCTTTTCACTCATGTGGCCAAGCCACTTGTGCCACAATTCGGTAGAAGTATCATCTTCAAGTGCATTGACAACACCTTTATAAATTTTTCCTTGCATCGAATAAAGTGTATGAGTCTTCTTGCACTTAGCCACCACCAAAGAACCCTTTGTGAGCTTCCATATTCCATCACTAAATTTGTTGTTGAAGCCTTCATTATCTAGCTTCCTAGTAGAGATCAAATTGAGGCGAATGTCAGGAACATGCCTCACATCTTTAAGCAACAACTTGCAGCCCAAATTTGTTTCTAAGCGAACATCACCCATGCCAATAATCTTGGACAAACCTTCATTACCCATTCAAACAAAACCATAATCCCTTTCGGTGTAGGTAGTGAAGAAATCAACTCGAGAAGTCACATGAAAAGAAGCACCGGAATCAATCACTCAATTGCTCTCTTGGCTCACAAAATTGATACAATCATCTTCACAAACAACCATGAGATCATCGTTGGTAGTAACTGCTGTTGTGTCTTCTTGCTTCTTATCCACACTTTTATCACGCCTTTTCTCCTTATTCTTGAGCTTTCGGCATTCTCGCTTCATGTGCCCTTTCTCATGGCAATAATAGCACTCAATGTCTTTCTTTGAAAAAAAATCATCTCTTGATTTGTCACGGCTTTGATCACAACCATGAGGAGTCTTACTCCTCCCCCTTGTTTTACTTCGGCATCTCATAACAAATGCTTCTGAATGAAAGGAACCCGCTAATTTTCTTCTAGTTTCTTCATTTAACAGGCTACTAGTGACTTGGCCCATTGTGACAACTCCATTGGTCACCGAATTACTAACGATCATAACCAAAGTCTCTCAACTTTCAAGCAAAGAACTAAGTAGCATCAAAGCCTGCAACTCATCATCAAAAATAATTTTCATAGAAGCAAGTTGGTTAACAATACTCTTTATTTCATTCAAATGTTCTGGAATGGGGCTGCCATCTTTATATTTTAAATTTACCAACTTACGAAACAGAAAAGCTTTATTTGTGGCTGATTTTCTATCATAAAGGCCTTCTAATTTTTTTCATAAATCATGTACTGAAGTTTCAGTGGCAACATGATGAAACACACTATCATCAATCCATTGACGGATAGCACCAACGGCTTTTCGATTAAGCCTCTTCCACTCATCATCTTTCATACCTTCGGGTTTGCCACTATCACCCTCAATGGGTCCATACAAATCTTTACAAAATAATAGGTCTTTCATTTTAGTTTTCCAAGTTACCCAATTGCTTCCATTGAAGCTAGACATACGACCCACATTCCCCTCCATTGATTTACACAAATAAATAAACCCAAATAAACAGTAAGCTCTGATACCAGTTGTTAGGGAAAATTTATAATTCCCTACAAGTAAATCAATCAATGGGAATAAAACTAATGCGGAAAAATTAAATCAAAAACAACACAAGAATTTTTATGTGGTTCCCTCAATGTGAGGTACGTCCACGGGATCGAAATCCGATTCCACTATCAACCAAATCGTTTTCAAACGATTACAAACGAGACATGAATAGTCTCACAAAATCACCCTTAGGTGAATTCCAAATAATCACAAATAAATAAGAGGAAAGACCTCACCAAATAGATGAACCAAAATCTTCAGAAACAAATTTGTAGAAGACCCAAAATAATAATCCAAATCAAACGCACAATGGCTGCTGAGACCAATTCACTGACTTGAATTCAAGCACTGCCACTCCAAACCAAAAATCACCAAAGATGAATTAATTGGCACGAACCCCGAAAAAAAATGTTATAGCAGCGGCACCACTTCGGAAAAGGTTGAACAAAATTTGCAAAAAGCCGTACCTTACTTTTGTGAAGAATAAACAATATATATATATATTGTTAAATCTAAGATTTGTTTTATCAAAATCCTAGTTGTATCTAAATTGAATTGAGTTTCCACAAATTAGATATAATATATTAGAATATATTATACCTAAACCAAGCCAAATTAAAATTCTTTTTCCAAAACCAATTGGGTCTCAAACTCCAATAAGGAGATATACCCCAACAGAATGCTTATAAGTGATTAGGGTATATCATGAAAAAAATAATATTTTATTTTAAGGTTTAATCTTTGCCGAAGAGAGACTACCCTACCCCGCTTAGGTTCGTGACATCGTGCAGCCCTGAGAATCCCGGCTGCTCTATTTTAGTTCTCTACGATCACTTGGGTTCAAACAATGGCTGCATTTGCAAACCAAAAGACAGAGAATGGAGGAAGACCCTTATCGATATGAGTTGGTACATCGACGACATGATATATTTATTAGTAAATTTACGTTAGTGTATAGTAAGAATTAAAATTTCAAAATTTTAATTAAATATACTAAGTTACTATTTTGTTGCAAATAAAATCACCTATATGTATCGGTTGAATCAGATAATACCACAAAACAAATGAATTGTGTGAGCTCTCCCAACAATGAAACAAAGAGTCATATTCCAAATATATATATTAGGGGGAACAAGCGATGGTGACTCAGCGAGGAGGATGGATTCCGGTGGTGAAGCAAAGAGGGAAGCAAGAAGCAAGGAGATCAGTGGGCAGTGCAGTAGTTTTCACAGTGTTTGTGGACAATCTACCTAGCTCAATGGATCCCAAAGGCTTGTTTAACCTGTTCGGGAAGTTTAGAGTTGTAAAAGATATATTCATTCCGCAAAAGCGTAGAAAAAACACCAACACGAGATTTGGATTTGTAAGATATAGCTGTGAAGTAGCAGCAAACATTGTTGTGCAAAAGGCTAATGGTCTATGGGTGGATGATAAAAAGTTATTCGTGAAATTTGCAGCTTTTAATAGAAGCAGAGAACAGGGGAAGTTTTATGCTCATAAACCACAACACCTGTACCCTAGAGAGGAGGTTCGGAGAGGCTCAGATCATTTCACCAGCAAGAATACATTCGCAGATGTGGTAAGAGGTATTCAAATAATGGACAGAACCTCCATCACAGTTAAGGCAGAGGAGTATGGTAATGGATGGCTCTACAATAGTGTCTTAGTCCGCCTTAAAGTCAGTTATGTTAACATTAGTTTGAAGTTTGAACTTAATGTTAGAGGAATTGATGGGTTTGAAGCCAGAAAAGGAGGCGGCCGTGATGTATTGTTATCTTTCAAGTCCAAGGAGGAAATGATAACAAAGATGAAGGCCATCAAAGATATTATCGAAGAGTGGTGTGAAGACATCATTCAATGGAGGCCAGAGGTTGCTCTGGCACAGGAGAGACTAGTTTGGATTAGTTGTTATGGCATTCCATTACATTTATGGAATAGGTCCAATCTAGTCAAGATTGGAAGCATCTGGGGTGAAGTTATTGAAGGTGCTGAATGCATGCCTCTGTCTCTTGATTGTGGTAATATTAGGATTCTTACCAAGTGCATGGAACCTATTAACAAGGTCATCAACCTGGAGACTAAGCACTCCTCTCATCCAGTGAGAGTCTTGGAAGATCAGGTCCAAGAAGCTAAAACAACTAATCAGTGTTGCAGTTGTTTGAATCACTTTGATAAGATGAAGGAGCATAGCCCAGATGAGGAAGAGGAGGATCATGACTCCAACTGAGTTGCTAAGCCACTGCAGAATCTTAGAGATGAGTCAACTCAACCCAGAGAAGGTGGGTCAGCTCGGGGTTCTGACCAATTCAAAATTGAGGCCAGAAGAAAGCCGACATGTGGGGATGGCAGTGTAATAGGGGCAAAATGGAAGAGTGATACGGTAGTGCCTGAGTCTTGCAGCATAGTAGGCAAGGAGCTCGAGGTAGAAGCATGCAAGGAACTGGTGGCAGGTAGCAGTGCATTTAATGCCTCAAAACTGGCTGATCAAGGTAATGATGGGCAAGTCTTCACACCTGGTTTTATGAGAAGCTTGAGTGGATCTAGTTTAAATATACTTGGGCTGAACTTGGAAGTGGCCTTGGGCCACAACAATTTAAATCATGAGTTGTGTGGGCTGAATGAAGTACAGAGTGGGCCTTTGTTGTGTGAGGCTCATGTGAATAAAGGAGTTGTTCATGCTGGGCTTGGGAATAGAGAATCTAGTGTTTCTCAGTCACAAGAAGACCACACAAAGAACAGAGCCGTAGCAGTGAAAAGCAAAGTTAAGGCAAAAGCAAAAGAAAAAGAGAATATCAGCTTTCTCAGGCCGAAAAAGGGCTTCTTGGGTTTGGAAAAAAGAGTGGGTTCGAAGGGTGCTTTTTCTAGCAAACCAGTCCCAAAGAGTTCTTTGCTTAGAGTATCTTTAGCTCAAGCCTCACTGTTAGCGACCTTTGGCAGCGGAGGGGATGGGGACAGAAGAATTCTAGATGAGGCATAAGCTTGCTTGCAGATGGGTAAAGTGTTAGGTGTAGAAATGAATGGTCAGGAAGCTGAAATTCTGAAGAAGATTGTGGACCTTGAAGTTAGAGATATTGGTCGGATGGTCAGTGGGGAGTGTCACACCCCAAATCCGGGCATGACCGGCCGTGGCCCACAGGGACTTAGCCCAAGGCACACGTAAGCCTAAACACGAATCCAATCCCTAATATGTATCCATTGTAGGAGGCTCATAGGTGTTTCTTTAAGTACCATGAAGATCTTATCTTGGAACATTAGAGGGATAGGTAAGCAGGAAAAGAAGTGGAAGATAAGGAAAATTCTGAAGGATAGAAATGTTGATGTAGCTTTTCTTTAGGAAACCAAAAAAACTGCAGTAGTTGAAAAGGAAGTGCGAGCATTGTGGGTAAGAAATAAGATGGAATTTTTGGCAGTGGATTCTGAAGGCCTTGCTGGGGGACTACTCTGCATTTGGGATCCAGAGGTATTTCAACTTAAGGAATGTTATGGTACTAGAAGATTCATTTTGCTCTCAGGTACTCTATTTTCTTCTTTCAACTGTGTAATTCTTAATATTTATGCACCAAATGAAGTGTGTATTAGGGGAAAGCTGTGGGATTACTTGATAAAGCTCAAGAGAGAGTTTCCCAACCCATGGTGTTTATGTGGTGACTTTAATGAAATTAAAAGCATTGGTGAAAGAAAAGACTGCATTAGAAGAGATAAAGGAATGAGAGAGTTCATTGATTTTATTGACAAATGTGAAGTACAGGATCTGCCATTACTTGGCAGAAAATATACCTGGTGTAACTCACTAGCAGGTGAAAAGTGGAGTAGAATAGACAGGGTGTTAGTTGATCCCCAATGGTTGGAGGTGTTCAATTTAAAATTGTGGGGTCTCCTAAGGCTCATTTCTGATCACTGCCCTTTGTTATTGATGGAAGATGATCGAGACTGGGGTCCTAAACCGTTTAGAGTAATTAATGTTTGGAGTTTACACTCTAGTTTTCCAGCTTTTGTGGAGAAGGTATGGAAAGAGTCTGAAGTTCTAGGATGGGCTGGGTTTGTACTTCAAAAGAAACTTAAATTATTGAAGGTAGAATTAAAGAAATGGCATAAAGAGGTCTTTAGGTACGTAAATGTGCAGTTAAAGGAAGCAGAAGAGGAATTGCATCGTTTGGATTTATCTACGGAGTCTAGAGATCTAGACAATTCAGAGAAAGACAGAAGATATGTAGTCAGAGATCAAGTATGGAGATTAAGCAGAATGATCGAGTGGTTGTGGTTGCAAAAATCAAGGCTCAATTGGAATTTGAAAGGGGATAGAAATACCAGATTTTTTCATGTGGTGGCCAAGAGTAGGCAAAGTAGAAATGAGATCTCTTCAATTTCTGTGGGGAATGTGCTGTATGAAGACCCTGCTCAGGTAAGGCAAGTAGTTTTTGACCACTTCAGTAATCTTTTCAAAGAGGACTGGAGATGTAGACCCAAGCTTGGTGGTCAATTTAAATCTATTCTTGACTGCCCTGGATTCGAAAGTTTGGAAGTTGCATTTTCAGAGGAAGAAATTAGAGCTGCTGTGATGGACTGTGACAGCAATAAGGCCCCTGGGCCAGATGGCTTTAATTTATCTTATTTCCAAAAATTTTGGAAATTATTGAAATCTGACTTGCTGCAGTTCTTTAAGGACTTTCATAGGAATGGTAGGTTGGTCTTGGGGCTTAATAGCTCTTTTATCTCCCTAATTCCTAAGGTTGAAAATCCTGTTGGGCTTGGTGATTATAGACCTATAAGCCTGGTTGGTTCGGTTTATAAAGTCTTAGCAAAAGTTCTGGCAAGCAGACTAAAAGTAGTGCTCCCTCACATCATCAGTGCTGCACAATCAGCTTTCATTGGTGGTAGAAACATCTTGGATAGTATTTTAATTGCTAATGAAATAGTGGATGGCTGGAGAAAAACCAAAATGAGGGGTGTGATTATCAAGCTGGATATTGAAAAGGCCTTTGACTCTGTTAATTGGTGCTACTTATCATCTATGCTCTTGAATTTTAGGTTTGGAGCAAAATGGATTAGTTGGATTAAAGAATGTGTCTCCTCTGCCAAACTCTCCATGTTGGTCAACAGGTCACCAACAGAGGAGTTTTCCCCCCAAAAGGGATTCAGGCAAGGTGACCCTCTATCTCCATTCTTGTTCAACATAGCTGCTGAGGGCCTCAATATTCTTATGTCAAGAGCTCAGCAGGATGGTCTAATTAAAGGGGTGAAGGTGGGTTCTAGTGAAGTGTTGCTAACACATCTACAATTTGCCGATGATTCCATTTTGTTTTGTGAAGCTGAGGACATGGAGGTGTGCAATATTAAGAGGGTCTTGAGGTGTTTTGAATTAATCTCTAGGCTGAAAATAAACTACCATAAGAGTCTGGTGTGTGGGGTTAATGTTCCTGAGGAGTCTTTATCCACATTTGCAGCAAGATTACATTGTCAACCCATGGCTCTTCCTTTGAAGTATTTGGGGCTGCCTTTGGGAGCTAACCCAAATAAGAAGTCAACTTGGAAGCCTGTTCTTGATAAAGTCAGAAGCAGGCTTGCAGGTTGGAGGGAAAAGGAAGCTGCTATTCATCTCTGGGAGCTACTCTTCTTAAAATCTTTGTTTCCTTACGTTGCCTATGTTTATATTCCTATAAAATGCCTGAGGTTAGCACCGAGAATGAGAAGGCGCAGGCGTACCTAAAATGGGAAAGGTGATTTCATAATGAAAAAATAGAGGCGACCACCATGTACTATAGAATTTTTATTCTCAAATATATATGAAAAGGTGGGAGATCAAATATACCGGCAACGACGATATTTATTATCACAAAAACCATCATGTTACTAGAGTAAAAATGAGGCGAGTGACGGAACTGTTTGAACTTCTGAACCGTATGTTCTACACCATAAGAAAACACGGAGTTTTGCTTAAAGGCGGGATGAATCCATGTGGATTTCAATTATAATGTTGCGGTATAACTTCTACTCCTGGTTTATAGGGTGGCGAGATGCTGTGTTTTGTGAGCGGTTAAGTTTATGGAAAGTCGGACTCCTGCACTATGAATACGTGAGAGTCAAAAATTTCTTTAGTGGTTCCAAGATCGAGAATATAGTTTGTTATATGAGTTTCAATTGACAAAATATAACAACTTGTTTTGTCATTAATTCGCCTCATAAGAAAAAAACAAATATGCTTCTCAATCTTCTCATTGTTGAAAGTATAAGTAATAGATTGATTTTACTTCTGAAGATAATAATTGAAATATTTAAAATATTGATAATTACTAATTATATTAGCGAAGTTGAAACCAAATCATTAAAGCGTTATTATCTGTTGGTTACTGTTACTGTTGATATGGAAAATATGTCCGTTTGTTTTCCCTTTTAAAACAAAATTTGTTGATTTTTCGCATAGTGTGTTCAATATCAAGTTCTCTCTTCTCTTCTCTCTCATTGAGCACAAACAACACTTCCGTTCCATAGGAAGGTGTTGCATCCTGGCAAGACAACTACAATTTGTAAAGTGCTTTACTATTGTCAATTGGGCGTGGATAGGAAAAACTACTACACTTGTCTCTGTTAACACTTCTTACTCTCTCAAATCCCTCTCTCTTTTACTTCAACCTTATATAGGTTTACAAGTTGGGAGGCTCGGAGGCATATGGGTCGACAGTTATAGCCCCTATTGGGATGACCATAATGGTTTAAGATCCTTAATATTTGCATCACTAATTGTTGATGTTTTTCCTATAGATGCAACACATTCTATATCTTTGCAAATATTAGACCAGCTTAACTATAACCATCTCTGGATATAAATAGGAATGATTTTTCAACATTTCATTTCTATAAAAATATATTAATCTTAACTAAATATCTTCATGAGGTTCCTACAATTTTTTTCCAAGAAAGTAATATGTGTGATTTTAAAAATCAATAGAAAATCAAACAAACCAAGAGAAAGGGAGGAGAACATAATATAAGTTGATGAAGATGAAAGAGGCTTTAGAGAAAGATTAGCAACACTGCACGAAATGCCAATTTGGCTGAAAATTAGAGTAGTGCACTTGGAAGAAAAGCATTCTTAATGTAATAAGCGTTTCAAAGGTTTCTGAAGCCCTGCATAATAGTTGTTTATGGATAAAACTCAGAATTATCAGAAATTTTGAAACAAATTGGCCTATTGGTACATAAGATGCGGATTAAGTTGAGATCAAGTGGTTGACAAAACACAAAGTGGGTGGAAAAGTGTGTTTTATGTCAAAGAATCAAAAGGAGAACATTTAGAGAATAATAGTAACTTTGGTTTGGAAAATTTTCGTGGTTGGCTCTTTGTTTTCCAGAGCAACAGGCTTGGGAAAAATAAAAATAAAAATGAATAAATGAAAGTAAAAGCACTAACCTTTGAAAATGGTTTTGTGTAATTTTGCTGATGAGTATCCAACTTCTTCACAGTGTTCCATGTATGTGATGTAAGTATGCTGGTCGTAGTGATGCGGCAAGGCTATTGAAATATAAATATCCTTAATATTATCGAGACCAATTTTAACGCAATGGGAGTGAAGCTGGATATCAAACTGGATCATAAATGAATATGATATGAATACACGTGCTAGAATTCATATAGCAGCCGATTCACCTTGATATAAATTCTTTCAAAGTGAATAGCAGCAAAAGTTGAAATATATTTTTTTTGCCAAAAATTAAGAACCTTGACATATAGAATACATAACTTATAGTTTAAAATATTTACATAAAGTTAGTCAGCTTTGTTTACAAGTCTTCATAAGTTACTAAAAATATGTTTGGGTTATGGGATTGACTCCAGCTAGAATATGGTACAAACAAAAGTTACGCGGGGTTTTACCTTACTTAACAGATGGCTAGGGAGAATCATAGTTCTTCAAATGCACAAAGAAAAAAGAGAGTCAGTGTTATTATGGAGCAAGTGAAGGAAAGGAAAGGATGTAGGTGGGGAGTAAGTAAGTTTGAAGATATCAGAGCATCTCTCATAGCGCTATCAGCGGTTTACTTGTGGTTGTTATATTAGCTGAGCTCACAGTGGCTGTGAGCAGTTGCCTGTTGGTGCTCCTTGTCTCTTCTGGGAAGGACAAAATAGTTAATATTGAAGGCTCAAATATTGTTTCTCCAAGTGTGAGAGTCTTGGATGCAGGGCGTCAAAATAGCTCTTATGCTACTCCTTTTTTGCAAGTCGCCCGAGAATTGCATGACTACAATCTAGAAGCTCTCATTCATGGATATCTGTCAAGTGTACTTTATTGGCACTTCACTAATAGTGATGATATTGCAATTGACAGTGAACATGTGCCATTAAGCGTGCCATAGTCCTCTTCTAGTACTAGAGATTATTATCTTTGATGTAAGTTTTATGTGTTTGTGTGATAATTCTTTGCTATTGTAAGATGCCGGCCATGAAGTAGTCATCAGTCCGTGAAGTGGATTCGAGAGTTTCTTATCTCTGTAATTGGGCAGGTTTAAGTATATAATTTATTATTCAGTGAGGATATGATTATAGCATGGAGGTATAGTCAGTTCTGATATATTGTGCTTCATAGAGAGATAAACAAATGTGAGGTGAGAGTGATAGTATCGAGAGAATGCTACAAGGTTTGTATTGTGCATACCATAACTTTCCCTTACTTCTGTTGGCTGGTATTTCTGTAATATGCATGGGAAGCCGAAATTACAAGATCCATCTCATCAACTTAAAACATCAACAAATGTCTGTTGCTGCGACCATTTCTTGCTATTTTTTTGCTATCTTCAAGTTGTGTATCAGGGTGTCGTAGATTGGCGTGAGTTGCCAAACTTACATACTTTTAGATAAGGGGTAGTGATTTGCGCAAGTAAAGGACCTACTCCAGTCATATTCACAATATGTCGTATAAAGAGGGAGATATTTAAAAATAATATTCAAAACATATTGGTTGATTCTGAGTAGCAAGGATGTTTGAACAGAAAGGAAAAAGGATATTATGGAGATCATATATACCTCTGCTATCTCCGGTAGGTTCTTGGATTGGACCTTTTTGGTTACCAAATAATTGCATTGAACTAAATCAATGGAAGTTGCGATCTGTTGCTCTCTTGGCATTTTAGAGAAACTCATGTACCACAATTTTTGTTGGAAAATTTGGAACATTTGCCACAACACACGTATTCAATAGTAAGTAGTCATGTTTAAGATATGAATAGTAGAAAAAAAATAAGAGCAATAGAGATAAACGTGAATTAGGAATTTCTAGCATAAAATTAGATATGAGAGATTAAGATATATAATATATATTTAATGCATATTTGAAAATGATGTGCACTTGAAAGGGGCAAAGTGAGGAAGACCAA
>NW_021025278.1:216822-254202 GCF_004153795.1 Camellia sinensis | reverse complement strand
GAAAACCTTCCCGATGTGGAAAGGAAAAACCACGGGACCGTAGTCCACCAAATATCTCCACTATAAACAAATAATGGGTATACAAGAGTTCTCTCTAGATAGAACTAGAGGCAAACAATCAAGAACAACTTACAAATAAGCTTTCTTGGCAACCAAAGATCAAAATACAAAGTTTAGGAAAGATGTCACCAAAATGGGTACTGTTCACGGGCCAAAAACCAGCAGTAGAATACTCCAAATCTGATCTCCACCATCCAGAATTTAGAGTCTTTACTTGTGAACTCGCCTACCAAATTTCAGCTCAATCGGACCACAGATTCTTGTTGATCGGATAGCTTGATCACTGCTGGACAGAATTTCTCCTCTCCTCTCTGTTTTGGTGGCAGCTTTTACGTCTCTTTTTGTGTACAGAGAAAGGGTTTTTAATCTAAAACTTATGGGCCAGATCTTTTCAAAAAACATAACCTCTCCATGTGGGCTTTGGAATTCACATGGGCTTACTAAATGTTTTGGGCCTTCCTCCACATAGGATGGAAACCCAACCCAACAAATCTCCCCCTTTCCGACTAGGTGGAGTGATTCTCCATCCCGGCAATTGAGCAACATGTCTCAAGCTTCTCCCTTACCAAAGCTTTTGTCAACATATCAGCACCATTATCATTAGTATGAATTTTTCCAAGTTCTAACAAGTTATGATTAAGAATTTCTTTTATCTAATGGTACCTCACGTCGATGTGCTTCGACCTCGAATGGAATGTAGAGTTCTTAGCCAAGTGAATAGCACTTTGGTTATCACAAAACAACACATATTGTTATTTTTTGAAAGCAAGCTCCTTCAAGAACTTTTTCATCCATAGCAACTCTTTACAAGCTTCCGTTGCCGCAACAAACTTTGCCTCTGTTGTAGAGAGTGCAACACATTTTTGCAACCTCGACTGCCAAGAAACAGCTCCACCTGAGAAAGTGATCAAATAACCCGAAGTAGACTTACGGGTATCCACATCTCCTGCCATATCTGCATCAGTGTAGTCAACTAAAATTTGTTGTCCATTTCCAAAACTGAGTGTCAACCTGGAAGTGCCTCTAAGATATCTCATTATCCACTTTACTACATTCCAATGTTCTCTTCCTAGATTTGAAAGAAATCGGCTAACCACACCAACTGAATGAGCTATATCTGGCCTTGTGCAGACCATTGCATACATTAAGCTTCCCACAGCTGAGGCATATGGAACTCTTTCCATATCTTCCTTCTGTTTATTTGTAGAAGGGCTTTGATTAGTGCTTAACTTAAAATGAGTAGCAAGAGGTGAGCTAACCACTTTAGCATTGTTCATATTGAATCATTCAAGCACTTTTTTAATGTACTGCTCTTGTGACATGTGCAACTTCTTCTATTTTCTGTCTCGATAGATTCAAATACCAAGAATTTGCTTTGTTGACCACAAGTATTTCATGGCAAAGAACTTGCTTAGTTGTTTCTTCAATTTGTCAATTCTTGAAGGATTCCTACCAACAATCAACATGTCATCAACATAGAGCAGTAAAATAATAAAATCATCATCAGAGAATTTCTACACAAATACACAATGGTCAGAATTAGTTTTCATGTAGCCTTGCTCCTCCATAACTGACTCAAACTTTTTATACCACTGCCTGGGTGCCTGCTTCAAACCATAAAGACTTTTCTTTAGCTGACACACATAATCCTCTTTTCCTTTCACCCTGAAACCCTCTGGTTGTTCCATATAAATATTTTCCTCCAAGTCACTATGAAGGAATGCAGTTTTCACATCCATTTGCTCAATCTCTAAGTCTAGACTAACGGCTAAGCCAAGAACCACACGAATAGAAGACATTTTTACAACTGGTGAGAAGATCTTATCAAAATCAATGCCTTTTCTCTGATTGAACCCTTTAACAACTAGTCTAGCTTTGTATCGTGGTTATGAAGTGAGTTCATCATGTTTCACCCTGTACACTCACTTGTTCTTTAAAGCTCTTTTTCCCTTAGGCAACTTTACCAACTCAAAAGTGTGATTGTCATGCAATGATTGCATCTCATCTTGCATTGCATCAGCCCATTCCAGCTTATGATTATCTTCCATGGCTTCTGCATAACCCTCAGGCTCTCTCCCATCAGTCATTAACACATAGTCATCTGCAGAATACTAAGTGGAAGGATGTCGGTCTCTAGCTGACCTCCTGGTTGGAACATCTGGTGGTATCTCTGGTGTTGCGAACTGCTCAAGAGTCTCATCACCTGTCTCAGCCTGTAAGGGATCATCTGCATCACCTAAACCTTGTTGGTCATCCTGAACATCATGTTCAACATGTGCAGGCAAATCTGTCAAAGGAACTAGATCCAAGTCAACTAGACCATCACTATGCCAGGTCATTGTGTTCTCTGCTTTTTCAATATCTTGTATAGTTTGATCTTCAATAAACACAACATCTCGGCTTCTCACTAGTTTCTTTTCAACTGGATCATATAACCTGTAGCCAAACTCATCTAGGCCATAGCTTAGAAAAATGCACTGTCGGGTCTTCATATCAAGCTTAGACCTCTCATCTTTGGGAATATGAACAAATGCTTTACATCCAAAGACACGTAGGTGATCATAGAAAACATACTTGCCAGTCCAAACTTTGTCTGGTACATCAAACTGAAGAGGAACACATGGTGTGAGATTAAGAACATGTACAACTGTGCTCAAAGTTTCACTCCAAAAGGATCTTGGCAACCGTGCCTGTGAAAGTAAGCATCTAACTCTTTCAACCAGTGTCCTGTTCATCCTTTCAGCTAAACCATTCAACTGAGGAGTCTTCAGGGGTGTCTTTTGATGTCGAATACCCTGTTGTCTGCAATAATCATCAAAAGGACCGCAATACTCTCCCCCATTATCTGTTCTGATGCACCTGAGCTTCTTCCCAGTCTGTCTCTCAACTAAGGCTTGGAACTGTTTAAAAGTCTCCAACACTTGATCTTTGCTTTTTTAAGTGTAGACCCACAATTTCCTTGAATAATCATCTATGAAGGTCACAAAGTAATGGGCGCCACCAAGTGTTCTTGTCTTCATAGGACCACAAACATTTGAATATACCAAATCAAGTACATTTGGCTTTCTTGAAGGAGGAGAACTCTTGAAGGAAACTCTATTCTGCTTTCCTGCCAAACAGTGAGTACACCTTTTCAAAAGTGCATTCTTCATTCCAGGCAGAAGATTCTTTTTAGCCAATGTTGCCAGGCCTTTCTCACTTATGTGAGCAAGCCTTATATGCCACAATTCCACTGTAGACTCATCATCCATTGCATTAATAACTTCTTTGGGGAGCCTTGCTTGCATTACGTACAAAGTAGAATTCTTACCTTGAGCCACAACCATAGCACCCCTAGTGAGCTTCCACTGACCATTACTGAAAGTGTTGCAATACCCTTCATCATCAAGTTTACCTACAGAAATCAAATTCATGCGGATATCAGGAATATGCTTTACATCTCTAAGAACCAACCTCGTGCCATTATTCGTCTCCAAGTGCACGTCTCCAACACCAATAATTTTGGCCAAGCCATCATTACCCATCTTTACTGAACCAAAGTCACCAGGTATGTAGGATGTGAAGAAACCTTTTCGAGATGTAGCATGAATAGAGGCACCACTATCAATTATCCAGTTGGTCTCATGGCATGCTATGTTAATAACATCTTCATTATAAACAATGAGAAAGTCTTTGGAAGTAGCGGTGGCAACTTGATCATTATCCTTTCCATCATGCTCAATCCCTTTCTCTTTGTTCTCTCTCTTCAATTTTCTGCACTGTTTCTTGATGTGCCCTTTCATGCCACAATGATAACACTCAGCATTAGCAAACTTGTTGGACTTGCTTCTACCTCTATCTCTGTTCTTCGGACCTCTGCTCTTGCTTCTCTCCCTTCTTTCTGTAACCAAAACCTCTGACTGTGAAGAAGATCCCTGTGATTTCCTCCTCATTTCTTCATTTAAAATACTGCTCTTAGCCAGATCCATATTAATTACACCATCTGGGGCCGAGTTAGATAATGACATTCTAAATGTCTCCCAAGAGTTCGGCAATGTACCAAGCAAGCACAACCCCTATATCTCATCGTTAAACTTGATACCCATTCCAGCCAACTGATTAAGTACTCCTTGAAAAGTGTTCAAGTGATCTGTCAATGGGGTTCCATCTTGGTATCTCAAGGTCATCAATTGTTTTATTAGAAACATTTTATTGTTTCCAGTCTTTCGAGCATATAATTGTTCAAGTTTGTTCCAGAGTGTACGTGCATGTGTCTCTCCACTAATATGATTCAAAACATTATCATCCACCCATTGCCTAACGTACCCACACACTTGTCGATGTAGTAATGTCCATTCTTCATTAGATTTATTTTCTGGTTTTTCAGTAGCAAACACCGGTAGATGAAATTGCTTCACATAAAGGAGGTCTTCCATTTTTCCTTTCCATGTGTGATAATATGAACCATTCAAAGTAACCATTCTATTTAAATTTGCTTCCATTATTCAACACAAGACACACAACAATATGAACTTGGCTCTGATACCACTATGTTGGGAGAAAACAAAAATAGCGGAAGTAGTTTATTCTCCCTATTTGTGTGAACCTGTTAGGAAGCAATTTAATAGAGCACAATATATTCTGAAAATAATCTGAAAACGATGATCCAACAATCATACAACAAGGCGATAGTAAATTTTTAACGTGGAAAACCTTCCTGATGTGGAAAGGAAAAACCACGGGACCGTAGTCCACCAAATATCTCCACTATCAACAAATAATGGGTATACAAGAGTTCTCTCTAGATAGAACTAGAGGCAAACAATCAAGAACAACTTACAAATAAGCTTCCTTGGCAACCAAAGATCAAAATACAAAGTTTAGGAAAAATCTCACCAAAAACGGGTACTGTTCACGGGCCAAAAACCAGCAGTAGAATACTCCAAATCTGATCTCCACCGTCAGAATTTAGAGTCTTGAGTTGTGAAGTCGCCTACCAAATTTCAGCTCAATCGAACCACAGATGCTTGTTGATCGGATAGCTTGATCACTGCTGGACAGAATTTCTCTTCTCCTCTTTGTTTTGGTGGCTGTTGCTACGTCTCTTTTTCTATGTTATAGAGAAAGGGTTTTACATCCTACACACATGGGCCAGATCTATTCAAAAACATAACCTCTCCATGTGGGCTTTGGAACTCACATGGGTTTTACTAAATGTTTTGGGCCTTCCTCCACATAGGAGGGAAACCCAACCCAACACTACAACTGATAGATTGTGATTTTTTTTTTCTCTGTTTACCCTTTGAAATTGTACAATATTACTACTTGTCAATTCTAAAGAACTTTGGGAGTGAGAAATTAATATGCACATGAATTGAAATACAAAGTTTTACAATGCAGCTATCGACTTAAGACAAAGTACAATTTCTCTTATATACCCACAACAAACAAAAATAAAAATAAAAAACACAAGAAGAAAGGTTTTTCCATCAAAACCGCGATGTATCTATCAAAAAAACAAGGGTTTTATGATTCGAAAAATCCATCGAAGCCTAAGGCACAAGTAATTATTGTGCCTTTCCGGAATATGATTTTGGTTGTGTACGCTTCCCAAATCAAGTACTACATGCTAATGTGATCCCAAAAAATAAAAATAAAACATATTGAACAAATCACAAAATAGCATTGTTTGAGCACAGTATGACTTTACAAAAAAACAAAAAATCAGTTTTTATTCATTGTTTTGTTCTGCAGAATACGTGAGTTGAATTGACAAAAGTCTAAAAAGAAATCAAATTGATATCAAAGGGTAAAATTATAATTATACGTTTGAATCAATGTTGTCAATCTTGTATCGTATCGGCCAGTTCGTACTATATTAGAGAGAAATTGGGATACACATAAGGTAATTTGTTCCATCTAATTTCTCGGTAAGTTTTATCAATACCGGTCAATACCAGACAATACTGGCTGGAAAATATAAATCTGTGGAATTGAACTATATGCAATTTTTTGACATTTTGATTATATAAAATTGTATCAAATATATTTATTCCTAGTTTGTAATATTAAAATAGAAAAAACTTGTGTTATTCAGCAGACATAGTATGGTTTAAGCTTCTTCTACAAATAAATTTGTGTTTCATAATATTATATACTTCAATTATTTGCTACGAGATAATATTTCAATACATGTATAATATTTTCGCAACAAATCTGAAACTTAGAAATATATTCACTTTGTTTGGTTTTCATTTTTAGAATTTACTTTTTAGAAAATTCTACATTTTCATTTTTCGTATTTTTTTGTTTTCACTAAATTTTTTTTAATATTTAAAGAATTTTTTTTTTAAAATTTTTTTTTAGACATACCTAAGATAAATACACTTAAAAAGTATAATATTTATGAAAAAAAAAAATCTTTAAAAAATTTACTAAATATCAAAAATACAAAAAAATAAATAAAAATTCAATACATTTTTTTTTTGTATTTTTAAAAATATTTTATCACAAATATTTTACTATTTAGATACATCTAAATAAGGTGAATCTAAAAAAGTAAAAAATTGCTTAAAATTTTAAAAATATTCACTAAAAACAAAAAAACACGAAAAATAAAAAAACTCAATTTTCAAAAAATTCGATTCAAAAAATTGAAACCAAATACACTGATTGATACTGGTAAATACCATATCAATTGACAAAACGATATTTTGTCAAGTATGTGATTAACAACTTTGGTTTGGATAAATGGCTTCTTCTTGAGGACGATGGACATGTATACTCAAGGTTAGAGTTTTGCAAATAACTCAGTTCAGGCATTAGAGGAATACAAAGGAAATTACTTAATTGCAGAGACATATATTCAAACTCAATACAATGAGCATGGAAGGAAATGATACCGAGAGAGAGAGAGAGAGCGAGAGACGGGAGCAGGTGCGAGGCAGTGAGACGTGGACAATGAGGAACGACTAGGACTTGGTTGCTTACCCTTCCGCATTTTTATAATCATTACGTTCCTATTTTGATCTTCAATTTTTTGTTTTTTTGTTTTGTTTTCACTTTTGACTCTTTATATTTTAAATTTTTCTCAATTTATTTTTAAAATTAATTTTTGTTCAAAATTAAACAAACGTCATAATAACTGTCATATAAGATAAAAAGTATATTATTATATTCAAGTTTAAATTTATGTCAAAGATGTGAGATACATATAATAAAATATTTTATGCCATATGATTGTCAATGTGTTATTTTCTATCTAATTTGTAATAAAAATTAATTTTAAGAATAAAGCTAAAGAACAAAAAATAAATTTTAAGAGTCAAAGTGAAAAAATGATCAAATATAAAAAAGACAAAATGTAATTTACCCTTTTTATAATACACAACTTAACTTATCATTATTATATTGTTGTTAATGGTTATATTTACGAATTAAATTATATTTTTTTTGTAAATAATGTTTTATAAAGTGAGAAAATTGGTGATAAATTTAATTTAAAGAGTGTGTAATACATTAAGTTTAGCGGATATTTTTTATTGGTGAGAGATCCACCCTTTGTGAAATTGTTTGATGAAAAGTGTTTTTGTTGGTTTTAAAGGACATTTTGTTTCCAATTTTATTTCTTAATTTATCTAGATTTTTTTATTTATCTATTGACTTTTTTTGACTATTTGTTCAAATTTATATATATCTGTTTAAATTCATATATCTATTTGTTCAAATTATTTTCTATCTATTCAAATTTATATCTATCTGTTGAATTTTTTCCCTATCTATTCAATTTTTTCCCTATCTGTTCAAAATTTGTAAGTTTCTCCCTTTATCTGTTTAAAATCTGTGAGTTTCACTCTCTATCTGTTTAAAAAATAAAAAAGATTTGATCTATCTATTCAAATTTTTTATTTGTTAAACCTTTTTTTATTAGTTAATTTTTTTTCATCAGTTCAATTTTTTCTCTATTCAAAAAATTTATCTGTTCAATTTTTTATCCCAAAATATTTTATCTGTTCAATTGGTCTACCCTACCCTCTACCCACAAACATGTTTTTGAACTGATTTTGGTCAAAGCTGCTGACTGTAAAAAAGTTGGTGAGAAAGAGAACATGTTTTGTGTATGTTTCCAGATCTAGATCCATTGGTTGATGAGATCCAACGCCAAAATGGGATATTATTGAAGTGTGGAAAATAACCTACTACAATCACATATCCAAGTGCAGCAAAGTTCACCATAATAATTTATCACAAACAATCATATGAAGATGCATACACCATGTATGAACTTTTGAGCATTAGTTTCATGTCCCATTTCCTTTGACCTGCAACTCCAATTTTGTACAAGAAGTCCAGAACATGAAGGAAAGACAAATGATTTAAGTTCATTAGCATTCAAAGCTTAACATTGCCTATCAAAAGCTCTTAAGCGCCAAAATGGACTGGATTCTTACAAATGGATAACTTGTAGAGCCAAAACAAGGAAAAAAAAAAATTATAAATACATGTTCTAGAAGTCAATTTTTGTTGTACTTCAATGTGTAAAATGCACCAAAAAGATTAAAACACACTCGTTTCTAAGTATATTTTTCCAAAATCAATCAAAAAATGCAAAACATTATATACATATATTAAGAAGACTTGCTTTGAAGATTTCAACTTGAGTATTCAATCAAAGAAAAGCGTGTGCGCACGCGCGCACACACACGCATATATATATATATATATATATATGTAAGTATGTATCAAAGATTCAGATCTAGAAAAAATATTTCAACTAGAAAGTGTTTTGATAAGATATACACACACTTGGCACACTTGGCTCCGGCAAATCCGAACTCATCGTCGTTGTCCTCAACGAGAGAGAGTCTAGAGAGAGAAACAGAGAGGTCAGCCCATGTATATATATATATTCATGCACAGAGAGAAATAGAGAATCTGAAAAGTGCTTCATATTGTTAGGAGTTTATTTTAATTATTGTTATTTGTTGAATAAAGTTTCAGTTGTCCTTTTCTTTTGGGAGTCAGTTGTGGTATCCTAAGTTTTAGGAGTATTCCATGAGTCCAGGAATTTGTTAGTCATAGAACAAGTCAGTTCCATATTCTGTGATAAGTTTGTTTTTGATATGTTCTATTTAAAGCTATTTTTAGTCAATGAATAAATACAGAAGTTTTAGCAAATTCTTCTTTCTATTATTTTATGTTTTTTACTCTCATAGTGGTATCAGAGCCACCATTAGGCATGAACAAACAGAAAATAATTTTTTCACAAAAGCAATAGTTTTCCTACTTGCAATAGCAAGCATTCATGGCTGACAAGGTAGTTGATAACTACGCCTAGCCAGCTATTCCTTGCTTTGATGGACATTATGATCACTGGAGCATGTTGATGGAGAATTTTCTAAGATCCAAGTAGTATTATATTCTCGTGGAAATCGGTATTGTTGAACTAGAAAGTGGAGTTTCGACAGAACCACAACAGAAGAAACTCAGTGATCAATGGCTGAAAGATCTCAAGGTGAAAAATTACTTATTTTAGGCAATTGATTGTACAATTCTAGAGACCATTCTCCAGAAAGACACTTCCAAGCATATAGGACTCAATAAAGAAGAAATATCAAGGCACATTGAAGGTCAAGCACTCCCAACTCCAAGCACTTCGCAAGAATTTGAGACCTTTCAAATGAAACCTGGTGAAAGTGTTTCAGATTATTTTTCACGGACAATGGCGATTATAAATAAGATGCAGGTCCATAGTGACCAGATGCAAGGTGATACCATTGTGGAAAAGATTCTTTGCCCCATGACTACGAAATTTGATTACATAGTTTGTTCAATTGAGGAGTCCAAGGACATAGTGCACTATCGGTTGATGAGTTGCAAACATCATTACAAGTTCATGAGCAAAAACTCAACCAAGTACCACAGATGAGCAAGCCCTGAAGGTCTCAACTAATGGTGAATCTTCAGTAACAAGAGGATTCGATCAAGGTAGAGGACGAAGCCGAGGTCGAGGCTGAGGTAGAGGAAGTAGCAATGGTAGGCCCACAAATAACAAAGAGGACAACCACACTTCAAATTCAAAAAGTAGATGCAGAGAGCATTACTATCAGTAGTCAACTAATCATGAAGAAAAATGGGACAAATCAAATATCAAGTGCTACCGCTGCCACAAGTATGGACATTATAAGTGCTAATTTACAAAAAGAAAAAGGGAAGGCCGAGGTCGAGGCAGAGATAGAGGAAGTAGCGATGGTAGACCCACAAATAACAAAAAGGACAACCACAGTTCAAATTCAAGAAGTAGATGCAGAGAGCATTACTATCAGTAGTCAACTAATCATGAAGAAAAATGGGACAAATCAAATATCAAGTGCTACCGCTGCCACAAGTATGGACATTATAAGTGCTCATTTACAAAAAGAAAAAAGGGAAAAATCTAATTTTGCAGAGAAAGAAGAAGAAGCCACTCTCCTAATGGCGTGTCATATCATGGAAGGGAACCGACAGAAGTTATGGTACCTAGACACAGGCTGTAGTAATCATATGTGTGGAAGTAAATCAATTTTTTCAAACTTAGATGAATCTTTTTGAACCTTTGTAAAGTTTTGGGATAATTCTATAATTTCAATTATGGGAAAAGGTGATATTTACATTCAAAATAGGGATAATTCTACTCAGGTTATTTCTAGTGTTTTTTATGTGCCCGAATTGAGAAGTAACTTGCATAGTGTGGGACAGCTTCATGATCACAATCAAAGATGGTGTTTGTTTGATTAATGATCCAAAAAGAAGTGCAATTGCTCATATCAAGATGACTACAAATCGAATGTTTCCATTACATATCAAGCTTAGTACTAGTCATGCTTCTCTGCCAAAGTGAAAGACTCAACATGGCTATGGCATTTTTGCTATGGTCATCCGAATTTTAAAGGGTTAAAGACCCTCTATGAGAAAGAGATGGTAACAGGCCTTCCAGTAATTGATCCCCCTGTGCAAATTTGTGAAGAGTGTGTTGCTGGCGAGCAACATTGTGATCATTTTCCAAAAGGGAAGGCAAGGAGAGCTACAAAAACGCTGGGGCTGGTCCATTCCGATATTTGTGAGCCTATAAATCCGACGTCCAATGGTAATAAGAGGTATTTTATTACATTCATTGACAATTATAGTAAGAAAACATAGGTATATTTTTTTTGCAGCAAATTGCTGAAGCTTTTTCAGCATTTAAAAGTTGCAAGGCCCTGGTTGAGAAAGAAGCTGTGGGAGTTATTCAAACTCTTCGAATTGATTGTGGTGGAGAATACAACTCATGGGAACTCAAAAGGCAACTGACTGTAGCCTTTACACTAGAACAAAATGTTGTATTCGAGAGGAAAAATCATACAATTTTAAACACGATGCGAAGTATGTTGGCAAGGAGAAGCGTTCTAAGGAGTTTTTGGCCTGAAGCACTCAATTAGGGCGTTCACTTATTGAATAGAAGTCCAACACTAGCTATCTGAATCATGACACCCGAAGAAGCATCGGTTGGGCGCAGACCATTCGTTGATCATTTTAGAATTTTCGGATGTATAGCATATGCTCACATTCCCAATGTAAAATGGAAGAAGCTCGATGACAAATGAGAAAAATGTATTTTTATTGGTGTTAGTGAACATTTAAAAGGCCTATAAATTGTATAATCCCATCACCAGAAGATTGTTATCAGTCGGGACGTAGTATTTGATGAAGAAAGGTCATGAACATGGGCTGTTGATGACTCAGACTAGCAGCAAATTCCAACAAATTTTGATGGAAATAAAGAAAGTAACAAGCCTTTAGATGATGATGGGAAACAACAACCAGATTTCATCCCCACTACACCACAAAGTCCAGAAACAGTAACATCCAATGAAATGCAGCCATCAAATTCAGCATTGGAACATCCTGCTGTTCTGTAACGCCCCAAAAATAATTCAACACGAACTACCCATATTAATTAACATTGTAACGCCCTCAAAAAAATACATAAAACCCAACATTCTTGACATGCAGAGATATAAAAGAATAAAACATCTTTCCATTCATCAGAGTAGTTAAGTACGAAAGTATTACATGTTGACAACAAAAGTAAATACCCTATGGGCTTACAACTTTCCAAGCCAACACTTGGTCACAAAAGAGAGTACTAACTCAATTACATTTTAAGCCCTTGGCTTGAATTTACAAGTAATATCAAAATAACAAAATAACCAAAAAGAGTATTCAACTCCCAGAAACCCAAAGCTATGTCTTTGGTGGTGGCATGTCTTCCGAACCTGAAAATGATGTCCCATATAGGGTGAGCCACAGCCCAGTAGAGATATACTAAACCAAATATGAGTAATGACTAAAACAATAGCATTTGATAGATGGTCGACACTTATATACCAATTTATATCATAATATAGTTCCATGACAATCATGTCCATGTTACATTCCACTTTCCTTTACTTATCCAAATCATCTCATAAACATGGCTCAGAACCTGGCCAACCAATTAAATGAGACTACATCCCACTAAAACACTTCCTTTATTCATAATTCAAATGAGTCTACAACTCATATTAAGACACTTTCAATATTTCAATTTAATACACACATTTGCTGTATTAACACTTCAAGTGATACACATATTTGCTGTATCAATGGAGTCCATCCCCTATCTCCTCCCAAACAAAAATCCGGTTTAGAGGATGATACTCCTGTGGCACAGTATCTCCTCCCACACAACACAATGCATATAAACAATTATCATATACATGTCCAATCAATCGATACACAAATTTGATGTATTATACCAACCGCCATACGCGATACCATACTCAATTGATTAGTTTTAGTTTGCCTAATCATCATGCATTATCTACAACAATCAAGACCATCCTCCACCGATAGCCCAAAGATGTTATTTCTAAACAGAAAATAAATGTATCAAACAGATATAATCTCAATATTTTCATAGGTGAGTGATAAATTAATCCAACTACACCATTCAATCCTATAATTTCTCAATTTCATGGATCTCTACTCAATTTCGCATTTCCCTCAAATTAATTATACCAATTAATTTATTACAACCATTAGGGCATTTACCCCTTTTTCTCAAATATTGATCCTAAGACCAAATTCCACCAATTTCATTAACAAACTCATATTCCCAAGCCTTATATACACATGGAGCTTTTAAAACATAAAACCCCTCTTTATGTAATTACGAATCAAACCCTAACTTTTCCCAAAATTACCCAACAATACCATATAATCAAAATGACTAAAACTTATGTTAAAACTCATAGATTAGAGTAGGTTATCCCTATCTCAAATGGAGAGACCAAAGGAGTTGATGAAGAAAACTCGAAGTGCTCCAAACCAAGAGATTTTCAGATCAAAATGTTGACCAAACCAAGCTTTATACTTTATACAAAGGAACTAGGATATGAGACCACTAGAAGTAAATGAAATCTTAGAGAGAGAGAAAGAGTGAGTGCGGAGAGAGAGACAACTGGGGCTAGGGTTTGTATAAAGAAGGAGATGAAAAAGTGTGTGAAGACCCGCTGCTGCCAACTGATATATTCGAGGCTCGCTCGAGCGAAGAAGTGGTCACTCGAGCGACCAAACACAAAGAAACCTCGCTCGAGCGTAGAAAGCCTCGCTCGAGCCAACAATTCAAAGCTTTAGGTCTGCAACCTAGAAGCATGCTTGAGCGAAGGAAAGCTCGCTCGAGCGAAGAAACCCAAAACATACAGCTTGCTCGCTCGAGCCAAGAAATGCAACCTTCAGGTCCAGAACCAGATACAGACGCAAGCTCGAGCGCAAAAATTCTCGCTCGAGCCACCAGACACAACACTCAACTCTCGCTCGAGTGAAGGAACCCTGGCTCGAGCGAAGGATCTAAAACACAGAGCTCGCTCGAGCAACAAAAGTCTCGCTCGAGCGAAGACACCAAAATCTGGGCGGCAACTATTGGTTCAAACTCACTACCAACCTGTAACAAACCTACCCATAACATCCTATAACTCAAATACAAAGTATTGAAGGACGGAAACAAGATATACAACATCCCACACCATGGAACCAAAGCCCGGGATACAATAATGAATGGAGAGAAAACCGGGGGTCGCTATAACCTCCCTCCCTCAAAGAATTTCGTCATCGAAATTAGATACAAGTTTTCAAAATATGTTTTTCTCAATTCTCAATAACATTGCCAAACAACATTCCACATCCTGACCCATTACCTGTCATTCCATCTCTATTCAAGAGGCATTTCACAATACAATTTTCAACGTGCATTATTAACATGCATTCCTTTGAATTTCAACAATTTTCAATATCGTAATCCACAGTTCCATAACATATGCAACGTTAATAACATACTTGCATTTCTACAACATATTTAACATACACCATGTTAAAATAAACTTCCATTTCAAGGCAAGTTCCAAAATACTTCCATAGACCGAAACATATACTATGTTTTACAACTTAAGACATATTCAATGCTCTTAAAGTTTATCAATACAGCAAAATATACAACATATGTTCAAACATCCACAAATAGATCCGGGTATTTCTCTCGGACCTCTAATTCACATTCCCAAGTGTCTTCTTCAACCCCGTGATGTTTCTACAAAACTTTTACCAAGGGAATAGTCTTGCCTCGCAAGACTTGATCCCGCCTATCCAAGACCCGAACCGGTCTCTCCTCATACGAGGCATCCTCATCAACCTCTAAGTCGGTCCAATCCAATACATGCGATGGATTTGGCTCGTACTTCCGAAGCATACTAACTTGAAACACATCATGCACTCCGGACAACTGCGGCGGCAAAGCTAAACGGTAGGCAACCTCACAAATCCTCTCAAGGATCTCAAAAGGGCCAATAAACCGAGGGGATAACTTCCCACTCTTTCCAAACCTCATCAAACCCCGCCTAGGTGATATTTTCAAAAAGACATGATCACCCACCTCAAATACCAAAGGCCTCGTCCTACGGTCGGCATAACACTTTTGGCGACTCTGGGCTGTAACAAGCCTCCTACGGATAAGCTTAACTTTCTCTGTCGTTTCCCAAACCAACTCCGGGCACAACAAAGGTGCATCACCCACCTCAGCCCAACACATAGGAGACCTACAAGGTCGGCCATACTAGGCCTCAAACGGTGCCATACAGATACTCGACTGAAAACTATTGTTGTAGGCAAACTCCATCAAGGGCAAGTGCCTCTCCCACGACCCACTAAAGTCAAGGACACAACCTCGAAGCATATCCTCAAGGATCTGAATAGTACGCTCGGACTGCCCGTCAGTCTGAGGATGATAGGCCGTGCTAAAGGTCAATCTAGTGCCCAAGGCATTCTACAAACTCTGCCACAACCTAACAGTAAAATGTGGGTCTCTATCTGAGACGATCAACACTGGGACCCCGTGCAGCCTCACTATGTCCCGAATATATAAGTCGGCAAGATGATCTACCAAATTTCTTATGCGCATATGTATAAAGTGCGCCGACTTAGTCAACTGGTCTACAACCACCCAAATAGCATCACTACCTCGCTGAGCCCTCGGAAGACCTACAACGAAGTCCATAGTGACATGCTCCCACTTCCACTCGGCTATAGGCAAGGGTTGCAACATACCCGCTGGCCTCTAATGCTCGGCCTTCACTTGCTGACAAGTAAGGCACTTAGACACGAAAACTGCCACATCTTTCTTCATACCCCGCCACCAAAACTGGCGACCCAAATCACGATACATCTTAGTGCCTCTCGGATGCACCGCAAGGCGTGAATGGTGAAACTCTCGGAGTACTTCCTCTCGGCAAGACTCCGGCACAAATAGACGGTCTCAGTACCTCACACTCAGGTCGGGATACACAGTCAAACCCTTCTCAGCCTTCCCACCGGAGATATTTTCTCTGAGGGATTCTACCTCAAGGTCACCTCTCTGTGCCTCTAACACTTGAGTCACAAGTGTAGGCTACGCAGCTACAGAAAACAAGGCCTCAGCCTCAACAGATTCGCTCAGATGCAAATCAAATTCACCAAGAGCACCCAACATCTCCCACTCCCGGATGGCTATACAAGCTACATCACTAATGGATTTCCTACTAAGGGCATCGGCCACAACATTGGCCTTCCCCGGATGATAATGCAACTAAAAGTCGTGATCCTCAATAAACTCCATCCATCTTCTCTGCCTCAAGTTCAAGTCTTTCTGTGTAAACAGATACTTTAGACTCTTATGATTCGAGAATACCTTGAACCTCTCACCATACAGGTAATGCCTCCAGATCTTCAAGGCAAAAATCACAGCTGCTAACTCTAGGTCATGTGTAGGGTAATTCCTCTCATGTATTTTCAACTGACGTGAGCTATAGGCTACCACTTTCCCCTCTTGCATCAACACACAACCCAAACCCTCTCGTGAGGCATCACAATAAACAGCATAACCCAACCCTCTCTCCGGAATAATCAAGACCGGAGCGGTGGTAAGTTTAACTTTGAACTCCTGGAACAACTCTTCACAAGTCTCACTCCATACAAACTTGACCCCTTTCCGCGTCAATCTAGTCAACGGCGAAGCTAGCCTGGAGAAATCTTTCACAAACCGGCGGTAATACCCAGCTAATCTCAGAAAACTGCGGATCTCAAAAGCACTCTTAGGCTGTGCCCAATTTTGCACTGCCTCAATCTTGGATGTATCAACAGACACCCCTCCCTCGGAGACCACATGGCCTAAGAAATTGACCTCTCCTAGCCAGAACTCACACTTCTCAAACTTGGCATACAACCTATGGGTTCTAAGCAACTCAAGCACCACTCTCAAGTGTTCCTCATGCTCCTCCTCAGAAGGTGAATAAATCAGAATGTCGTTCACGAAGAAGACCACAAAACGATCTAGGAATTCCCAGAATATCCGGTTCATCGAGTCTATAAACACTGCCGGTGCGTTGGTGAGCCCAAATGACATCACCAGAAACTCATAATGGCCATACTGCGTACGGAATGCCGTCTTCGGGATATCTTCCTCCCTGACCCTCAACTGATGGTAACCCGATCTCAAGTCTGTCTTGGAGAAACAACGGGACCCTTTCAACTGGTCAAACAAATCATTAATACGGGGCATAGGGTACTTGTTCTTAACCGTAGCCTGATTCAATTTCTAGTAATCGATACAAAGTCTCAAAGCCCCGTCTTTCTTTTTGGCAAAGAGGGTCGGTACTCCCCACGGTGAAGTACTAGGGTGAATAAAGCCCTTATCTAGCAATTCTTGGAGCTGAATCTTCAACTCAATCAACTTGGCTAGGGCAAAACGTTATAGTGCCATAGAAATCGGCGCCGTGCCGGGCACTAGATCAATAGAGAACTCAATCTCTCGATGAGGCGGCAAGCCAACAAGGTCCTCGGGAAAAACATCCGAATACTCACAAACCACTCTTGGCAATACAGTCTGGGTCTCATCACACTCACTACTCAAAAGGTTAGCGAGAAAACCACTAAGCTCACTCCGCCCTTGCAGATCATACACCGGTGGCAAGACTCTACCATCGATCTCCCAAGAAATGGAAACAATCCCCGCTCAAGGTACATACAGTGACCCTCTGGTGGTAGCAATCAATAACAGCCCGGTATGACGATAACCAGTCCATACCCAAAATCACATCAAAACCCGACATAGCCATAACTACAAAAGAAAATGGAAGCAGGCGGTTGGCGATCTCTATATCACAGCCCTAACACCCCTGTTTCAAAATCAATTCACTCCCAACAGGTGATACAACAAATATAGGAGATGCTAACTGTGCCAACTCCAACCCCAAAACAGATGCAAATGCAGCAGATATAAAAGAATGGGATGCACCTGTATCAATCAACACATTTGCAACCGAGTTGCAAAACAAAAAGGTACCTTTCACAACAGATGGAGCTGGTACAAGATCTTCCGCGGTAACAGCATACACGCGCCCTGAAGGCCTCTGATCTACCTGCTCACTCCTAGGAGCAAAAGACTGCTGCACAGACTGGGACGATGAGGCTCCCTGATTAGCCCTCGAGGCCTGAACTAACTGTGCGGGCTAAAAACTCTGCCTCGACCTAGATGCACCAGATGTGCCACTCAACTGCGGGCAGAACCTCATCAGGTGCCCCGCCTGACCACACTGGTAACAAGAGAGCGGTTGACCTCTGCCCTGACTCTGGCTCTGAGGACGAGCCGACGATGAAGTTACTCTCTGCCCTCCTCCCCTCTGCGGGCAAGCTGGAGACTTGTGGCCCAGCTGACCACATTTGTAGCAAGTAATGTCTCCCTGATTGCCTCTCCCAGGGCCTGAACTCGGCACTGGAAAGGTAGATCTCACAAAAGCTCCCTGGGACTGCTGAGGGTTAGAACCCCTCTGTCTCTTGCCATCTCCCTGGCCATCCTGACTCCTCTTGGAGCCCCTCATCCTCTCCTCCTCCTCGTGCATAATAATCTCCATATGGGCCGCAGCATCCACAAGGCGTCCATACTCCCGGGTCATAGACCCCGCAACTCTAGTCTTAAGCCCGTGCCTCAGCTTCTTCTTGAACTCAAGACAACGTCGTTCCTCAGACGCCACTAACGCTGGGGCAAACCTCGATAAACTGGTAAATGCGGACTCAAACTCGGCCACTAGCATACTCAGCTGCTTGAGCTGACAGAACTGGTCTCTCAACTTCTCCCTAACAGTTGGAGACAAAAACTTCTCCTGGAAGGCATCAACGAAAGCCTCCCAAGTACCTCCAACACGACCTCTCATGAACTTCCACCATTGACCCGCATCTCCCTTCAACTGGAAAGACGCCAAGGTCACCTTCAAAGCCTCGCCTTCAATGCCAAACATCTCAAACGTCTTCGTCATCTATTCCAACCACTCATCATCCTTAAGTGGCTCCTTTGGGTCCCCTAGAAACTTGTCCGGGTTAGACCGGAAAAACTCCCTCTTCAGAAAAGAAGGCCCTACCTCAGCAACATGGGCCTGGACTTGATTATCATCTCTGAGAATGTCCATGGATTCCCTCAATGCTCCTGTCATCTCGCGAGCTAAGGCACCCATGGCTTGCTGACCTACTGGCTCGGCCACATTGGCCTGACCAACACCCTCCTGCTGCGCCGGAATTTCATCCGGTATAGGCACCTCCTGCCTCCCAGGCCTACCTCGCCAACTACCACGTCCTCGTCCTGACATCCTAATAAAGGTAACGAAGAACATTAGCACATTCACAAATGTGCCGAAGCTATTTCACTCGCGTCCTAAAGCATGGACAACATTAATTCATTCCACGTAAGCACATAATCACATAAGCACTTACGAATTTCATTTCCGGATAATGATAGTTCCGAGGCGTTGCTAGAGTTCCAGTTGGAAACAGCATTGATCAAGTGCTTTTCCAACAAGACTCCCAGAAACCCAAGGCTCCAATCAACATTCTAGAAACTACATTCCATACCCATATAGTCATATAAACATGTTATCAAATAAACATATAACATCATGTTTAAGTCTCTAACAAGCGAGACAAACCTATTGTGGTATTAACCACTTCCCGCGTACCCAAAGTATTCGAACCCGGTACGCTCTGATACCAAGTTGTAACGCCCTCAAAAAAATATATAAAACCCAACATTCTTGACATGCAAAGATATAAAAGAATAAAACACCTTTCCATTCATCAGAGTAGTTAAGTACGAAAGTATTACATGTTGACAACAAAAGTAAATGCCCTATAGGCTTACAACTTTCCAAGCCAACACTTGGTCACAAAAGAGAGTACTAACTCAATTACATTTTAAGCCCTTGGCTTGAATTTATATGTAATATCAAAATAACAAAATAACCAAAAAGAGTCTTCAACTCCCAGAAACCAAAAGCTATGTCCTTGGTGGTGGCATGTCTTCCGAACCTGAAAATGATGTCCCATATAGGGTGAGCCACAGCCCAGTAGAGATATACTAAACCAAATATGAGTAATGAAAAACAATAGCATTTGATAGATGGTCGACACTTATATACCAATTTATATCATAATATAGTTCCATGACAATCATGTCCATGTTACATTCCACTTTCCTTTACTTATCCAAATCATCTCATAAACATGGCTCAGAACCTGGCCAACCAATTAAATGAGACTACATCCCACTAAAACACTTCCTTTATTCATAATTCAAATGAGTCTACAACTCATATTAAGACACTTTCAATATTTCAATTTAATACACACATTTGCTGTATTAACACTTCAAGTGATACACATATTTGCTGTATCAATGGAGTCCATCCCCCATCTCCTCCCAAACAAGTTTGAGAGTCCATCCCCTATCTCCTCTCAAACCATGGGGTACATCCCCTATCTCCTCCCACACAATACGCATATTCCAAGTATATAAACACTCATCATATACAAGGATCAATTAATACACATATTTGATGTATTATTTCGACCGTCACATTCAATGACATATTCAATGTGATTAGTTTCAGTTTTTCCTAATCAACATACAGTGTCTACAACAATCAAGACTATCCTCCACCGATAGCTCAATGCAGTTATTTCTAAGCAGAAAATAAATGTATCAAACAGATATAATCTTAATATTTTCATAGGTGAGTGATAAATTAATCAAACTACACCATTCAATCCTATAATTTCTCAATTTCATGGATCTCTACTCAATTTCGCATTTCCCCCAAATTAATTATACCAATTAATTTATTTCAACAATCAGGGCATTTACCCCCTTTCTCAAATATTGATCCTAAGACCAAATTCCACCAATTTCATTCACAAACTCATATTCCCAAGCCTTATATACATATGGAGCTTTTAAAACATAAAACCCCTCTTTATGTAATTACGAATCAAACCCTAACTTTTCCCAAAATTATCCAACAATACCATATAATCAAAATGACTAAAACTTATGTTAAAACTCATATATTAGAGTAGGTTATCCCTACCTCAAATGGAGAGACCAAAGGAGTTGATGAAGAAAACTCAAAGTGCTCCAAACCAAGAGATTTTCAGATCAAAATGTTGACCAAACCAAGCTCTATACTTTATACAAAGGAACTGGGGTAGGAGACCACTAGAAGTAGATGAAATCTTAGAGAGAGAGAGAGTGAGTGTGGAGAGAAAGACAACCGGGGCTAGGGTTTGTATAAAGAAAGAGATGAAAAAGTGTGTAAAAACCCGCTGCTGCCAACTGATATATTTGAGGCTCGCTCAAGCGAAGAAGTGGTCGCTCGAGCGACCAGACACAAAGAAACCTTGCTCGAGCGTACCTCGCTCGAGCCAACAATTCGAAGCTTTAGGTTTGCAACCCAGAAGCACGCTCGAGCGAAGGAAAGCTCGCTCGAGCGAAGAAACCCAAAACATACAGCTCGCTTGCTCGAGCCAAGAAATGCAACCTTCAGGTCCAGAACCAGACGCAGACGCAAACTCGAGCGCAAGACTTCTCGCTCGAGCCACCAGACACAACACTCAACTCTCGCTCGAGCGAAGGAATCCTGGCTCGAGCAGATGATCTAAAACACAGAGCTCGCTCGAGCGACAAAAGCCTCGCTCGAATGAAGACACCAAAATCTGGGCAGCAACTATTGGTTCAAACTCACTACCAACCTGTAACAAACCTGCCCATAACATCCTATAACTCAAATACAAAGTATTGAAGGACAGAAACAAGATATACAACATCCCACACCACAGAACCAAAGCCCGGGATACAATAATGAATGGAGAGAAAACTGGGGGTCGCTATAAACATTCACTAAACAATAATAATAATTCTTCCATCTTCCCATACTTGATAAATGAGTTTAATGCAAAAGTTCCACATGCAATACACATTCAACAAAATAAAAGAACACCTGAATCTATAGCATGTGGAACATCTAATCTAAAAAACAATAAAATGCCCTTAAGGGCTTACATCTTCTAAGACAATAGCCCAATTACACAAAATGGTCTCTCGGACCCAAACATATTAGCCCTTGGCTTACAAAAATACCACAATAAAAATAAGAGCAAGACTACTCTTCACCAAAACATATCCACGCCCTTAGCTTGTCGGGATCACCACGTCCTTACCCGCACCAAATCCCATAGGAGTGAGCATAAAGCCCAGCAGAGAAATTCCTAACAAAGTATATACATTTATGTTGAATGTCCAATATCATATGCAAGTGCAAAATGCGATACAATGCCTTTATCAAAATAATCACATATCATGCTTTTCTTGGAAGAATCTCCATGCTTTGCATTAACATATTTCAATTTCATCAATTTCAAACCCTCAATTTCATTAATCCAAGGGGTGGTAAATACGACACCGGTAATCCCTAGGCTGGTGTCTGCAAGTAGACTATACAAGTACTACCAAATTGTCATTTTTACCAATATTAACCAGAAGGCTCGACACCTATCCACGTGGTTTTCTGGTCTTTCACCAAGGACACTCAGGCCAACTTGTCAAGTTCCACTACACCCCCTATCTGGACTCACCACGTATTTACCCCATACACATTTTCATGGTTCTCATTACAACATACCCTTTTCAAAGTAACAGTTTCCTATTCATTTCAAAATGTGCAATGATGGTAGTAAATCAAATGAGAACATGATGGAATACATAATGGCTCATACATTCCTCTATTTCAAGCATCTCTACAACAATGTCAATTAACTACATTATCCATTTATTCTCCTCAATATTAATTCACAAGGACCATGCCATCAATTCATAGCAATAACATCTTTTCATGTTCAATTCACTACAAATTGGCCCTCTTCAAGTCTACATGTGATACCTTTAAATCATCAATTCCAATGTTCTACAATTTGCTCTAACCAAGGTGCACAACCATTTGTTATTTCACAACAATACACTTTCAAATATTCAACAATAATGTTAGGATAATAACTCTTTTCTCATACACTAAGTAAATTACCACTTATGCTACACAATGTGATGAAAGTTTCACTCACTAATTTTTAAAACAACAAGATGACTCTAAACATACTTTCACCTTTCAAAATCCCCAAAAATTTCGAGGGTTTTATGTCAATAGCCAAAACAAACATCTTTCCCCTCTTTTGAGAGGGTTTTTCCCTCAAAATACCACACCCACTATTATATGAGTTAAAAGCATCAAGAAGATAGTTTAGGGAGAGAGATAAAAACCCATTTGTGAAACTCTTAACATTTATGAGACAAAACTAAACCTTCAATACCATTAATGGAAACTTTAAAACCAACTAACTCTAACATAAATATATATATATATATATATAACTCAATGAGATTTCCCTACCTTAATGTTTGATGATGAAAGAGATGGAACCCCTAGCTTTTAGATGGAGGATTCTTCAATTTCTCCTACACCAAGAGATGTCCAAGCTTGATCTTCAAGATTTAGGAGGGATGATGATGTTCTAGATCCAAAGATTTGCAAGGAAATCAAGATGTTTGGGTGTTTTAGTTAGGGTTTCTAGAGAGGAGGAGAGAAATGAAGTATAGTGAGAGAGAAAAGCCCTAAAATATTATACAACTTCGGCCAAAAGTGTAAAAAAAATAGAGATCTGGGCTGCCCGTCTGCCGTACGTGCAACACACCTCCCGGAACGTACGGAGCGCCCTTCCCGCACCACTCTCCACTTGTGCATATTAGACAGAAGCCAGCCAAACAATCCCCTGAATTCCACACGTGCGGCCTCACTCCCCGCACGTACGACCCCTCTCCCGTACGTGCCGCCCAAGGCCCCCGCGCGTGTGGCCCCTGGCCTCTAGCCCAGAATTTTCCAGCATCACTCCCGGGCACTCTGGACTCGGTCGCGCATACTCCGAAACAAGAGAGATTTAAGTCCCCAAGCAAAACAAAGACAAAGACTATCATTTAGAGGACTAATTTTAAGCATGGTTAATCCAACGAAGATAAAAAGAGAAGAGAGGAAGAAGTAAAGTAAAGAAAACAAGGATCGGGGCATCACTGTTCCAACTGGATCAAAATCTCCACATATTAAAAGAAGGCCAACATAGATGCAAGATTATGTAGTAAGTGGATTTGATCAATCAATTGATCCACTCACACACACTACTAAAAATCGGACCTTTTGCAACGGTCTCAAACGTCGCAAAAGGTCCACATAGCGTCGCAAAAGACTTTTTGAGTAGTGACGGGAAATGGGGGGTGGCGGAAGGGGGTGTGACAAAAGGTATTTGCGACGGTTACAAACCGTCACTTCCTTGTAGCAACGGTAAATCAATTGTTTTTGCGATGGTTCAACCCGACACAAAAAAACTAAAAAAAATTCACTTTTAGTGACGGTTTAAGATGCCGTCACCAAAAACTTTTTTAGAGACGGTAGTTGATGTCGCAAAAAGTATTATTAGCATCGGTCTTAAACGTCGCAAAAAAATAGAATTAAATCAATAATGTATTTGCGATAGTTGAAACTGTTACTAAAGATGGCACTAATATGTATATAAGACAGGTTAACCCGTCGCTCATAAAATGCAAGAAAATGATGATAACATTAGCGACGGTTTATTATGGTCATAAATATTTATTTTATTAATTCATTTCCTATACAAATTATTAATATTTTCTAAAATAAAATGCATCCACATCCACACATTGACATTCACATTCACAAAATCATATATAAGAATAATAATATATATGTACCATGTAACAATACAGTGTTAACCAAACATTCCTAACAAAAATATATAAAACATCCTTCAACAATACTAATAATTTTTGATAATTCAAGAACTCAAATTTGTATCTAAAACAAAACAAAAATATCGACAGCACAAAAAAAAAACATATATATTATTGCTTGTTTTAGTATCAATAGTGAGCTCCAATATCGATATGCGAAGATATCATCACGTACTTAAAAGGATAGCATCTGCAAAAAGAAAAAAAAAATAATATTTAAGAAGATCAGAAAATTAAAAAGCCAGTCTCATCAGAGTTTAAAGCTGCAGGCATTTTTATAGTTTTCATGAGTGAGCCCACATTGGACTCAAAAGTTGGCACTATATTGAATGTGAATTATACATATAACACTTGTTTACTGATATAGACGCACATATCTATAATCATGTACACTACATTTTATTTACAAAAAAAAAAAAAGAGGTTAAAGCGAGCAGGGAAGGATCTAGCGAAAAGATTAAAGGTTACCTTTATCACAAGCCTCTCAAACGTGTTGTTTAAAGAAATTGGATCCATGTTGGGTGGAAATTGCTCTCCACTCAAGATGGAGAGTATCCTTAATGCAAGCTCAGATGTAATGAGCTCCCTTCCATGCTGCCCAAAACTCTGGAAGACAAGTAATTATCTGTCAAACACACCAGCAATTACCAATCTGAGATATTCTACAAACTAGACATTAAATTAAATGAGGTATGCAGGTTACACTCAACTAATTTAATATGATTTTAAAAGGAAATAACTAATAACAATTCAAATGCAATCTTACTGCATTAAGAGACACAAACTTACAAGAAGGATCCGAAACTTTGACTTGTCATCTGTCTTTCCTATTTCGGCAATAAGTAACAACAATCATCTCTGCACGGTAGCCCTTGTTTTTACCTCCAGTTGTCTCCATCTGCTTAATATATGAACAATGAGAACTGCCAATTTAACAAAATAACTAATGCAAAAAAAAAAAACATTAGACCTACATAGAGTTTGTCTGGGTGACGATAGACCAATGCTTTAATTTGTTCCATCAAAGCGTCACTGCAAAATCCCACAGAGCCAAACAAAGAAAGAGAATCCTCAAGGTTAGCTATACTGTTACGTGATTGTACAAAAATACAACAGGGAAAAAACTGAACCTGTTATTTGATTTTCGACATAATGAAAAGCACAATCAAGTACAACATGTGTCTATTATCAGCTGAGTGGAGTTAAATTTTTTAAGCCACTACGAGTGAAGATGTGTGTAAACCACACTTTAACTTCTTTACCTGAAAAATTATTTAAATTCATACCTGGTAACAAGGTCTTGTGCAAGATTGATTAGTTGCTGCTCTGAATCAGGGAATATTACCCAATAAGCAAAGACAACATCCACAAATTCCCGAGTAGAAACCTGACACAAAAAATAGTAGATAAGCAATGGTTATTGTGCAAAAACTAACTACAGGATTTAAGAAAGTAAACAACAAATCTAACATGTGCACTTGCTATAAGACCTAACAAGAAAGAGTACATGCTTCAGGGGAAAAAAAATTGGCAGAACAACAACACCAGTTAGCTCCTATTTCTGAAATTAAGTTCTTTTTATTAATGCGTCATTCAAGCACAGTTAGAAATTCAAACAGAGTTCATCTCATTCAAATTGCACTAACGGCTAGGAGTGGTTTGATACCATACAATAGTACAATTAAATTTAAATTTAATCGAATAGTGTTCCAATACAATCAAGAGCTTCTAAGTTGGTAGAAGCCAATAAAGCTTGTGGTGTTCAACTACTAACCTCAATTGCACCCTTATATAGAAACTTCCAAGAAGATACCCATATAAAAAACAAATATAATGCCATTTTGTGTTCACATACCTTAGAAGTAGCAGAAGGAACTGAGTCAGGGTAATTTCCTTATTTAAAAGGTCCATCATGATCCAATGAAGCATTGCTTACTTCTCTAGAATCAAGCTTGTTCTACTTTTTCAAGGAGTTTTTCCTTCAAGCTGTCAACCTGTCAATACATGGCCAAACTGTCATGGTGTATGCATCAACACATCAGTCCAAGCATGGTTGTTTAATCTTTCTGAATATAATTGCATTCCAAATAATTTGAGTGAACAAACAGAATTCTAATATTTGGCCCACAAACCCTAAAATTTGCAAGAAATAAAGTTTCCAACTTAATGATATGTAGAATTATCATTTTCACTTTTACTATTTAGCAATATTTATTAAGTCTATTTTGTAATACAATGACGGACAAAATGACTAGCTTCCTTAAAAGAATAAAACATGTAAAGCAAGTAATAAATAAGTTTGATTGACAAAACTTAAAAATAGTTTTAACACAAATCGGGAAATCCAATTGCTTAAGAAGCGTTGTAGCCTCAACTCTTGACTGTATAGATTCAGAATCTGAGAACAGCTTTCCCTGAAAGGAAAAGATTTAGATATGAGATTTACTTTTTTTTTTTTTTTTGGTATTATTATATCAGAAAAAGAACCAGAGATTCACCAATAACATTTCTACTTTTTGTTATTTATCATCACCATTTACAGCTATATAATAAGTTCCCCTCATCAATAAAATAAAATAAAATGTGCTAGCTCAATCCATGATCCTTCTAGCGTACCATTAGGACTCATTGACCAATCATGAGAAAATTGTTTTCTTATTATATTGACTTAACCAAAAAATTGGAAGCACTAAGCAAACAGGCCCAAATTAAATATAGATTTCGTTTTAACCATACTCCATCTAGGTATACCCACGGGAGTGAAGTTCACAGCACCCTACAAAACTGATTTGCAAAATTTTCTAGAATTAATTTATCAGCTCACATATAGTAGAATGCAAAACCCAAATAAAGAAAAAAAAAGGGGTAAACAACAAGACAACTCATGGGAAGTTTGAAGAAATCAAACACATAGCTGAGAAAACAACACATTGACAATGATCTGAAACACATGCAATTTACGATCAAAAGAATCAAAATTCAGCAAATACCCAGAAGAGATTCAAAAAAGATTTGTCTGAAAAAAACCCAATTAGGACTTTAAACACACGGCTGAGAAAGCAACAACACATTGACAATGATCTGAACAACATGCAATCTATAATCAACAGAAGCAAAATTCAGCAAATACCCAGATGTGATTCAAAGAAAATTTCTTTGGAGAACCAATTATGACTTGAAATTTTTGTATGTTACAATCACAAGAGGCATAAATAAACAAGAAACAAAAAGAAAAACATAAGAGAAACAGGTAGGCTAAGTCACCTGAGGAAAGAGAGAGAATGAAAGATCTAAGTCTTGAGGTAGTCTTGGACTAATGCCCTGTACATGTGTATATATATATACACACATTGAAGACTGATTGATTGATTGAAATGAGATAATGTCACGCCCTAAACTTGCCCGTAAAAGTTTGGGCATGACCAACACAGAAACGGACGCATAACCTGGTATACATATCATATGGGGCCTGAACGGAAGCATTTACCAATATAAATTAACATAAATAAAAGAATTGCATCCATTGAGCGACCACTATCATGCCAGGATCACAGACAGAACATAAGGCAAATAAACATACAGTGACGTGCACCAGAGAGTTAGCTATGTACATATATATATACAGACCCAGCCCTTAGAATTGGGCGTAAAACAACATGGATAGGCAAAGGAATTATATATACATCAACCTTAAGCAAACAATCAGAGTGTAAAATCAAAAGTTTAGCAAAAGGGGCTGCCTTCACTTAAGTGCCTGGATACTCTGAGGTTGACAAAAGAGGCACGGATGCCATGGGTTAAAACTGACCTCCAGGTGGAGTGCCTACAGAAACAGACATAAGACAAAGTGAGTCAAGCTCAGTGAACAGTGGTACATAAACAATTTAAAGATTAACTTAATTTACTTACAATGTACACATTTCTCTAATTAGATAAGTAAATGCAAAAATCCTGTGGTTAGTCTGATTCTGTACACATTTCAGGACAGTCTTGTCGGTTCACAACTTCATAGGTGGGCCCTTGGCCTGATGGGTTCACACATTCACAAATTAGCCCTTGGCTTAACTTAGATGCATAACTTCACAAATTGGCCCTCGGCCTTTGTGATTCATAGATTCACAAGTTACAGATTTATACTTCACAAGTTGGCCCTCGGCCTCATAATTTCAGAATTCACAAGTTGGCCCTCGGCCTCATAAGTTCACAAATTATACCTTTCATATCTTCACAATTTATATCTTTCATAAGTTCACAAGTTATTCCTTTCATATCTTCACAAATTATATCTTTCATAAGTTCACAAGTTATTCCTTTCATATCTTTCGTAATTTCACATAACCGGGTGACCCATAAAGGGACCAAATTGGCTTTAAGCCCAGCTCTTGTAGGTATGGACTCAAGAGGTGGTTCGCATTGCAGCAGTTAGTTTCGTACTAGGAATCAATAGTTCTTGAAGACTGAACAATTCATATTATGTCATAGCATAAACGAAGTGAATAAACATAACATAATAATGCTAGGTTCATACAAATACCGTTCACAATGGTGCACATAAATTTCCCAGTATGATTCATTACATGTAGCCGTAGTCATCTTACATATAACAAAGTATTAATAATAATTATTTACAGAAACACATGTGTCGTTACAGTACTATTCATGGGAATAGAACAATTCGCACCATAACGTGAGTCATATAACAATGTTATTGATATTCAATTCTTTGACGTATAAGGAAACCCATGGTTCTGTTCGATTTTCATTTCGTTAATCCATTTTAGGCAGATGTCTATGTCATAAAACATGTATCGAACTAAATAAGGCTGTAGGAGTCCAGGATAGGACGTTCAAAATATCATGTTCCCATTAAGCGGGGTTTATATTCATAATCCCTTCTTGCCAACCAGTTGCATAATATTAATAATTCTTGTGCGGAGTTATAGGTAATTTACAGGTTATTACACATTAAGGATAATCATTACCCATAATCAGAATGTAGAGTAGTTTCAGCGTCATACCGAAGTGCACATAATCTTTCAATGTTCTCACCGATCCCTAAACAACATAAATGCTTACAAAGAACAATGCGTTAACAATAAGAATTACCCCCATTTCATTTTCAGCGTCCTCAGACTGCACTTCCTTACTTTGCTCAGTCTCAGCTAATGGGTCTGTCCATTCTTCGGCGATGTCACCCTTCCACGGTATTATTACCCCCGGGCAAGGGCTTTTAGGCTCAAGAATCACTCAAAACGGAGTCCGGATGCAAAAGATATGCTTGTTCAAAGTTGGCTGGACAGAGCTGTCTCCGCACGTGCGGGAAACAGTGCCGCACGTGCGGCCCTGGATAGTTTGCAGTCCGAAAATGGCTGAAAATTTGGGACTTCTCATTTTCAAAATCAAACCTTAATTACATGTAAATCAAAGCCCAAAACCCTTTAATACATGACCAATTTCACATTATTATTCTCCATCAAACATCATAACCTCAAAATAAACAAATATAATGACTTTAATTCTTCAATTAACCAACTCTTAAGGAATCAAGGTTCAATTCATGAAAAGAGTTCATCTAAACTTATATCTATCAACCCCAACTCAATTAGGTGGTTTCTCTTCATTTGAGATCATGAATTTAAACTAGTAATAGATCAATCTTAAGGGGTTAAGTTGATTTCACATACCTAGAGCCAATCTCTTGAAGTAATTCCATCAATTTTCCCATCTTTCCTCTTCATTCTCAAGCTCTTCCTTCCTTCTTCTCCTTGAGTTCTCCATCTCTCCCTCTCTCACGTGGCTCCCCCTTTCCTCTAGATATTTTTTTTTTTATTCTAAGAGATGAGTCCATCCACTTATAAGGCACCCATAATATAAGTATACACATACACACCAACATAACACAATAGAGAGAGCCAAACGTGGCCTTACGATTCGTGCGAAATCAAATTTCAATTAAACTTCCCAGATAACTCTAAAAATTATGAGGATCATAAATATGTCCCCTGTTCTGGTTTCTGAAGCCTCTAATGCCTTCAATTTGCAATATAAAGTTAACTACCCAAACGTGCATTAACGAATCAGACAAATTAGATTTCCAATTAATTGTCCCAAATAGTTCCAAAAATTCCCATTAACATATCCAAGTACTCAATTTTGGTTTCTGTACCCATATAGGTCAGTAATTTCAATTTTAAATCCGTAACTCAATAGATAATGCTTCAATTCCAAAAGATATAATTAAATTAAAATACCTCATCTCATAGTTAAATACCAATGATTTCTTATATGCATTTTGGGGTCCTTACAGATAAAGAACCCAGATTTCAAATTTGAAAATTGGGTTGGTATTGGGTTCTTCTATGGGACTAGTGTTGACATTGAATTGAGTTTTTGTAGCTTCGGAGTAGTACTCTTGGCTGCCTTTTGGGTCTCTTCCCCTTCCCCTAAAGAAACATAACAAGAACACTCCAAACTTATAAATTACTGTAAAATAAGCGTCAATCGGCCAAAATACAAATTAAAATTACACTCTTTACAGCGATCAGAATGATAAAAATCGAACAAATTCGAGTGAATCAACGAGAACTCACCTCAGGTGCAGACAATCAGTGTGATCTTGAAAGCATCTTTGATGACATTGAAAATGTACAATAATCAAAACTTTCTTAATCCAATTTTTGCACTCATACCCACAAAACTCAATAGAACACTTCACCTAACTGTGCATCCTAAACATATTCTCTAACAAAAACCAAAACAAATTAATACTCAAGTTGACGAATCATAATACACCTTTTTCGCTTTCCTTGCCCTAGATCCATAAGTAAACTTCAAATAGATAACACAAAACAAATAGATCAAGGACCAAAAAAACCCTAAATGTATTAAATTAAAAAACCCTAGCCGATCATTTGACAAGTTAAAAACAAAGTAAGATGAAACGTATGTGTATGGACATACTGATGGTGAGTTCGCCGTCGGGGCTCTGGAGCATCTTGTCCATACCCTTGGTGCCGAGAGAGGTGCGGAGGATGCGAGCAACGGCTTTTTCGGCGAAAATGTTGGCTTTCTGAGCATCGAGACCTCTGAGCCTCGTCTTCTGCTCTTGCTCCTTTATTGTTATGAACGGTCTCCCTAACTCATCGAACGCTCATGGCATTTCTGCTTGATTTAATTAGATCACCGAACAAGACGACTCAGATCAAGAATCGAATGAAAGTAGAATCTTGAGAGTTCACAGCACCAGTACCCTTTGGAGATTTCGAGAAGTTGCTGCTTGCTTGTTTGCTTTGCCAGGGCAACACCGGTGGGAGGATGGCGGAGTGAGGCAACGCCAATGGCAGGAAGAGATAGTTAGGGTTAGGGCTTGTATTATTTGTGAGGGACAGAGTTATGCGCAAAAACATAAAACTACGTCGTTTTAATTTTTTTGGGGTCATGGTTTAACATCTGTCACAATTGATGGACCCATTTGCGACGGGTAATTTGTTTTCGTCACTAATGATACTGTCTTTTTTGCTCATTTATTACGACAGCCATTTTCTATCTCAACAAATACTATTAGCGACGAATTATTTTATCCGTCTCAAATGTGTAGCTTTTGCGACGGATATCAGTCTGTTGCAAAAAGTTTTGCAATGGCTTCATTCGCTGTTGCAAAAGCTTACTTTTTGTGATGATTTTTAAACCGTCGCAAAAAGTTCCGTGTCAAAAGCCCTTTTCTAGTAGTGACACTTTGCTATATTTACCTATTGTGATCCTGTGATATTTCAAGATGCGGTCAAAGAAACAAAGTGGCAAAAAGTCATGGATGTGGAAATTAATGCCATAGAAAATAAAAGGGGCGTTCGCAGTTTGGTTGCGGCCGGGGAATCTCCAATCCGCCATTTGTCCGCCGGATTGAAAAAAATCAATCTGCATCCGTCGGCCAGATTGACGGATGCGAATTGAGCGGATTGGTAGATGAATGCGAATCGGTTTGGCGGTTTAAACTTTTACAAATTTTGAACATAATACAACTTGACAATATTTTTTTTGATAACAATCCAACTCAACATAGCCAAAAGATTATCAAGTAAATTGTCAAATACTAATAATAAATACATATAAGGAAACCACGAATTATCAAAACTATTTCATTACTCTTTTTTTTTATTCAAAAACTATTTAATTTGATTTTTTTTAATGACAAAATTAAGCCTTATATTTTCCATACAAAAATACCAAATATCAATACTTGTCATTTGATAAAAGGATTTCCAAATTGAAAACAAATTGGAAACACAATAGAATATTTATACTGTTTTTCAATTGAAAACACAAATAGAATATCTAAACAAATTGAAAATATAAAGTGTTACAAATTACTAGGGGTGCTTGTGGTTTGGCGGTTTAGTTGCTGTAACGCCCTCAAAATAATAACATTAAACCCATCAAATAAGACATGCGTTGACGTATAAACAAACCACCTTCTGTTATTCATTAGTGTCTCATTACATAAGTATTACATGTTAACATCATAACAAAATGCCCTACGGGCTTACAGCTTTCCAAGTTAACACTTGGTTACAACAAAGAGTACTAACTCGATACACATTAAGCCCTTGGCTTGAAGTTACATGTAATACATCGAAAGTAAAACAACAAAACATGTCCGCCTCTAGCCTCCCAGCTATGTCCTTGGAGGTGGCATGCTTCCTGTACCTGAAAATGATATTCCCATATAGGGTGAGCCACAGCCCAGTAGAAATACACTAAACCAACCATGGACAATGACTAAAACATTAGTAATTGATAGTTGGTCAACACTGATACAATCACATAAACTACATATTTATGTCAACGACTTACAAGTCCCATTTACTTTTCATTTTCATTTTCCCTTTTTAACAGATAAGCATGCTAGCTCTATCATCATTTCCACAGATATGTATAAAAAAACTATATCTCACATTCAGATAAGCATAAAAGCTGTATCCACATTCTCAACAGATATGTATATCAACAATATCCACAGATAAGCATACAAGCTATATCCACATTCTACAACAGATATGTATATCAACAATATCCACAGATATCAAAGTAAGAAAGGATGTAAACAAGATAATAAACAACTACCAACATCCACGGACACATGTCCGGATCACTATACAACAGGGGTAAACCTCGGATCGCTATAGTTGCGGCCAAAGGAACCTCAAATCCACCATCCGTCAAAACTAGGCAGATTAAAAAAAAAAAATCAATCCGCAACCGTCCGCTCGTCATCACACATCCGTCCAAAATGCGGCGGATCGGTTTGGTTTGGTCGTTTTGGATAGATCAAAATATCCACTTCTTACCCCTAGAAAAGAATGACACATGGGAGCTGACAGATCTTCAAATAGAGCATAAGATAATAGATGTCAAGTGGATCTATAAAACTAAGTTAAATGAGAAAGGAGAAGTGGACAAGCACAAAGCACATTTAGTAGCCAAAGGTTGCAAGAAAGAGTTTGAGGTGGATTACAAAGAGGTATTTGCTCCAATTGCAAGATTAGATACTATCCAGTTGGTACTTTCTATTGCTACACAAAATGGTTGGCCTACCTTTTAATTAGACATGAAGTCGGCTTTCTTACACGGTGAATTACAAGAAGTGTATATGAACCTACCGGCCATGTGAAGCAAGGAAATGAGCAAAAAGTTTGAAACAAGCACCCAGAGCTTGGTACAGTCGTATAGATGCTTATTTTGCTAGAGAAGGCTTTCATAAATATTCATATGAGCATACACTTTTTACAAAGTTTGGAGAAGGTGGAAAAATTCTTATTGTGTGCTTATAGGTGGATGACTTGATTTACACAGGTAATGATAAAGTCATGTTTGATATTTGTAAACAATCCATGATAACTGAGTTTGATATGACCAATTTGGGGTTGATGCACTACTTTCTTGGTATTGAAGTAATATAGTCATCAGCTGGGATTTTTATTACTCAGAAGAAATACGTCTAAGAAGTCTTGAACAGGTTTCAAATGAAGGATTGTAATTCAATTGGAACGCATACACTTTTTACAAAGTTTGGAGAAGGTGGAAAAATTCTTATTGTGTGCTTATAGGTGGATGACTTGATTTACACAGGTAATGATAAAGTCATGTTTGATATTTGTAAACAATCTATGATAACTGAGTTTGATATGACCAATTTGGGGTTGATGCACTACTTTCTTGGTATTGAAGTAATATAGTCATCAGCTGGGATTTTTATTACTCAGAAGAAATACGTCTAAGAAGTCTTGAACAGGTTTCAAATGAAGGATTGTAATTCAATTGGAACCCCAACAACCCCAGATTTGAAACTAGTAAAGAAATCAGATGGAAATAAGGTGATTGCCAATCTTTATAAACAAATTGTGGGAAGTTTGATGTATTTGACTTCAACCAGGCCAGATATAATGCATTTTGTCAACCTAATCAGCCGCTATATAGAGAATCCAACAGAGCCTCATCTCTCAGCAGTGAAAATAATGTTTCGTTACCTACAAGGTACAAAGGATTTTTGTATATTCTATAAAAAGGGAGCACGGTCAAGTCTAGTTGGCTTTACTGATAGTGATTATGTGGGAGATCCTGATGATAGAAGAAGCACTTCAGCTCATGTGTTTATGATGGGGACCGGGGTTGTTTCATGGTTATAAAAAAAACAACAAATTGTGACTCTATCAACTACTGAAGCTGAATTTGTTGTAGCAACATCAAGTTCATGTCAAGCCATTTAGCTAAGAAGGTTAATTGAAGCACTTCACTACCAACAAGAAGGTCCAACATTGATTTATTGTGATAATGCTTCTACAATCAAGCTTTTCAAAAGTCCAGTTTTACATGGGAGGAGCAGGCATATAGATGTGAGCTACCATTTCTTGCGTGATCTCTGCAAGGATAGTATCATTGAATTAATTTTTTGTAAAAGTGAAGATCAAGCTATAGCCATTTTCACCAAGCCTCTCAAGCTAACTGTGTTTATGAAGTTAAGGCAACAAAAGTTGGGAATTAGTTTCTTGAAGGATATTGTTTAAGGGAAGAGGAGATCATTGTTATGTGTAAGCTGGAGTTTGTTTTCTCTAAACTGATGATGTCTAGAAGATATTCAGTTTAAGGGAGGGTGTTAGGAGTTTATTTTAATTATTGTTATTTGTTGAATAAAGTTTCAGTTGTCCTATTCTTTTGGGAGTCGGTTGTGGTATCCTAAGTTTTAAGAGTATTCCATTAGTCTAGGAATTTGTTAGTCATGGGACAAGTCAGTTCTATATAATGTGTTAAGTTTGTTTTTGATATGTTCTATTTAAAGCTGTTTTTAGTCAATGAATAAATACAGAAGTTTTAGCAAATTCTTCTATCATCATCATCATCTTCTCTGAAAATTTGTTATAGTGTTGGTACTACCCATGTATATATACACATGGGCCGATCTCTCTACATATAGACGATGGCGGAGTCTAAACGACGGCAAAGTCCAAAGCTAAATAAAGAGAGGTGGTGCAATGGGTGTATAGAAGAGAGAGATAGGCATAAGAGGAGAGAGCAGCCGACAACCGTGTAGTCAACAGAGAAGACGCGGTCGATTGCGGCATTTGGGTTGTGGTGGTATCGATGTTGACAAAAGTGGAGAAGAGAAAGAGGCGGTAGTGGTAGCGATAATGGTGGAGTAGTGGAGGGTGGGGGGAAGTGGTGGTAAGAAAGGGAGGGGTAGAGGAGCTTATATAGGAGAAGGAGAGGGGCTGAGAAGAGAGAGAGAGAGAGAGAGAGAGAGAGAGAGAGAGAGAGAGAGAGTATGGTTTGATTAGGGTTTGGTTTGGAAAATAATATATATACTTGGGTAGTTTGGTCATTTTACAAAGGCTTGTCTTTATGGACATAATACATTAGTGTTTGAACCTTTGGACAAACAAAATGCAAAATTGGATTTTTCAACCGAGAACCCTTATAAATTTCAATTTATTTATTTCTATGTATATATAAATATACATATAAAGTTATTTTAAACATTATAATTTAAATAAATAAATGTAATATTTTTTATTAAATTATTTGTGTACATGATAAATGAAATTATATGTATATATATTGCCAAGTATACAATATAGAAGAATAATCATAGTTTTATCGTTCCATAAAATATATCTTAATAAATATATGTTATAATTTTGATTTAATTATATATATATATATATATTTATTTTAAATTTTTATGAAAATTAAAAATTAGCTTAAGATAAATTTATGATAATAAATTAAGGTGCTTAAGTTAATCTTAGGAAAAATTGGTGAAACATCCATCTCTAACTTTGTATAGTAGGAGAGGTTTAAAATATTTTTTTAGGATAAATTACATTGACACCCCTTAAGGTTTGGTCTAATTACATTGTACCCCCTGACATTATAGAAATTACATTTTCACTCATGTGGTTAATAGTCTCATTTCGCAAACACCCTATTATATAAAAGGCAACAACTCTTGGTAGAAAAATAGAAAAAATGACATTATAAAAAAAAAAGTAAAGCAAAGGAAAGAAAAAAAAAAGAAAAGAGAAGAA
>NW_021025278.1:176140-215624 GCF_004153795.1 Camellia sinensis | reverse complement strand
GGACAAGCCCAACCTCACACCACGCACCCGCGCCCAAGCCCAGCCGAGCCCAGCTCGGACGGACGGACGGCGCGTGCGTGTGTTTATTTTGGGTCCAATGGGTCTAGCCCACTTTACCCATAACCTCTCTCTCTACAAAACTTGGGTGCCCTTTGGGGCCTACCCCAAGTTCCAACTCCAAGCCTTACAAACCCACTCAAAGTTTCCCACCAAATCAATGTGGGACAAGCCATTATTCAAACCTTTAGGAATTTCCACCAACAACTCCATTTCCATTGAGCTTACTTTGACTTCAATTTTCCATTCACCTGATAATGGTTTTGAGCAACCAAATATACCATGTGAATCACAACGCAGCATAGAACGCATTACCACTTAGACCCGTGAAATTCGGCACACGGGTCCCACCTAAAAATTAGACCAAAGTTTAGGAAAAAATCTGTTTTTCCAGATTTTCCCAAAACCATTTCTAACAGTAACGTCCCACGGCAATAGAATCATCCCACGACAATTATTAAATAGGATTATATTTCTGAATATGGTATTCTTCTCATTTCATATAATTTAATTGTACAAAAGGGAACACATGCAACTATATATTCACAAGTCTAAATCCTGAATCTAGAGCATGTGCCACAAATAAGCAATATGAAACAAAAGTTAAACAAATAAAATGATGCCCTATTAGCTACACATTTCCAAGACGATACTTGGTTACAATAAAAGTGAGTTTGAAACTCAATACAAATAAAGCCCTAGGCTTGTACAAAAACAAATACAATAGTAATAAAGAAGCTCTTGGCTCTAAGTCCTCCCAAGCTACGGCTTTGGTAGAGGCATATCATCAGCACCTGAAAATGATTTTCCACATAGGGTGAGCTAAAACCTAGCAGAGATACTCTAACATAGTGTATGAATCTTAACAAAGCTATAAGGTGAATGCATATGCAATGCTCATGCCAAAACTTTTTATATCTCTTTCCAAAATCATGCAATGCGAGGTTATATCACAATTCTTGAAAACATTTCCTTTACAATAGAAAATAGGGCAATGGATACGAACACTGGGAATCTCTAGGTACATGTCTGCCAGTAGGCTATACAAGCACTACTAATGCCATTTTTACTGGTACTAACTAGAAGGCTCGACATCTAACCGCGCGGGTTTCTAGACTTTCACCAAGGACACACAGGCCAACAATAATACCACAACCATACCCCCTACCCAAATTCACCAAGGTATTCATATATTTTTCTCAAAACAATATACATTTCAATGTGTTAAGTATGCAACAATGCTCAATGCAAATGGATGAGAAATTAGTTTCAATTCTCCTAATTCTCATGCAATTTTTATAACAATCATAGTTATCCTCTATCGCTAACCCAAAATAGATGTCTCTAAACAAATAGATAATTTTCAATAAAGATATCCTTTCCAAAACTTTGAGATATGAGTGATAATACATATCTAACTCCACCATCATCATCATTATTCCGATTTCATAAAGAATCCAACATCATTTCCATTTCTTTCTTTACAAAATCGAATATTCAAGATTTTTAGGGAAAAAATCCCCTTTTCTTTATAAATCAATTCCAATGATAGAAATACATCATTTTATCACCATGCAACCACATTTGTAACCCAACAACCATATCCAAGAACCCATTTGAAAACTCCTCTTTTTATAAATCAATTCCAATGATAGAAATACATCATTTTATCATAATGCAACCACATTTGCAATCCCACAACCATATACAAGAATCTATTTAAAAACTTCTCTTTTGATTTTTTAACCAAAACCTTAGATATGTTCAAAAATCTCCAAATCTCAAGATTTCTTTAAAAAGAAAAATAACCAAGTTAAAAACCATATTAAAGTGTGGAGAAATCCCTACCTCGAAGTTAAGAGACAAGAGAGAGAGTGGAGAAACCTCGACGAAGCCAAAAATCAACTTTGCTCCGATTAGAACGAAGCCTTCATCGTGCTCTATCTTTTTCTCCAAGGGACAAGGGTTGAGAAACCATTAGATCGAGGTGTATATGAGGTTGAAAGATGATTTCTAGAGAGAGAGAGAGATAAGATTTGAGGCTTTGAAATGTTAGAGACAGAAAGATATATACATATATATGAGAAAATGACTCATAACTTTGAGGATATATACATATATATGAGAAAACCACTTGATATATACATATATATGAGAAAACCACTTGATATATGTATGAGAAAATGACTTATTCAAGTGGTTTTCTCACATATCTGATATGACTTATTCAAGTGGTTTTCTCATATAAAGATATATACATATATATGAGAAAACCACTTGATATATGTATATCAGATATATACATATATATGAGAAAATGACTCAACAAGTAACTTTTACGGACTGATATATGTGCAAACCACTTGAGCGACCAAAACACCGCTCGAGCGACTAGACACAATAAGTGAGACCGCTCGAGCGCACAATGACACCCTCCCAGAAGTTTTGCAGACAGAGGCTAACTGCTCGAGTGCAAGAAAGACTACTCAAGCAAAAAATACTACCCTCCTAGTACTTTTGTAGACTTGCACATATACTGAAAGTTCTTAAAGACCGCTTGAGCGACCAAAGGACCGCTCAAGCGAACTGACCAAAATCTAGGCAATGACACCTTTGAAAAACGGATTCCCAACCTATTCCAAATGCAACAGTGACATCCAAACAACCAAACTCAATCAAGAATAGGACGTATAAGGGTATGAACAACCATTTAAGATAAGGAATCTCGGATCCAAAACAATAAACGATTCGGGTCTAAACCAGAATCGTTATAACACATAATGTTAAGTAACTCTACTATTCTAAACCCTTCACTTCCTCTCCTAAATTATCAATAGGCGCGCCCTTTTGAGTATAATATATGTAGCCTCTTTGTTGAGAAGTCTCTAAATTTAGTAGAAAATGGTAATTGTAGGGATAAGGGCAGTCTAACTTTAGACCGTATTTGCAAAAAAAAAATTATTCAACACTTTTGGAACAATACTCCATTCCGTTTACAAGTTGATACCTAATCAGTTATTTCCTAAAACTCTGACATAAAAGTAATAGATCTCATAGTTTGGACCAATAACTACTACTTTAGAGCACCACCTGTATTTGCTCTATGAGCATTGAATAATTTCTCCATGTTTGTGTAGACGCATTGAAGTTTTATATTATTTTGTGAATTAGCTATTTTAGTTGACTTTTTGACGTTTTACAAAAAATGCGCAGAAAAATAAAACGTAAAGTTGATTTTTTAGTAGTAATCTTTTGACTATTTTAGTATACTGCAAAACTTGCCCAACATTTTGAGGGCAGTTAATTTGGTGATTATCAATTTCTTTGAATTGTGTATTCTATCCTATGTTTGAATTTACCCAAGATTACGAAGATTAACAAAGTTCTACCAATTTCGTATTTTAGTGAATTAATCTAAACTTCTCCTCAATCTCTTATTCTGTGTCTCACCCTTTCTATATGGAAGATAACACATGTCCATGTGGATTAGAAGTCCAGGCCCTAATTATATTTGACTGAATTATGTATTTTCCCCCAAACAAACAATGCCTAATGGCATGGTGCTTATGCAATCCTAGAGGTAAAAATTCTTGTTGTCTTTTAACAAATATTTTTTAATTAGATTTCTTATAAATAAAAAATAAAAAATTCCTTCCAGTGTTTAGGCATCTGACTTAAAAATCGGATGCCTTTTGGAAAAATGGAGCCACCTGATATATTGATGTTTGCACTGTTTTGTTTGCAGACTTCTCTCAAGAGCACAAAACATGAATTAAAGAAGAGTTTTGAACTCAGAATTGGATCACATGAAATTCATAAACAGTGAATCTCACATTCTAAACAACTAATTTTAAAACTATGCATAGCATTCTAGCAAATCTATGACTTTGGCCGCGTGCCTTGTCCTCACTAGTATTTTAATAAATGTGTCCTCATCACTAACAAACATACAAAATCTTAGACTTAATACCATACACACCCATGAATATGGATTTATCAACGATTTTTCTTATATTGTTTTTATTAGGTAGACTTTAAAATAGTTTGAAAAAAAGACACTAACATAGATAAGAGTGGACATTGACCTTTCAGCTTGCCCAACCTACCCAACCTAACCCCATTTTTTCAGGACTTGAGAAGACTAGTTTGGCCCGTAGGGCTAGGGTGAACCAATACTTTAGGCCCATTTAATAAATGGGTTGAGTTCATTCAAATGTGTAGCCTTGCCCAGCCCGAAAATAATATATTAATATTTCATTATATTATAATATATTAAATATTATATAAGTCACTCTACCTCAACCTATATATCCAAAACAACTTTACAAATCATTTATGAAATATTTTGCATCAAGTGAGATCACTTTGTGATATGCCGCTGCCTACTGAAGAAATGATACTACAAACTTCTAATAAGGAATATTCTGTCTATGGACGTCAGCAAGCATATGCCGTTACTGCGATGGAATATTCCGTTAGCTGACTTCATCCCGCATAAGCAAAACACACAAAAAGGAAAGAAAACACGAATGCAGGGATACGGGGTTTCGAACCCCTGACCTCAGGCTTCGTCCCTTGGTCCCTCAACCACAGAGCCAAACCACTAAACCCAAGTCACTCTTGTGACAAAAATAGTCGAATAAATGTATATAATGCGTAAATATACAATATAGATACATATATGTATACAACTTTCCTGCTTCTCTCTCTTCCTTCGAAAACTGCGTCTGATACGCGGCCTTGCTTTTGATTCATTGGCCGACAAAAGCAGCTCTTCTCGATTGTTGCTCGCCTCGGCTATCTCTCCCTCCTTGTCTTCTTCTCTTCTACATTCTTCTGAATCAGTATCTTCCCTCTTCTACTTATTCACTCATTTCTCCTTCTTCTTCATCACTCTCTTCTGTTTCTTCTTCCTCATTCCCCTTGAAAGAGACAAAACATCAAGACTTAGCGGAAGAGAAAAGTTGTGCCAAAACTCAGTCTATTCTCTACTATTTTTCTGACTCTCATTTCTTTTTCTTTACTTCTCTCACCACACATGGCCTCATCTGGTCCCCTCACTCTCTTTCTGGACCGAGTGTCTCTGCACCTGCTCTTCCTAACCTTCCTGGACCGAGTGCCTCTGCTCCTACCCTTCTTAACCTTCCTGAACAGAGTGCCCCTGCTCCTACTCTTCTTAACTTTCCCATGATGTCAGTTGAGCAAATTATGGCTGCTTAATCTGACATTGAGGCCAACCACTTCACACTGAGATCTTGCATAGAGACAGTGACTGCGGTTACCAAATTATCTCACCGACTGCAGAATAGGACCAGTAAAGTACAATAGTTAAATGCCAAACTTTCTTTGCTCCAGCGCATGTACAAAGATGCGCGAGTAGAGATTTGTGCACTGAGGGCGGAGAATAAGGAGTTGAAACGGAAGACCACCGTCATGACCCGATTCGGAGCACCTTCGTACTTTGCCTTTGGCAGCCAGCAGGGAGTCAACTCTCCCGACGATCCTCTACGCACTGAGGCAGGGCCTTCAAGGGTCACTCAAGATGACAAAAAAAGGAAGAGCTCGGCGGGGAGAATCGAGTAAGTGAAGTCGGCATGTGGCTGTTATAAAAAACAAGATCCCTCTTTTTCTTTTTTATTTTTATTTTATTTTTTTGCCTCTGTAATTGGGGATGTCATCCCCTGACTTCAATAAAATCAATTTTTTTTTTTTGCACATCCATGGCGTAACTGGCATCACACTTTAAGTTCGAAAACAGTTTTGTTTGACTAAATTTGAGAATGATTGAATTTTGAACTTTGAACTAGACATTGATTCCATACTGACCTGAATCAAAATCATGGCTTAATGAAAGAAAAATGAAGCAAAACAATCCAAACACACTTATATACACTGACTGGTATTAATGAAAGAAAAACCGTGTAAATTAATACATTGGCAATAGAATTACAGAACAAGAAGGTACTTCTTACAACCGAAGGTGCTGGCACTAACTCTGGCGTGGTAACAGCATACACACACCCAGTAGGTCTCTGATCCACCTGTTCCCCTCCTCCTGTGCCGGAATCTCATCCGGTATTGGCATCTCGTGCCTCCTGGACCTACCATGCCTACCACTTCCCATTCTACGTCCTAACATCCTAATAAAGGTAACACTCAAGATTGGCACGGTCACAATTGTGCCAAAGCTAACTCACTCACATCCTAAGGCAATGAACAACAGTTAATTCATTCCACATAAGCACATAGTCACATAAGCACATATATATTTTCTTTCTAGATAATGATTGTCCCATGACATTACTAGAGTTCCAATCAGAAATAGCAGTGATCAAGTGGTCTTCTGACTAGACTTTTAGAAACTCACAGACCCAATCAACATCTCATAAATCAAACCCCATATCCATATAATCACATAAACATGTTATCACATAGCACCTCATCATATTGATATCTCTATCAAGCGAGATAAATCCACTGTGGTACTAACCACTCCCCACGTACCCAAAGTATTCGAACCCGATACGCTCTGATACCAAGTTGTAACGCCCCGAAAATTGGGTAGGATATATCTATTTTTGCAACAAAACCCACCTGATAGACAAACACATATATATAGCTAACTAATTGTTACACCCATTTCCATTAAATCCCAAATGCCAATTACATGTTGTTCACATCTCAATGCCCTAGTTCTAATCCCGAACATGCATCTAACAACAAGTATAAAATGGAAGCCAAACAGATAATAAGTGCCCTACAGGCTTACAAATTTATCCAAGAACATTCTTGGTTACACAAATGGAGTTTCAACTCAACACAAATACAGCCCTGGGCTTACTCAACAAATAACAATAAAACAAAAATGAAGCCTCAACTCTGAGTCCTCCCAAGTTAATGCCTTGGCGGAGGCATAGCACTTGTACCTGAAATGATTTCCCTTATAGGGTGAGCCACAGCCCAGTAGAGATATACTACATAACATATGAATAATGACAAAACTAAAGAGGAGTATGCTCATGCCATGCTCATGATAAAACAGTTTATCTCTTCTTTTTTTTTTTTATAAAGCATGCAATGCTGAGATGCAACAACAAATATAAAACCATTTTCATTTTAAACCATATATGATACATGAATACAGGCCCTGTGAATCTCTAGGTGAGTGTCTACAAGTAGACCCTAATGCACTGCCACTGTCATTTTTACCAGTAAACTGGAAGGCTTGACACTTAACTGCGCGGTTCCACACCCCTTACCTAGATTCACCAAGTATTCATCTTTTCGTAAACATATACATTCACAAACATTTCTCAAAAACTGATACATTTCCAATGAAATGAATGTAATGCAATGTCCAGTGCAACAAATGAGAAATATGGTTCGATTTACCTAAGTCTCATGCCTTTCTATAACAATCATGGCTATCCTCCACCGATAGTCCAAAACAAAAATTTCTAAACAGATATTTAAACAAATAAATTCCAAAAAAATTCTGATAAATACAATCTATTCCACATCTCATCAACTATGAACAACTACACTAGTTTTCATATCATAATCACGTCCGGTAACCTCTCAAGGTCCATTTCTAACCGTGTCGGTTTTATTCCAACAGATACATTAAACAAAATAATACCGTTAATGCCCAAGAAAACATCATTTTCTTTCCAAACTCATTCTCCAAGCATTATTCAACTATGACATCCTATTTTGATCAAAAGCCCCAAAAGTTAAACATAATTCCTTTGTTTTCTTTAAAAATGCTCTTTTGGTCGCAAACTAGTAAAAATTTCAAAACCGATCGAATCAAAGTCCGTTTTTGTTCAAATTTAAAACATAACTCTTTTATAACCTTACAAACATGTTCAAAGTTTAAACTTTCGCAATTTGGGCATCAACTTTTTATTTTTCCTCAAAATTTCTCTTTTAAGCAAATAAATCACAAAATTTTCAAGAATTCTAATTAAATTATATACAACTCTAAGCTCCCTATAGTCAAGTAAAAGTGCATAAAGAAGTGTAGGAAAAATCCCTTCCTCAAGCTAGAAGAGGAAACAAGCAAGAAAATCCAAATTTTCGATTTTGTCGAATTTCGATCTCCACCGGTCAAAATGTTGCTCTCGCCAAGCTCTTCATTTTGGCCTCAAGAACTAGGATCTAAAACCTCATTCCATATCTTTGCAAAAGTAATTGTGTTTGGCACTGCCATCAGTTTTAGATTTGATAATCCACCTGAAAATAGAACAAAAGAGAAGTCCGATCTTTGCTTGATCAATTGAAGCTTCAACACCCCTTTTCCGTTGTCTTTATACTTGGGATTGGTATAATTTGCGTATTGATACTTAATAGGTGCCGTGCACAAGAACGGAGGACCAGTTCTTGGATTTTTCGGAAGACAAGAGGAAGCACTGAAATTGGCAGGAGAAAATACACCAACCCAGTCACCAATTGATGGAGTTGGAATGCTATATTCTAAAGTCACCCATTCAGTGTTTTGGCTCCTTAATCCAAGAACTGAAGGCGAGGCTTTAACAAAAGCCGATCCTCTGGTGCAACTACTGCTCTATCAATGGCAATTCTAGAAAGAGGTTGATCTCGATGAGAAGCTGCACCTTTGAGGCTCACCAATGCCCATGAAATGCCCAAGAAAATCCACCCAGAAAGTCTCAACTCACCCAATATCCACAAAATTAGAAACTGAGAGGGTAATTTGTATAGCCAAATTGGGCCGAGCTAGGAAGCATTGTTTCTCATTTGTGGGCTTGGTCAAGGGGTCAAGCCTTAGTGCCATTTGGAATTGTTGAACACTTTTTCTTCTTCACCCAAGTAAGGATCTAAGCTTCAAAAGGTTGGCAGGTTTGACCAACAAAATTTTGAATTCTTGGACCGAGATGGTTATCTCGGCCAAAACAGGTTGGTAGGGTTATTGTAGACCGAGTTAGTCTGCTCTGCGAGACACAGAAAGAACGACTCGCCGTACGATTGCAAACTCAAAGGACATATACGTAGAAGGCAAAAAAGTAGGGCTATTCAAATTTTTGGCATGACGACTGTAACAGGAGAACGGGGCTAATGGGGGCATGCCACCTGTCTTAGGGGTAACGTCGTATCAGACATGCCAGATTAGTGGAATGACGTGCTGAGCAACTGACAAGACTTATTAGGGCCAAACGAGCTGTGAAACTGAATAACTTTTCTAGCTCGGCAGAGTGGGGCATTCTTAGCTCGGTTGGAGGAAAATAATCCTAATCATGCTACGCCGATGGAATTAAGGGGCAATTGAAAAGGTAATTTGTGAACAAATTGGGCCGAGCTACGGCGAGTCTTCTTTGGAAGTTGGACCATGCAATGGGCCAAGGAGACATTTTGTATTTCAGCTTTGGGCTGAGGTAGGTACCAGGACGATTGGATGTGTTGCTGGAATTGGGACCTATCTCCCTTCTGACCGAGATGATAGCAGGGCAATGGGCTAAGCTGGGTGTAGCTCGACAGGATGTCAACCTGTGGCAGGGTCATCACGGCTCGCTTATGTTGAGCACAGAGCCGAAGTAACTTGGTTGACCGTAGTATCAGCCGAGGTAAAGGGTTCAGCCATCTCACTTGGCTTGTAGTGATGAGGGTGTTTTAAGGATAAACATTATCCTTGGGCTTGAGACTCCTAGGAGGACTCTGCTAAGGAGAGTAGAGTCCTACTAGGATTGTGCAAACCATCTCACTTGGTTGATAGTGAGTAGGGTGTGTGGTTCCTAAGAAGACTCTTATAAGGAGAGTTGGAATCCTATTAGGATTGTGCCAGGCAAAATCTAGAAAAGCTCACAGCAGGACCTATGTACAGGTATCACAATTCTTACTCTAGAATACACAGAGCTTTTTGTCTATTGTCTATTTGCTGACTTAGGCATTGAAGGGGTTTCCGGCACACACCCGCCGACTAGCTCACGTTTGTGTTTTCAGGCAGCAAAGCGACGACGTTTGGAGAAGCGCAAACTTGATCAACAGGATTATACGAGAAGAATATTTCATGCTCGTACAGAAACCAATGATGTCCATCATTGGGAATCTTGGTTAACAAAGTGATCAACATAAGCCCAAATGAACTGAAGATTAGCAAATGTGTATCTCTATGAACTGAAATGAGCTCACGAAATAGTATTCAAGGAGAGAGAGAGAGAGAGAGAGAGAGAGAGAGAGAGAGAGAGAGAAAGCTTTGTAGATCAGACCATTGTGGATGCTTCAAACAATAAGAATAAGAAAAGAGAAAAAGGAATGAGGGGAAAGGAGTGGAGGGCAGCCCCCCCATGTGGTTGCCTCTCTTTACACAATAATATATAATATATATATTATATTATATATGTCTATATCAGCACACACAAATTTCTTAGGCTACATATCCATGTATATATATAAATTGGGTGTGTGCGTCTGTATAATGTGTATTTAAGGTTTTTTTTTTTAAAAAAAAAATTTTTGGGTCATCACAATCAATACATTCATGATTCTGGAAGACAACATCAGCTCCGTTAATACAGCAACCTGAAGCATGAATAAAATCAAGAAGAGATTCAAACACCAATTTCAGACTCTAATGTTTGCTAAATCTACTTTATTAATCATCATTACATTCATCCATGTCCTATAATTTGTAAAACAGAATTGAGCCTTAAGCAAGATTTGATTGTAACCAAATACATCAGGAATCGGAACAGGATCATAATCAATAATCCTTAATCACCAGAAACTGAGCTGCATTAGTGGCTTAACCATTTTTTTAAATATATGCAAAACCATAACAACAATGCACTCATTGGTAGGAGTTTGGACCTGCTGAAATGCAAGATTATGATATCTTTGTTCCTTATTCAAAGTCACTTTAAAATAATATAAATCATATAGTATATACATTTGAGCTTAAAATTCAAAGAAATGGCTAGCCATAAATCTGACTTGCCAATTATTACATGCAAGTCATTGGAATTTAACAGAGATAAATGCATTTCCACATCTTCATAATTGAAACAGCTAGAGAAAGAGTGGTTTCTACTTAAAAGTCTTGACTATATTCCACTTGCATATGTAATCACTAAAATTATATACTAAATTTACTTTCATGATCAAGACATAAAGAAATCATTACAAAAATTAAAAAACATTAAATAAAATCTCAAGTTATCATATCAAATAAAAACTAAACCAACAACAAGAACGTACCAATAAAATATTACTCTTCTAGCACTTTTAGAAGCAAAATTGTTTAATTCAACTTACATAATCTATAATGCCCCTTTAATTTAGATTAGATTGTGAATTTAGATTTATTGGACCATATCCTTATTTTTTAACCTAGCAATAGTATAAGATTTAAAATTATTGTATTTCATTCTAGGATACCACCAAATTGATGTATTTAAGCCTTGAACCAATAAATTAGGGACAAATTTGGACCTAACAATCACCAGACCAGGTCAATTTAAATCATGTGTCTTGTGTACTTGGTCCAATGTTTGGATCATAATTTATAAATAAAAAAATAAGATCATAAAGTGAAAAAATATAAACATATTTTAATCTTTCTCTCATTTTTTATAAAATCCAAACATAACATCTTCTTTACCAATTCAATTTTGTGAAATTTGTGAATTAATTTTTCTTTTCTTTTCTGTTTTTTGGAGTCAATGCTATCCTTCATACTATGCCAAAACAATACGACTAAAATGAGAGTGTGAAATCCACCTCTTGAACTGTAATCCAATAAATTATACAAAATTTTCCCGAGAACCAAACAACGAAATGAAAAGAAAAAGGAAAATACCATTCTAGTAAAAACAGAGACTCCATAGACTAGGCAAGTAGAATTGAACCAGGGCTTCCCTCCCACAAGAATAGCATAAAGATTTGCAATGGCAAGTGGCCACTGGAAGAGAAGCTCGAGCCACATAAGCCCAACAAAGAAGGCTTTTCAATGAGCAAGTAATCACCGTACTCGCTTGTGAACCAGAGATTGAGGTCAACGAGGAAGTTTGGGAAGAACTTAGAACGAAAGCACACTTGTGCATCGAAAGTTGGAGCTGCTAAAATCACCACCAAGAAGAACAACAACAGAACTGCATCTATTAGCTTAATCATAACCCCCATATCTCTCTCTCTCTCTCTCTCTCTCTCTCTGGTTTTTGATGTGAAGATCCAGTTTATTGTTACGTTATATAGGAGGAAGAGGGGATCTTCTTCTTCTTTTTTTTTTTTTGATATTAGGAAGAGGGGATCTTGGTCTTTGAAAGTTCAACAGAGTTCCTTTTGTTAGTAAAATAAAATAAAATATAATGTTCTTGTTTAACCAAAGATCCTATAGTTTTTTTTTTTGGGTGAATCCAAAGACCCTATAGTTAGTCACAGTAAAATTATTATTAAAAATAATTTTTTATGACGGTTTTTTTATATATATTGTTAAAAATTTATAATAGTAAATTTTTTTATTACGATTTTTTTAAATTGTTGCTAAATCATATAATTAGTGACTTTTTTGTGACAAATTTTTAGAATTATTGTTAAAGTTGAAAATTAGTGAGATTTTTTTTGTGCTAATTTTTTTAAATTGTTACTAAATTTATAATTAGTGATATTTTTTGTGACAAAAAATTCAAACTGTCATTAAAATTAATAATTAGTGATTCTTTTTAGGGTAAACTACCAATAGGTCATAATAGTTGGACTTAGTTCTCATCAAGTCCTATTAAAAATAAGTCTTGGTAAAATTGTCGCCAAAAATAATTTTTTTGTGACAATTTTTTACATACGTTGCTAAAAATTGACAATAAGTGACTTTTTTTGTCATAATTTTTATAAATTGTCGCAAAAACTTACAATTAGTGACATTTTTTTATGACAAATTTTTTCCATAGAACCTATTAGGCAATAAGTCCACTTATTAAGACCTACACGTAAGTTTCCTTTTTTTTTAAAAATAGTGTTTGATAAAAATACCATTAATTATCACATAATCTACTAGATAATAAGTCAATCTATTAAGACCTACACGTAAGTACCTCTACTACTTATTTCTATAATGAAAAATATATATTATATAAATAAGAAGAAACTCTATTATACATACCGCTAACATAGGCACCCCTAAGCTATGCCATTTTTTTTTAGTTATGACTAATTTTCTTCTTGTTATGACTCATGAGATTTTTTATTATACCTTATGTGTTGTTTGGTTATGATTTTTTTTTTTTTTAGTTATAACTTAGAAAGTATGAAATTTTGTCATTTTTTCTTTTAGTTTGAAAGGTGTGTACCATAATCTTTTCCATACATAAGGGATTTTATTCATAAATCTCTATTCACCTATTTATGCTTCACTTAATTGAAATTATTTTTTATGTTCCAATAAGTTCTATGGATGATATAGTTACCAAAATACCTTTAATAATAATAGGGGGAAGTGCACATTAATATTCATATTGATAGTGTGAATATAGTATGAATGTTTTGTGATGTGAACATTCACACTATCAAATATGAATGTTTACATCACAAAATTACACTACAAGAAAATACATTTTTGGTGACTAAAAAAAAGTTAGTCGCCAAAAGTTATGGAATTGGCTACCAAAAATAATATTAGTCGGCAAAAGTCAAATATTTAGCTACTAATTGTTTTTAGTAGGGGAATATTGATTATTGGCGACTAAAAAAAATTTTAGTACCTAAAAATATCACAATTGGCGACTAAAAGAAATTTTAGTAGCCGTAGAGCTAGTTTTAGCTACTAAAATTGTTTAGTAGCCGAATGAAAAAAGAAAAATTATTTTTTATCTTTGGTGACCAAAAATTTGGTCGCCAAAAGTATATTTGTAGCGACAAAAGAATATTTTTTGTCACCGTGTAGTTAGTTTTAGCTACTAAAATTGTTTAGTAGCCGAATGAAAAAAAAAAAATAGTTTTTATCTTTGCCGACCAAAAGTTTGGTCGCCAAAAGTATATTTATAGCGACAAAATAATATTTTAGTCATCAAAAACCTAAAATATGTGGAGGGAGATCTCAAATTTAAGACGGATTAAAAAAATAATTAGCGACTAAAATCTTTAGTCGCGAATGAATATTAATTATATATGTATTTTGTTTTCAACCCAAATAAGCTTTTGAGCCATCCTTTGAAGCTTTTGTTTTAGCCTTTCCATGGCCTTTTTACCACTGAAACTCAGAGGAATTTCAGTGGTAAAAAGTTGCTCTTGTGGTCCAAAATAGGAGGGGGTGATCCCCCTCCCCTTTTGTCTTGCTTGTATGCCTTGTTGACCTCATACTTGAGCATGCTCTTTTACTCTTTTATGACCTAGCTCAAGCTTGTTTTTGTGACTTGTTGGACTTTCCTTAGCTCTGTTTTTGGTTGGTTTGGTCATTGGTTTCTTGCTTCTTACACTTGTAGTGTAATTCTTGCAAATTAGCCTTGTATGCTTAATGCTTTGGTCCATTATTCTAGCATGTATTGGCTCAACTCCAACATGTTTTTGGTGTTATTTTGACATGCCTTAACTCTAATTTTGGTTGGTGGAGTCACCTCTTGCTTCGTTTTTATACTTGTAGTGCAATCCTACTTGTAGGCTTAACATGCATCATGCTTTATGCCTCAAATCCTAGCTTGTGTTAGCTCTGTCTCAACATGTTTTAGCTATTATTTTAGCATGCCTTAGCTCTGTTTTGAATGTTCTTGGCCATGTGAGGCTTGCCTTGTATGGTTGTAGTGTAAGTGGCTTTGACTAGTTTTGAGTTTCAAAGTCCCTAACATGTTGTGCATGTGGTGATTGCATGCCTTAGCCTCATTTCTCACATGATTTCAGTATGTATAACATAGTCACACTCTCACATATTCCACTCTTTCATAGCTTTTGTGAGTTGTGCCTTATGCCTCGTTTATGAGCCCATACGTATGCACGCTTGTCTAGGCTTTTGAGTTTCCGTCTCTGCATGTTTTGGTCTTTGTTTTGGCCTAATTGAGCTCTGTCCAAAGTTGGTTTACTCATTTGTGCCATGTATTGCATGCCTCTTGTGTAGTGCCCTTTACTAGCCTTATGCTTTGGGCCTTCTACCATGCCTTATTTGTGATGTTTATGTGATATGGCATCATTTAGCACATAATTTCAAAGCATATAGCCTTGTCATATTCTCATATTTATCACTCTTTAATTGTGTTTAGGAGTTGTGCCCTTATGCCTTGTTGATGAGCTAATGCATGAACATTATTTGCTTGCCTTTCATGCTATCATTTCAAAGCATTTTGGCCACTGTCTTGGCATGCATGAGGTCTGTTTAGGGTTGGTTTAGTCCATTGAGCATTGTATTGTATAGCCGTAGTGTTGTGTACTTCGCTAGCTTTAATGCTTAAGGACTCTAGCATGCCATACTTGTGTTGTTTGCATGATATGTCATCATTTGGCATATGATTTCAGTGCTTGTACCTTTGTCATGCTCTCATATATGTCATTCTTTCAATGTGTTTGAAAATTAAGCTTTGTGCCTTGCTTGCGAGTAAACGGATGAGCATGTGTTCCTTGCTTTTTGTGCCTAAGTTTTGGTGTGTATTGGCCACTATTTTGGAGCATCTTAGGTTTGTCCATATGTGGTTTGACCATTTGAGCATTGTAGTGCATGCCTCGTGTGTAATACACTTCACTAGCTTTGATGCCTTAGCTTCTAAACATGCCATGCATGCATTGCTTGCATGACAGAACCTTGTGCATGCCACTTTAGCATTGAAAGATGAGCATGTTGTTTGCATTGCATTGTGTTTGGATCGGATGTTAATCCAAACACAAGGAATGTGGAACGTTTCATACTCAAAGTAATGAAACGTGTTGCGTTTCTCGGTCGCCAACCCTCTTGATCATACATGATAGAGGCGGAGGCTCTTATGTGTTGTTTGTGCATTCACTAACATTGTGCGAGCTTGGCTCTTTGGCCATCATGCATTAAGATGCGTGATTGGTGGCTTGAGAGTCGAGTACTATGCTTCTTTGAGCTTGAGAAATGATAAGGGGAGTAGTTGCACACACATTTTCTTGTAAATGCATTGTTGTGCCTTTGTTGATCTCTGTTGCAGCAAAGTTGAGGTTGTGCCTTGCTTGCGAGTAAACGGATGAGCATGTGTTCCTTGCTTTTTGTGCCTAAGTTTTGGTGTGTATTGGCCACTATTTTGGAGCATCTTAGGTTTGTCCATATGTGGTTTGACCATTTGAGCATTGTAGTGCATGCCTCGTGTGTAATACACTTCACTAGCTTTGATGCCTTAGCTTCTAAACATGCCATGCATGCATTGCTTGCATGATAGAATCTTGTGCATGCCACTTTAGCATTGATAGATAGGCATGTTGTATTCATTGCATTGTGTTTGGATCAGACGTTAATCCAAACACGAGGAATGTGGCACGTTTCATACTCAAAGTGATGAAACGTGTTACATTTCTCGGTCGCTGACACCCCTGATCATGTATGATAGGGTGGAGGCTCTTCGAGTTTTGTTTGTGCATTCACTAACATTGTGCGAGCTTGGCTCTTTGGCCATCATACATTAAGATGCGTGATTGGTGGCTTGAGAGTCGAGTACTATGCTTCTTTGAGCTTGAGAACTGATAAGGAGAGTAGTTGCACACACATTTTCTTGTAAATGCATTGTTGTGCCTTTGTTGATCTCTGTTGCAGCAAAGTTGAGGTTCTAGAAAAAGAAGTGGCCGGCCAGCCACTTGCACTAGCCTGCCAACCAGTTGAAGTGGCCGGCCGGCCAGTTGAGGTAGCCTGCGGACCAGTTGAAGTGGCCGGCCGGCCACTTGTAGCAAATTTTTCCAAAATTCTCCTGTTTTGAGGCAAATGCAACCTGAAAATGTGTTCGATGCTTCGAGGTCACTACGAATGCAAACAGAGACAACTCATGGCAGCCTAATGTATTTCTGGGTGAAGTGAACCGAGCATGCATTTCTCTCTCGCCCTCGAGGTCGTTTAACTACTTTACTTAGTCGGTTAATTTGTCAGTTTTGTAATTAATTAGTTGATGTAGTTAGCTAATTTAATTCATTATTGTAATTTTCTAATTAGCTTAGCATAGCTAATTTTCAATTCGGTTTGTAATTAATTAGCTTAGCATATTTAATTAATTGGTTTGTAATAGTTAGCTTAATTAGTGTAGCTAGTTAGCTTTCATTTCATTCGAACGCTCCTTCGCGAGGGCGCAATGTCGTAATAAGGGTGCGTGCATGTATGCATGTCTTCCAAACCCCATTTCTTTCTCCCTTTTATTTATCTGCTTTCAGTGGTTAGATTAGGACATATTTTGATTAGCATACCTTATGCTATGCATGTTTGCATCATTCATTTGTCTTGCATGCACCGGGCTCGGCGCATCATACAAACTACATTTCAATTCCTATTTGAATACATGTATCAAAATGTCGCATTAATAAGCCATCTTAAATAGCCGAGCCTATTTAGTTGCATTTTTGCATGCGTTGCATTAGGCATTCTAACATAGCTAGGATCATGCATGATTTCTAACTAGTTTTCTGTTTGGGCTCGGAGTACACTGTAAGTGTTTACGCTTTAGCATACTGCATGAGATGTGTATATTGCCATGTTAGCATGCTTGCCATAAGGCTATTTCCTTAACTACTATAACTGCATAAATGCCTGTGGATGAAGGCTTCATTGCTTGAATTGGAACAATTCATCAAATGTGAGTTTTGAGCCCACTTTGCGGAGTGGCAAATCATCATGTTTTAGGCCCACTTGAGAGTGGCAAATCCGCTTTAGCCTACTTGCGAGTAGCACTTTCAAACCGTTTTCGAAAAACAAACATGAGATGTTTTGTTCCAAATCGAGTGATTTAGTCTAAACTTGTATGCTGTGCGCATCACGTAGTAAGGTTAGCTAATAAACCGGAATAAGAACACATGTGTTTTCAAAAACAACATATCATGTTTAGTAGAGGCCGATCCTTTGATCGGGCGAGCGGGGGTGCTCATTTCAGGACCTTCCCCTCTCGTACCCAAGTTCCCGAGCCGAGGCAACTTTGGTGATGACGGACACGTGGCCTTAGGCACGAGTCAGGGTTTCCTAAATTTTCCCAAAACAAAATATTTAGGTGACGACTCTAAAATCTGGTAAAGCAGTCCATGTTTGGCGCTTTTTGATTAAAATCTATTTTCCAAAACGATTTGCCAGATTTGGACACTTTGGTGATTTTACATTGCACTTTGTGAGATTAGATTCAGAACCGTGACAGGAGTCTGAACTGTAGTAGCTAAGAACCCAATTCACGCCTCTTCGAAAGGGGACGCGCGGAGAGAGTTCGGGGCAGTCTATAGTTTCTGGCGACTCTGCTGGGGATTTAGAGAACTTGACTCGAACATCATGATATGTTGTTTTGTTTACACTTATGTGTTTCTTTGCATTGCATTTGCATTAGTGCGCCTAGGACACCGTGTTTGCCATATGCTATTCCTGAACGGTTTGCCGGAGGCTTGCTTGGAAAAGCGTGTCATAAGGCTGACCGGTTACGGGCTCTGTCACGATAAGGACACAAACCTCAGTTTTTACCGAGACACCCTTTTTGACCATTCGACCTAGTGCATATCGGAAGCCGTAAGGACCATTCCAAACTAGGATAGGTTGCTTACCTGAGTGTAGGTTGTTTGAAACTGCTGTGTGCCTAGTGAAACCCTAGCTCCTGACAAAATAGGACAGGGAAACCCTACCCCAACATGGGGGTGTTTTGGCTCTTACTTGCTTGATATGTGCTGTCAGAGTGTGTCTCTACAGGGTTGTATGTATCAGTTGCAAGTTTGGGTATCAGTCTGAGGACTTCAGTATTTGGGGAAACCAGATTTGAGGTAGTGATTTAGGGGCAGTGATCAGTGTTTGAGAACAGTTCTTTCAGCTTGTGATTGTTAACTGTGTGTTGTCTTTACTTAAGCCGAAATGCTGTCCGTTTTTCTGGTTGTTGTTTTCTTATTTTTGCTTTATTTATCTTTTTGCAAGGTAGTATAGCATCATTGCTTCCGACCAGGCAGTTTCCCCCAAAGCACCCTGGGTTAAAGGTAGAAGGCTTCATCGATCTGAGGATCTATTTGACGGACAAGCAGTGTTCTTTTCACTACCCCCGGTTACAAGACGGAGGGCAGTTAGGCAGGCAGTATCAGCACAACAATCGTTGGTTCAGCGGTCATTATCTATCCCACCAGTGTGTAGTCGGGCTGAGGTTTCCGTTTCTACCACAGAGAGAGATACACCTATTGTTCAGTTAGATCAGCACCTTATGGCCAGTATGGAGGACATGATGCGTTAGCTCCAAGAAACCATGCAGGCCATGCAGCGGGATGCCGCCCACCAAACCGAGGTTACTGCGCGTCAGGCAAAGGTCGTGGCTCAACAGGCAGACTTAATTGCCAGGCTTCAGTAGCAGCAATAACCACAACAAACCGGAGCATCTGCTTCGCATCCACCCACACCCCCACCTAGAGTTCCAACACTCGGGGAAACTGCAAACGTCCAGGAGAATACGGACGTGCCAATAGGGCAGTTCCATCCCCAATCCTACCTCAGCTGTCCAAAGCACCGGCTAATCCAGTGGATACACCGTTTGAATTTGAGGTGGATCCAACCGCGCTAAAGGTCAGTAAGCTTGAAAAGCTGTTTAAACGGGCTCAGGGAGTCAACTCCATTCCAGACATAGAGGATTGATACACCGATTCGGCGGTGACTCTGCCAGACCAGTTTAAGATGCCGCATATAGATCGTTTTGACGGTTCTGGGGATCCCATAGTACATCAGCGATTGTTCTTGGATATCCTAAGGCCAATGGCCCTTTCCAGACTGCAAAAGCTTTCCCTCTTCGGCCGAACCCTGTCAGGTGTTACAGCCATCTGGTATGCGAAGTTGGAAGATTCTGTCAAGAGGAGTTGGGAGGAGATGGCTGAGGCCTTCGTTGCCTAGTATTCCTACAACACGCAAATCAAGGTCACAACTCGTGATCTCGAGACAACCAAGTAAGAGCCAAAAGAGGGCTTCTCTGACTTTGTAACCCATTGGAGAGCCAAAGCTTCTATGATGATCACCAGGCCGGTCGAGAAAGATCAAATAAGGATGGTTGTGCGCAACCTCCAATCCAAGCTGATGCAAAAAATGATCGTCTTACCCCTCCCTACCTTTGCTGACCTACAAGAGATTGGGGTACAGATTGAGGATGCCATGAAGTAGGGTCTGATCGACCAAGATAAGGAATAGCCCAAGAGGGCATTTACCCACATTTCAAATGCAGGCACGAGTAGTGCTGCAACTGCCAGAACTTCCGTTGTGGGCATGGTCACCACCACCACACCAAAGACAGCCACCCCATTCACCGGTGCATTTGGAACCAGCTCACAAGCAGCTAGATATCCACCCCGAGTCCAGAGGACCTTTACTCCACTATACATGCCTCTCTCCAAAGCCCTGGGGTTTTTAATCAAAAAGGGGCATTTGAAGCCCCTGGAGCCGCGACCATTACCAAACAAACTTCCTTCTTCCCATAACTTGACCAAATACTGTGCCTTTCACCAACAGCATGGTCACGACACCGACCAGTGCTACAGACTGCGTCATGATATCCAAGATCTTATTGACAACAAGGTGATTACGCCTCCAGAAAAGCCAAATGTCACCACCAACCCACTCCCACAACATAACCAAGCTCCACCACCCAAGCATATCAACCTGATCCAAATCGTGGCCATTTCATATGACCCAAGCATATACATCACACCCTCCCACCTACCCAAGCCTGAGGTGTTCATCCCAGACAGCATGGACTTGTGCATGTTGAGCACCTCCCAAACCCAACCTGAACCGGTGGTGATGACTGTCGAAGACAGAACTGGGTTGACTTCAGAGGAAGATATGAATGATGATTTAGAGGCTGAGGGGTCTGGGAGCTTTACTGAGGAAGTGTACAACCCGAGTGGTTATATCATATCCACAGATTAGGTCAAGCCGAGGATAGAGTTGTCGGCTGGGGCAGAAATCAGTGTGGTCCGGGAAGATGGACCTAGTCAGGGGCTAGATGACCTAGCAGAGCTGGAAGAGGACATTGCAAATCTGCAGTTCTTTGAAGAGCAGGACTCAGGGGATGTGAACATCAACTGGCTCGACTTGGATGGATCGGCAGAGAATACGGGGTGGCTCAGTGGCCGGCCAGATGTTGTTGAAAAATCTCAGCCAGAACAGGGACCAAGATAGAACTGGGTTGACTTCGGAGGAAGATGGGAATGATGATTTAGAGGCTGAGGGGTCTGGGAGCTTTACTGAGGAAGTGTGCAACCCGAGTGGTTATATCGTATCCACAGATCAGGTCAAGCCGAGGATAGAGTTGTCGGCTGGGGCAGAAATCAGTGTGGTCCAGGAAGATGGACCTAGTCAGGGGCTAGATGACCTAGCAGAGCTGGAAGAGGACATTACAAATCTGCAATTCTTTGAAAAGCAGGACTCAGGGGATGTGAACATCAACTGGCTCGACTTGGATGGATCGGCAGAGAATACGGGGTGGCTCAGTGATCGCCCAGATGTTGTTGAAAAATCTCAGCCAGAACAGGGACCGTCAGAAACGGGAACATCAGTAGTGGCCGGAATGGCCGAGAATTAGGAAGCATCGCCAGAGAGCAGCGGTGCGAAGAATTTTGCTCGGGATCAGGGCAATTTGAGTATAGCAGACACTGAACAAGAGGCTGTATTGAAGCGACTTGAGCACGAAAGGGTCGAGAACCTTGAAAGGGCTAGAAAGGCCAAGGCACCTGAGGGGGCAGAATGTGTTGTGAGCACAAAAACAGTTATAACGAAACCGGACGGCTATCTATTAGTTGCCGATGGTATGTGGTGGGAAGATGACGACTTGCTTCTTGCCTACACTGACGAAGACTGGGGTCAGAACCAACCGGATGATACCTGGTATGTTGAGGAAGTAGACCATATGACCAGGAGTGGGCGGTACTTTAAGCCCCCACATTTGGATCAGCTAGAGGCATCCGGAAAGGACAAAGAAGCGGAGAGGCAGAAAGAAAAACTGCTCGAAGAGGAAGCTGTGCTGAAACAGCTGAAGAAGATTCAAGCAGACATCTCCATCTGGGGACTGCTAATGGCCTCGAGGGTTCACAGACAGGCCGTTCTTACGGCCATGGATAGGGCCAAGCTTTCAATCGATACAACTCCTAAGCAGTTGGTAGGGCTGGTTTTTTCGGGAGGAGCTTCCTCGACTTTAACCTTCACCGACAAAGAGCTACCGCCTGAGGGCTCAGATCATAACAAGCCACTCTATATCTCTGTGGAGTGTAGAGAGAAATGGATACCAGTGGTCCTGGTCAACACGGGGTCCGCAATTAATGTATGTCCGTAGAGAACAGCATATGCTATCGGGTTGAAGCCCGCAGATTTCGTGCCTATAACGTAGGTGATACAGGCCTATGACAATACCAGCCGAGTGGTAATGGGGACTATGCAGATTTGGACTCAGGTTGGTCTGGGGCAACAGGACATTAAGTTTCACGTCTTGGACGTTCCAGCCACCTTCAATCTACTCAGATTTGGACTCAGGTTGGTCTGGGGCAACAGGACATTGAGTTTCATGTCTTGGACGTTCCAGCCACCTTCAATCTACTCCTTGGGCGGTCGTGGCTGCACCAAGTGAAGGATGTCTCTTCCACCTTACATTAGATGCTGAAGTACCCTCACGGGAAGGGGGTGGCCATCGTTTTTGAGAATTCTTCAATACATCCGCCGCCAGAGGTTTCTACACCAGTTCTGGAAATTGAGCATGGCGCGGATGATGTGTTTTTGTTAGGATTCACCCTAGCTGAGGCTCGGGTTGTACAAGATATGCTAGCTATTGATGAGGGGCTATATGTTAGTGCACAGTTTGTTTACCCTATGAATAAGTTTCAACATATACCCGGGATGGGATTAGGATGAAGCAGCCGGAAGGGCGTCGTAGTATCAGCCGAAGTGCCGCACAACCCATATACCTTTGGCCTACGTTACTTGCCTACAAAAGAGGATTAGGGGAGGAAGAGAAGAGAGATGGCCAGAAGAGCCAAAGCAAAGCAAGCCGGGAAGCACTATGAGTTGGTGCACCGACCTATCTAGGGGACCCTGAATGGACGCTTTGTCCAGGAGGGGGAAAACTTCCCGTTTTGCAGCTTTTCGGAGCCCTGGTTGAACTCAGAGAAGCGGCGCTTGCCCGGCTTCGAAATCTTTTGTGATCTTCAGCTGCAAGGGGATGAAGCCCTGGAGGAACCAATTGACTTACCTGCTGAGGCAGAGCAGAACCTAGAGGATGAGTCTGAGGGTACAGAATTAGAAATGGGGGTAGCACTGGCTTGTCTCCTCTCAGATCCTTAGATCGTACCCGAGAGCTTGGGGGATAACTTTTCAGTTTCCATGATCAGGGATGAAGTGGCTGTGGGCCCATCTTCTGGAATTCTCGATGCATCCATCGCATCCTCCCTCATCTGGCAGTACGATGAGGGCTTTTTATCGAGTAGTTCCGAGTCAGGTAGTGAGCCGGAATCTGATTCCATAGAGTCTGTGGAGTCAGAATCAGATTCCAACTCTTCTGAGTTTGAGTCCGGTATTCCTGGAGGTGATAACCCGGATGCCACTGTCCTGTCCAGGTCGTCTTTTTCGTTTTCTTTTGAGTCTGTTGTAACCGAAGGATTGGATGGACTGGATGTTATTAATGAGAATTGTATAACTGTGGCCTCTGAGTACTTTTCTGTGCTTTTAATTTATTGCATTAATCAAGACTTTCAAAATTTTGATGAAAACGACGAGGAAGAAATTCCTCCGGTTTTGAAACGTTTGATTGATCAAGAGCATGAGAGGTTTGTAAAACCTTTGGTTGATGAAATCACCTCAATTAATGTTGGTACTGAGAAGGATCCGCGACTGGTCCAGATCGGGTCCACGTTGTCTTCTGAGGAATGCGAGTGCTTAATCGCTTTATTAAAAGATTTCAAAGATGTTTTCACGTGGTCCTACAAAGACATGCCTGGAATCGATCATGAGATTGTAAAGCACTGGATCTCTCTTGATCCAGAGGCCCGACTTGTTAAGCAGAAGCTCCGAAGGATCCGCTCGGACTGGGCCCTGAAAATCAAAGAAGTGGTCACGCAGGGTTCCTGTTAGTATCTGAGTATCCAATTTGGTTGGCCAATATAGTTCTGGTGCTGAAGAAGGACGACAAAATTTGGGTATGTGTGGACTTCAGGGATTTGAACAAGGCCAGTCCGAAGGACGACTTTCCTCTGTCGCATATCGACAAATTAGTGGACTTCACTGCTGGGCATGCACTGTTCTTATTCATGGATGGATTTTCAGGCTACAATCAGATTTTGATGGCACCCGAAGACAGGGAGAAAATTGTTTTCACTACCCCGTGGGGAAGCTATTGTTATAGGGTGATGCTGTTCGGCTTGAAGAATGCTGGAGCTACATATCAACGGGCTACGACCACGATTTTGCATGATATGATCCACAAAGAGGTTGAGGTGTACGTAGACGACATGATTGTCAAGTCCAAGGAAAGAGAGGGCCACTACACCGCCTTGCAGAAAATTTTTCAACGGATTAGAGAGTATCGGTTGTAGCTGAATCTTGAAAAATGTACTTTCAGTGTTACAGCAGGGAAAATGCTGGGGTTGTTGATCACACAAAGGGGTATCAAGGTTGATCCTTCCAAAATCAAGGCCATCTTAGAAATGCCACCACCGAGGACTAAAAAGGAGGTGCAAGGCTTTCTGGGGAAAGTGCAATTCATAAGACGATTTGTTGCAAAATTAACCTTGACTTGTGAACCACTGTTTGGTCTCCTGAAGAAAGGAAAGAAGTTCCAATGGGATGACCGATGCCAAGTTGCTTTCGAACAGATCAAGCAATAGTTACAGAACCCACCTGTGTTGTCGCCGTTAGAGCCGAGGAAACCTTTGATTCTGTACTTATCAGTGACCAAAACGATGATGGGCTGCATGCTTGTGCAGGAATCTGAGGATAAAGTGGAGAAGGCTATCTACTACCTGAGCAAGAAAATACTGGATTACGAGACCCGCTACACTCCGCTAGAGAAGGCTTGTCTGGCCTTGGTATGGGCTACCAGGAAGCTGAGGCACTACCTGTTAGCTCACTCCGTAATACTGGTTTCGAGATTAGATCCCATCATATATCTCTTTGAGAAACCAGCACTTACGGGTAGGCTAGCCCGTTGGTTGCTTCTGCTTTCTGAATTTGATCTGAAGTACATGACGCGCAAGTTAGTGAAAAGGAAAGCGGTAGCGGAGTTTTTAGCCAATCACCCGGTAGAGGGAGATGAAGCAGTTGAATATCTGTTCCCAGACGAGGCTATTCTGCATGTCGAAGAAGAGACTTGGACGATGTACTTTGACGGAGCATCAAACCAGTATTGGTATGAGATAGGGGTGTTGCTGATAGCACCCGACAATTCCCTCATACCCTTAGCATTCAAACTCCAGTTCAAAGTGTCGAACAATGAGGCAGAATATGAGGCATGTATTGCTGGATTGGAAGCTGCCTTGGAACTAGGGGCAAAACGGTTAGATGCCATCGGGGACTCGAACCTTGTTGTATCTCAAGCTAAAGGAGATTGGAAAGTTAAAGAAGAAAAAATGAGAATCTATTACCAGACCTTGGATGTTCTGATTCCTCGGTTTGAAAAACTAAACTTCGTTCATCTGTGAAGAGAGAACAACAGGTTCGCCGATTTTTTAGCAACTCTATCTTCTATGATAGACATCCCTTTTGGAGTCCGGATGCGTCCGATCATCATTGAATAGAAATTCGTGCCGGCCTACGAGCTGATTACTGCCATAGATGAGGTACAAGATCAAAACTCCTGGTATTACGACATCTGGAACCTCTTGGAAAAGGAGGTGTATTCACCAGGGGCAAATGCCAAAGATAAGAGGGCAATTCGAAGAATGGCTGCTTAGTTCATTGTTTGCGGGGGTAAACTGTACAAGCAGAGTCATCTGGGGATGCACAAACTGTGTGTTGATGCTGAAGAGTCCAAGCGCCTGATGGAGGCCATCCATGGAGGAGAGTGCGGAGCGCACATGAGCGGGGTGATGCTAGCCCAGAAGATCCTTAGACAGGGTTATTACTGGTCAACCATGGAGGAGGATTGCATTGGCTTTGTCTGGCGATGCCACAAATGCCAGATCCATGCAAACCGCATGAACATTCCGCCGTCGAAGTTGTACAACATGACTTTGCCATGGCCTTTTTCAGTCTGGGGGATTGATGTGATTGGGGCTGTCACTCCGAAGGGGTCTAGCAGGCATGAGTATATTTTGGTAGCGATAGACTACTTCACGAAGTGGGTTGAGGCCCAATCTTATGCAGTGTTGAAGGCATCGCATGTTGCTAAGTTCATCAGGAACAACATCATCTGTCGCTATGGGGTCCCGAATGAGATTATTTCGGATAACGGTTCCCACTTCAAGAAGGAGGTGATCAACTTGTTAGAGAAATACAACGTGGCTTTTCATAAGTCATCCACATACCGGCCACAAACCAACGGAACTGTTGAGGCCGCCAACAAGAACATCAAACACATTCTGCAAAAGATGGTGGAAACCTACAGGGACTGGCCAGATAAGCTGCCATTTGCTCTTTGAGGCTACCGGACTTCAATTCGAACTTCTACTGGGGTAACTCCGTATTCCTTGGTCTATGGGATAGAGGTTGTTCTGCCTATCGAAGTTGAGGTTCCGTCATTGCGGCTTATGGCTGAGTGCCAGATAGCTGAGACAGATTGGCAGCAGAGCAGATTCAAAGAACTTATGCTGTTTGACGAGAGAAGGCTGAAAGCACTGTATCACGTCCAAGGTTATCAACGAAGAATTGCCAGGGCTTTTAACAAGAAGGTTAAGTCCAGGAATTTGAAGGAAGGAGATTTAGTGCTCAAAGACAACCGGGCTCCAATTCACGACCCTAGGGGCAAGTTCAGACCTAATTGGACTGGTCCCTATATCATCAAGCCAATCTGGTCGGGTGGAGCTGTCATTCTGATGGACCTAGATGGCCTAGAGTTCTCCCAGCCGATCAACATGGACTAGTTGAAGAAATACTTTCCCTGAGTGGCTCGCTAGGCCGAAACCTGAAAGGGCGACCTAGGCAAAAGTTAGAGCACAGAAAATTTGAAATAATAAAAACTGAGCTCGCAAGGTTGAAAACCCAGAAAGGGCGGCCTTGGCAAAAGTTAGAGCGCAAAAGGAGAGGGTTAATACACGAGTGAACTTGAATCGAACTATGTAAGGCTTGATTCCCATCTTTGGGATACGTAGGCAACTTCGTTCTGGAGTCCAGCCATAAACACTTCCAAATTGACTTTGTTCATGTGATCATGTTGGTCATCTTTGTCTATTCTACATTTAAGAGCTCGGTTGTGATCTCCAGTGCAGTGCTATTCAAACTAGGAGCAACTTTCCAGTTGATGGGATCTGGGGTTGTGTATCTCAAGGATAGATCTCAGGCGTGTCCAGTTTTGATCCATATCGAAAATGGTTTTGAAAAGTTTTAATAAAAGTTGATTTTGCTCAAATTAATCTTTTACAACTTAGATCAGTTTTTGACCAAATGGAAAATTTTCAATACCCACAACTTTCAATTACATTGATTTCAGTACAGAGTTCTTCTACTCTTGAATACAAATTGAAGTTACTTTTTATTACATTCATAAGAAAGCTTGAAAGTACCGATTAAAGCGAATAAACTTGGGGCATAGTCAAGTGTTCCTGCATCCCCTCCCAGAGCTTGTGAAAGCCTCCGATGCCAAAGTAGGCCTAACCTGCGCCTCTTCATCCAGCCAAGCTATGCACTCATCAGAGAGGATACAACTGAAAGTGGGAGTGGGGGCCAGAAGCTCTCTTGTCCTCCATACTGTGGCATACCGAGCTAGCTGTGCGCCTCAGACTGGAAATGCAGTAGGGTACTCTATCCCCTCCTCCGGGCAAGTCTGATCGTGCCCAAATTGGCATCGGAATCGGAATGGGAAGTAAAAGACACTGTGTGTCAGGCTGATCAGCTGAATGCCCGGCTGGTAGGACATGCTGTAACTCATCACTGGTAGATTGAGCCAGGGGCAGCGCCAAGCAATGTTGCCAGTAGATAGACTGTACATCCATTCACACCACCATCCTTCATCTGGGGCATCAACTAGTCGTTACCGGAAGAAATAGCCGCGTGCTGAATATGCTGGGCATGAGTCCACCACTTTCAACTTATCCATCAACCATATCTGGGGAGGGATGAAAAATAAGAGAGATTAAAAAATAGAGAGATGTGCGTGGAGAGAAAAGTGAGAAAGATTTTTGAGAGAAAAACAGAGCCTGAGGGCTGAGTGATGTGAGAAATATATGTGAGATTGGGTGGGAAACATTACCTACAGTAGTAGTGGACTCCCCGCGAACCTAGTCATCTCTCGACGATGGAAGATATCCAAACCCATCAGTGTCTCAGCTAGTGTCATGGCAATGCAGCTCTTGCCCTCTTTTAAACCTTGGACAACCTCAATCAAACAGACGCTAGACCCACCGGAGCCTAGGGCAAGCAAGAAATGAGATAACATGTACAAGCAAAGCGCATGTCATCGAAAACCCTGCCAGTGATGGTCGCCGCGGTCAGCAGCATCAGAAAACCGATGAATCAAGCTGGGGATGTCCAACTCCTTGTCGCGAATCAAAGACCGAGCGTCATGCAAAGTAAGCCCACACATCCATCCTAAGGCTTGGATGTGGCCAAAACGGAATTGGAGCAAGATCTCTTCCTCACGCTTGGACTCCATCAAAGCTTGGGAGTCTTCGAAAGTGGGACACATCTCTTGTCCCCCAAAGCTAAAAACATGAGTTATCGGATTCCAACACCTTGCCGCGGCATGGAGGAACGGAGAACGTAGCGGGGTGCGGCTCAACATAAATAGTGCATTTATTCTGAAGCCCTGAAAGTTCAACTTTTCCGAGCCATCCAAGTTTGCAATCCAATTTGTGAGGTTTTGGACAAGAAATGCTTCCATTTGGGGGAGAAATGGAGTTCAAATTAGGAAACCACGAAGCTAGAACCTTTATAGAAGATAGAGCATTTAGTGGAAGACAGATGGCAGACATCTGGAGATTCCCAGAAAAAATGGTCGGCCGGCCAGTTCAAGTAGCCAACCGACCACCTTAACTGGCCGGCCGGCCACTTAAGTGGTCCACAGAAGCAAAAAGTGGCCGGCAATGGCTATAAGTAGCCGGCAGCCACTATTTGTCCCCAGCAGATTTGTCTTAGTCTGTCTATGTGCTGGGAGTGCTGAAAATCCATGTTTTGTTCCACTTTGGACGCGTTCTGCTGTGGTTTTGGCGACTTGTCCTTAAGTTGATAACTTTGTTTATCGAGTTCTTAACTTTGTTTATCGAGTTGTTGCAACTTGTTTATCGAGTCGTTATTTTGCTTATCGAGTTGTTCTTTAAGATGTTTTGTTTTGTTTGTTGTGTCGGTTCACTACCTAACTTCGCAATAAACAAATGTTATATTTCCATCAATCTCATTTTTGTGCAAAATGGTGCGATGCGATGCTTAGAATACAAATGCAACACTTTTTGAACAAAAAATTTATTTTCATTCCATCATGGTTTCTCTTTACAAAGTACAAAGTTTTTTAAAAAATAAAACTGCCTAAGGCTATAAAATGTGCAAATACTAAAGCAAAAAGAGAAATAAAGCAAAAAGCAAAAGTGTCTGAATCGGTGCCATCTAACTCAGGACTGAGAGGCCCTCTTCATCCTCTTCCTCGGCTGAGAGGACCCTGGAGCATCATCGCCATCGGCACCGCTGTCTGAACCGCGGCATGGTGGAACGAAGAACGTAGCGGGGTGCGACTCAACATAAATAGTGCATTTATTCTGAAGCCCCGAAAGTTCAACTTTTTCGAGCCATCCAAGTTTGCAATCCAATTTGTGAGGTTTTGGACAAGAAATGCTTCCATTTGGGGGAGAAATGGAGTTCAAATTAGGGAACCACGAAGCTAGAACCTTTATAGAAGATAGAGCATTTAGTGGAAGACAGATGGCTGACATCTGGAGATTCCCAGAAAAAATGGTCGACCGGCCAGTTCAAGTAGCCGACCGACCACCTTAACTGGCCGGCCGGCCACTTAAGTGGTCCAAAGAAGCAAAAAGTGGCCGCAGCCACTATTTGTCCCCAGCAGATTTGTCTTAGTCTGTCTATGTGCTGGGAGTGCTGAAAATCCATGTTTTGTTCCACTTTGGACGCGTTCTGCTGTGGTTTTGGCGACTTGTCCTTAAGTTGATAACTTTGTTTATCGAGTTCTTAACTTTGTTTATCGAGTTGTTGCAACTTGTTTATCGAGTCGTTATTTTGCTTATCGAGTTGTTCTTTAAGATGTTTTGTTTTGTTTGTTGTGTCGGTTCACTACCTAACTTCGCAATAAACAAATGTTATATTTCCATCAATCTCATTTTTGTGCAAAATGGTGCGATGCGATGCTTAGAATACAAATGCAACACTTTTTGAACAAAAAAGTTATTTTCATTCCATCATGGTTTCTCTTTACAAAGTACAAAGTTTTTTAAAAAATAAAACTGCCTAAGGCTATAAAATGTGCAAATACTAAAGCAAAAAGAGAAATAAAGCAAAAAGCAAAAGTGTCTGAATCGGTGCCATCTAACTCAGGACTGAGAGGCCCTCTTCATCCTCTTCCTCGGCTGAGAGGACCCTGGAGCATCATCGCCATCGACACTGTTGTCTGAACCGGAGTCATCTCCGCTCTCATCCTCGGAGCCCTCCTCGGCTGACTCTGACTGAGGACTCGCTGCCTCCTCGTCCTCACTGGACTCGCCGTCATCACCACGTCTGGTAGGCCTCCGATGTCTCCCTTGGCTGTGTGCTACTGGAGGTTTTGCTGAAGGTCCTGTCGCCACTCCTCCTGGGGCACCTAATGGAGCTGACGTCTCGAAAGGGATCTGGAAAAAAGGAGTGTGTCAGAAGGTATATAGCAGATGCTGTATACTAGATGCAAGAGATGATATGCCGTGAGCAGTATATGGTTGCAGTGTGTGTATGCTGTGAGCAGTGTATGGAACAATGTATTAATGCAGTGTTTTAGTGCAAAGCATCAGATCATCATAGTATGGAACTGTGTGAATGCTAGTGCGTTAGCAGAGAGTTTCAGGGCATGAAATGCAAATTGAAGAAAGATTACCAGGATCCTGTAGAGGCTGAGTAAGTCCAAGCTCGTCTGCATCATCTCTGTCAAGGAAGCTACTAAGTCAAGAGCCTGTCCTGTGTACTCAATCGGCGCCTGTAAATGCATTGAATAAATTAGTATTTCACAAGGTATAATTGAAATGAAGTAAATATGTAGAATGTAAAGTTTGGTACATACCGGGGCCCGGCCTCAAACTCCAGCAAGTGTACGACCGGCCAGTGCAGGCTCGATGGGGACCTGGCAAGTCTCTCCAGAACGTCTCCGGTAAGTCAGTGATGTAGGAAAATCTGGCCATCCGGCACTATGTTTGGTGCCGGGCATCTCCCCGGCTCTGCCTCTCTGTGCTCAAGACCTACTCATCGAGAGGGCCCCCACCGCTCTAGCTCTACTTGACGAAGCAGTAGCTACTGTCCTCCATGTAGGAGTGCGAGCACTTTCCAACGGAGGCATGATGTATGCCTCGATATAGGCTGTGTAGTCCCCCTCCTCAATGAATTGATCTGCATTCGCGCCCTGCATAACATCAGTGAGCTCCTGAGGGGGAATGCTCCCTGTGGCCCGCATGGATGGTGGAGGTGGCAAAGGGATCGATTGAAACTGCAAGCCCAATGCTGGTGCCTGAAGCGCTCTCCAAAAAACAAAGCTCAGCCCACCGGTCCCTCGAACAAGATCCGGAATCGGCAGGCGCCCCGGGCTCCAGCGAAATGGAATCGGGTGAACTCTAGCATCGCCTCCTAAGGCAGCCACGTAATCTGCAGACAGCAAGTGGATTAGTTGCTAGTAGATATGCGAAGTGAAGTAAAGCTAAAAATGAAGAGAAAACTGTGAGTTTTGAATTACCTCTGCTGGTCTCACTGTGCCAAAAAACTGGCGCAGATAGGGAAGCGTCTCCCGGGGCCTCGGCTGGCACCGGCCGTCATAGCGACATGAATAAGGTATATCCGGAGGTGTCTCAACCTCTAGCTCAGGTGCAAGCAATGGGAAGTAGGCGTATACCCATAGCTGTGAAAGGCAGAAGAGTGGCAGTGAGAATACAGCATACAGATGATACAGAAAGCAGAGACTGTGTGTGCAGTGTGTGCAGAAAGTGCAAAGCAGAAAGCACATCAGTAATGTAAAGCTGAAAATTAAAGCATACCTCCCAGGCTCTCTAGTAGCCGCCTACTTTGTTCCTGCTCCTGTGCGAAACCGAACTCATAGAGCAATAAAGAGTGGCGAGAGCAGCACTCCCCAATCGTAGTGTCGCACCTGGGACAGGTCCACTAAGGCACTCAGCAAATACAGCCCCACAGTGTTCGACCTGTCGTCGAACAGAGTCGTGCCGAAGAGGAACATGAGAAAGCCACGAGCATACTGCTTCGTCTCTGCGATCGTCGTGGGCTCTCTCCCTCTGAAGTGGTCGGCAAACCAAGTATACCGGACGGAGCCTGATGTGTCACGCCCCAGTTTTTTATTACTCGAAGTCATTACCAAGTTCATTAACTTAATTCAATTTCAGAGATAACATGCGGAAATAAACTCAAATGTTCAACTAAAAGGAGTGAACAACAACTCCCTCTTTCGAGTGCTAATTAAATACTACATGAGTATTCTGGATAAGTTGCCCTTAGGCTTACAACATTAAATAATCAAGTGAAGGGTACAACCCTTTTACATATATGGCATTCCGCCTACAACAAAGAGGCCCCGTGGCCAACAAATAAGAAGATCCAAATCTTGTAGCACATCCTGCTAAACACCTGAAAAAGATTCAACAACGTGGGATGAACATATAGTCCAGTAGGGAACTCAACATGATCCTCAACAATAACAACTTACAGATAGCTATGATCATGAACACTTATTCTCATACTAGAATAGTAATGTGACAGTTTATACAAAATATATGTATGAACTTTTCTCGAAAACAACCATTTCAATCAACGCCATAGGCGATTCATCTTTCCTTTTTTTTATTGATCCCCGTTCCCAATCTTTCATAACATTAACAATACCTTAGGAAATAAATTCACTAAGCCCACTACTCTCTTCCATTTCCCACACATACACAAATATGCCTTTTTAAAATATATGTTTCTTTAAAAAGTCCATTCTCCTTCACACTTTCCAAAAGACAAATATGGCATTTTGGCTTTTTCCCGATACAATCAACTCTATACATGCACTGTTATAAAAAGAGATAACAACTCACCGACATGCATAAGATAAACCAATGAGGCAACTCGGCCCTCCAAAAAACCGTAATCAATAGAATCCATGATATTCCCAAACACACTGAAATATCAACAACAAAACTTTGCTCTACTAGCTATGTGCGTAGTAAGCCAAAGATACACTTCTCACAACAACATACCAATTTACCAGGCGCTAGCTGGAAGGGTGTGGTACCTTAGATTCTCAGCGCATTCAGTTCTCCAGGCGCTAGCTGGAAGGTAACGGTACCTCTGATTATCAGCGCAGGGTATAACACCAACAATCACAATACAACAAGGCATAACCAACATGTGTAAACATACACATAAACTATCAGGATATCAACAATGTGTTAAGGTATATGAACACATAGGTGTGTGGAGTCCATCCCCTATCTTCTCACACACACTGGAGTACAACCCCTCTCTCCTCCCTAACAAGTATACATATATTATGCATCTCAACATTTCATCACATACGATGTTCAATCAATAATGGTATAATGCATACACCACACTTCAACACAACCACATCATTCTTCACCGATGACCAAGGACAAAACCTCTAGATGCATGTATGTTGTACATCTATTAACAAACTCAATTATCATGAGATCCCAAACCCATCAACAACCCAAGCATAGTAGCTACCAATTAATTTCCCCAAATATGTGCACTCGACATGCATAATACAACAATCCAATTCCCATATTTATTTTCTATGACTCACATAGAGTTAAAGTTCCATTCTTCACTTTCAAAACCAACTTTTATAATTTTCCAAATCAACATGTTCCATCACTTATTCCAAAAACACTTTTCTCATTTTCCCAAAATCACTTCCATTCCTTTCATAATCTTCCAAATTAATTATGCAAATTAAGTCATAATTATTAAGTTAGGGTTTTTCTTCCTCTTTCTCGACATTGACCAAAAAGGTTCAATCAGCAACAATAAACAACAAAGACCTCATTTGAGACCCAAAATACGCAAGTATTTGCCCAAAGAACAAAACCCCTTTTTTAATTTATCATGACACATGTAAATTAGGGCTTTTCTATATTTCAACAACAACATAATATTTTACGCCACAAATAGTCTATTGGATAACCAAAGACAATAAATCCATTGTTTATCAACCAACTCTAGGTTTCCTCATGATTTTCAAACAAACCCAACATAGGTATGGTTTTCATGCAATACAAAACTACCACATGTCTATCTATAGACGGAGTATTGAAAAAGAACAAGGAGAATCCCTACCTCAAATGGAGAACTCAAATAGAGAAGATGACCCGAAATCAAAGTGCTCCAAACCCCAAATATCTTGGATCACAACGAAGCCCCGATGATCAACACATTTCTTACAAAGGCCCAAGGTGAGGAAAACACTCTAGCTAGATCAATCCTAAGAGAGAAGTTAGGTTTTAGAGTGAGGTGCTCTCCAATGGAGGTTTTGAAAAAGTAAGAGAGAAAGGAAATCAAAAAGTGAACAAAAAAGTGATTTCACAGACTGATATAAAAACAGGTCCGCTCGAGCATACAACACCCCGCTCGAGCGTCAGACACAGGTTCACGCTCGAGCGTCCAAAGATCCGCTCGAGCGCCGGATGCACTCTCCCAGAATTTTCTACAGACGTCCAAAATGCTGAGAGAAGGAAATTCACGCTCAAGCGTCCCAACTGCCGCTCGAGCGGAAAGGCAACAACAAAAACCCGCTCGAGCGTCAAATCGTCGCTCGAGCGTAGAGACCAAAACCTGGGCAAAAATTCTAAGTTTTAAAACACAGTCAACTTATTCCCAACTTGCCCAACACAACCCAAAACTCTAACACAAAGAGTAAGGGATAGAAATGAGGATAAGACAACAACGAATCTACGGAACCGAGTCCGGATTACAGTTAAACAATAACAGGGAATACCGGGATCGCTATATGATGCGCGATAAATGGGCGGATGTACTCCTAATAGGTAGGTCTAAGCTGCCTCCCACTCACTCATATCGGCATCATATGGGATCGGCTGGCCTCCCACCTCAAGGCCTGTCAACATCGAGAAGTCGAACGGGGTCATAGTCATATCCTCCGTGGTAGAGAAATGGAAGGAGTTGGTGGTGTCCCACCATCTCTCTACCAATGCACCCAAGACGGTCCTACGCCCAAAGAGATGTGGAGCCCTGTACAGAATAGGCCAAACCCCGCCTCGTCTATGATCTGCTAGACACCGCCAGGGAGCTCCAGGTACTAGTCCCTCGCCGTGGTGGCCCCGTACCCGCAGGTGAAGCGGGAGTCAACCTGCATGGATGAGTAGAGACATAGTGTGTGAAAATGTTCAGAATAAGCAGAGACACAGTGTGTGAAAATGTTCAGAACAAGCAGAAACACGGTGTGTGAAAATCTTCAGAATGAGCAGAAATGTAGTGTGAAAATGTTCAAAATGAGCAGAAATACAGTATATGTGTTCAGAATGAGCAGAGATACAGTGTGTAGTACATGTGTTCAGAATGAGCAGATCAAATACAGTGCAAAAGGTGCGAGCCTATACAAGAAATGTAACGTATATCGCAGAAAATGTAAAAGTGCAGTGTGTACCTCTGGGGCATCATGGGATAGATGGGACTCTGGCTCCCGTAGTAGGAGATCTGCGGGCGCGCGCCGCGCAAATCCGGTAAAGTGACGCGCCGTGCTAGGTCGTAGCACGTGTACCTGAGGGCGGTATGCCGCTGGATCAAATGGCCAACCTCGGAGCGGCAACGGGACATGCTCCGGCTCTCCCTCCATCTCCGGAGGACCCTCGCTGTGTGGTACGTCATCTGCCATCTGCAAAGAGGGTGAAAGATAGGCAAAAATGAGCAAAATGGGCAAAAAATGCAAAAAGTCAACAAAAAGTCAACTCTTGGGAAGAGAAAAAGTCAAAAAAGTCAAAGCTTGGGAAAAAGGGTGCCAAACTCAAGTCAAAGTTGAGAGAAATATACCTCGAGTGGTGAAAATGGAGAACAAGGCTCCGAAAACAACTTTTGTTCGGTTCAAAACGAAGAGAATCAAAAGTTTTTCGCGAATCAACTTCGTGGGAGCGTTGGAATATGCGTATAAGGTGCAGATCTGAGAGAGGAAAAGTGCCTAGGAGCAAGGAGAAAGGTTTTTCAGCAATGGGTGTGTGAACAAAAGTGATTTGGTGTTGTATGTTTAAAGACCCGCGAGTTGAATGACCAAACTGCTCCGTTTTTCCTAAATTAGCCGGCTGTCTACTCAAGTGGCCAGCAGTTGAGAAAAGTGGCCGGCAAAGTTGAAAAGTGGCCGTTAGGTGCCCAATGTTCTCTCTGAGTGTTTTCAGACTGTTATTTATCCTTGAGTTCCAAGAAATGCAGGGTATGCTCAAAATCTGATTCAAAATGCTTCCACGGAAGTCTAGAATCACATTTGCAGTGCGCGAGGGTCATTGCCCGTCAACTCAAACAAGGAATATCCTTTTTTGAAATACATTTCACCCCTCCGAGAGGTAAATCGGAGGTCACCACTAAATCGGTCTTGCTAGGACGCGCTTTTCTTCATTGAACATATTGCGTTGCATATGCATTGATTATTGTGCACAAGATATGTTATTCATCGCTTCACTTGCATTGTTATGCACACTTTTCACTTGCATTGTTATGCACGATTCACTTGCATTGTTATGCACGCTTCACTTGCATTGTTATGCACCTTTTCACTTGCATTGTTATGCACGCTTCACTTGCATTGTTATGCACCGTTCCACTTGCATTGTTATGCACGTCTCCCATGCATTGTTATGCACCCTTTCATTTGCACATTGTATGTGCACGTGTTTATCTCATATTGCCATTGTATCTTGATGTAACGTTGAACATGTGTTTCTACTATATTGTACCTGTTGAGTTTCTTTCTTATGCAGGCACGATATTGTATGTACGGTTCATTCGAAGTTGGTGCAACCAAACGATATTGTATGTACGGTTCATTCAGAGAGGTTCCAGTTCAGTTTGACTACGTATCTATCACACATGTTCGCGTTTGACACCCGTTCGGTTACCCTTTCTCCTCTCGCGTTTGACATGCGTTTGGACGTACCCTTTCTTCTCTCGTCGTTTGATATGCGTTTGGACGTACCCTTTCTCCTCTCGCGTTTGACATGCGTTTGGACGTACCCCTGCTCCTCTCGCGTTTGACATGTGTTTAGACGTACCCTTCTCCTCTCACGTTTGATATGCGTTTGGACATACCTTTCTCCTCTCGCGTTTGACACGCGTTTGGATGACTGCGCTTTCTTGCGCAGTCCCTCTCCTTTCGCGTTTGATATGCTAGGAGGTGTTTCGTTTGAGGCCTTGGGTGTTCCCGATAATTGCTTCTTGTCTTTCCTTCGTGGTCCGTGGTTAAGATTGCATAATTTTCTTACATCCTTTCTGCATGGAATGTAGTTCGGTTTGTAGTTCTCACGCATAGCGTGTTTGTTAACTTGCTTATGTACGAGTTTGCGGTAGCATTTCTTTGCATAACATTTGCATCTAGATGCTTCTTTACAACGCTCTTTGCATAATCATAAGTTATGTTCTGCATTGTGCATGTCATCTGCATTTTGCCCCTGCCTGTGGGCGCATCTGTGTTATTTTCTTGCCTGTTTGTCTAAGTCTTTGGCCTTGTCAAAAATAGGTCATCTCTAGGCTTTGACATTCACTCCCGTCATTTCATGACTTCCGAGTTCTATTAAAAAGGGGCAACTGTAGACACCCCATTTTTGACCGACCTTAAAACTCAGACGTCATCGTTTGTGCATTCGATGATTGTGCATATTTGTGCTTGTTTCGAGCGCCCGAAGGTCTCGGCTGAGTGCCTTGTCTTTGAGCTTCTTAACCCTTTGTGTTTTGGCCTTGGTTTTTGTGCCAACCTTTGTTGTCCCTTGCCTTGGGGAGAGGAGGGCCTTGTTGGCCACTTGTGGCACTTGCCGGCCACTTTTCTCCCTTATAGGCCACTTCAAGTGGCCGGCCGGCTAGGGGAAGTAGCCAGCTGGCCACCTAACTGGCCGGCAGCCACTTTTCTCCTTTTTAGATATTTGTAGATCTTTTGAGCCAGCTGTGGCGCACTGAACTCATCCTCCATACACGTGTATGGAGGGATTGAGCAAGCCTTTTGGCTTACATTTCCTATATAAGGGGAGCTTCCTCCCCCTTGAGAGGGGTTCAGATTTTTTAGAGCTAAAAATCTTCCTCTCTCTCTAGAATTCTCACACTCTCTCTCTCTCTCTCTCTCTTTATATTGTGCTATTGTGCTTAGAAGTCTTATTTCTTCACACTTTTGCACACAAACACCTAGTCAAACACCTTAACTTTGGAGCTGAGGTACCTTGGAGCTTATTTTGAGGTCTTGGCATTGGTTTTGGTCCAAAATTGTTGCTGAAGTTGCTGCCTTCTTGCTGTGCTACAAGGGTAAGCTTCTTCTCCTCTTAAGCTTGTTTGTTATATACTAGTTTAAGCCACCTTTGCATGCTTACTTTGGCCTAGTTGTCAACTACAAAAAACTCTATTTTTAAGTGTTAAAGATGGTTGTTTAAGGCTTTGTGGGAGTTGGAGGCGTTTCACCCCCTTGTATGCCTTATTTGCTAAGCTTTTGAGCCATCCTTTGAAGCTTTTGTTTTAGCCTTTGCATGGCCTTTTTACCACTGAAACTCAGAGGAATTTCAGTGGTAAAAAGTTGCTCTTGTGGTCCAAAATAGGAGGGGGTGATCCCCCTCCCCTTTTGTCTTGCTTGTATGCCTTGTTGGCCTCATACTTGAGCATGCTCTTTTACTCTTTTATGACCTAGCTCAAGCTTGTTTTTTTGACTTGTTGGACATGCCTTAGATCTATTTTTGGTTGGTTTGGTCATTGGTTTCTTGCTTCTTACACTTGTAGTGTAATTCTTGCAAATTAGCCTTGTATGCTTAATGCTTT
>NW_021025278.1:153234-174545 GCF_004153795.1 Camellia sinensis | reverse complement strand
GTTGCATGCTATTTTAGGCCTAGCTTTCAACTACAAAAACCTTTGTTTTTAAGTGTTAAAGATGGTTGTTTAAGGCTTTGTGGGAGTTGGAGGCGTTTCACCCCCTTGTATGCCTTATTTGCTAAGCTTTTGAGCCATCCTTTGAAGCTTTTGTTTTAGCCTTTCCATGGCCTTTTTACCACTGAAACTCAGAGGAATTTCAGTGGTAAAAAGTTGCTCTTGTGGTCCAAAATAGGAGGGGGTGATCCCCCTCCCCTTTTGTCTTGCTTGTATGCCTTGTTGGCCTCATACTTGAGCATGCTCTTTTACTCTTTTATGACCTAGCTCAAGCTTGTTTTTGTGACTTGTTGGACCTGCCTTAGATCTATTTTTGGTTGGTTTGGTCATTGGTTTCTTGCTTCTTACACTTGTAGTGTAATTCTTGCAAATTAGCCTTGTATGCTTAATGCTTTGGTCCATTATTCTAGCATGTATTGGCTCAACTCCAACATGTTTTTGGTGTTATTTTGACATGCCTTAACTCTAATTTTGGTTGGTGGAGTCACCTCTTGCTTGGTTTTTATACTTGTAGTGCAATCCTACTTGTAGGCTTAACATGCATCATGCTTTATGCCTCAAATCCTAGCTTGTGTTAGCTCTGTCTCAACATGTTTTAGCTATTATTTTAGCATGCCTTAGCTCTGTTTTGAATGTTCTTGGCCATGTGAGGCTTGCCTTGTATGGTTGTAGTGTAAGTGGCTTTGACTAGTTTTGAGTTTCAAAGTCCCTAACATGTTGTGCATGTGGTGATTGCATGCCTTAGCCTCATTTCTCACATGATTTCAGTATGTATAGCATAGTCACACTCTCACATAGTCCACTCTTTCATAGCTTTTGTGAGTTGTGCCTTATGCCTCGTTTATGAGCCAATACGTATGCACGCTTGTCTAGGCTTTTGAGCTTCTGTCTCAGCATGTTTTGATCTTTGTTTTGGCCTAATTGAGCTCTGTCCAAAGTTGGTTTACTCATTTGTGCCATGTATTGCATGCCTCTTGTGTAGTGCCCTTTACTAGCCTTATGCTTTGGGCCTTCTACCATGCCTTATTTGTGATGTTTATGTGATATGGCATCATTTAGCACATAATTTCAAAGCTTATAGCCTTGTCATATTCTCATGTTTATCACTCTTTAATTGTGTTTAAGAGTTGTGTCCTTATGCCTTGTTGATGAGCTAATGCATGAACATCATTTGCTTGCCTTTCATGCTATCATTTCAAAGCATTTTGGCCACTGTCTTGGCATGCATGAGGTCTGTTTAGGGTTGGTTTAGTCCATTGAGCATTGTATTGTATAGCCCTAGAGTTGTGTACTTCGCTAGCTTTAATGCTTAAGGACTCTAGCATGCCACACTTGTGTTGTTTGCATGATATGTCATCATTTGGCATATGATTTCAGTGCTTGTACCTTTGTCATGCTCTCATATATGTTTGAAAATTAAGCTTTGTGCCTTACTTGCGAGCAAACGGATGAGCATGCGTTCCTTGCTTTTTGTGCCTAAGTTTTGGTGTGTATTGGCCACTGTTTTGGAGCATCTTAGGTTTGTCTATATGTGGTTTGACCATTTGAGCATTGTAGTGCATGCCTCATGTGTAATACACTTCACTAGCTTTGATTCCTTAGCTTCTAAACATGCCATGCATGCATTGCTTGCATGACAGAACCTTGTGCATGCCACTTTAGCATTGAAAGATGAGTATGTTGTTTGCATTGCATTGTGTTTGGATCTGACATTAATCCAAACACAAGGAATGTGGCACGTTTCATACTTAAAGTGATGAAACGTGTTGCGTTTCTCAGTCGCCAACCCTCTTGATCATGCATGATAGAGGCAGAGGTTCTTATGTGTTGCTTGTGCATTCACTAACATCGTGCGAGCTTGGCTCTTTGGCCATCATGCATTGAGATGCGTGATTGGTGACTTGAGAGTCGAGTGCTACGCTCCTTTGAGCTCGAGAAATCATAAGGAAAGTAGTTGCACACACATTTCCTTGTAAATGCATTGTTGTGCCTTTGTTGATCTCTGTTGTAGCAAAGTTGAGGTTCTGGAAAAAAAAGTGGCCGGCCAGCCACTTGCACTAGCCTGTCGACCAGTTGAAGTGGTCGGCCGACCAGTTGAGGTAGCTTGCCGACCAGTTGAAATGGCCGGCCGGCCAATTGAGGTAGCCTGCTGACCAGTTGAAGTGGCCGGCCGGCCACTTGTAGCAAATTTTTCCAAAATGCTCCTGTTTTGAGGCAGATGCAACCTGAAAATGTGTTCGATGCTCCGAGGTCACTACGAATGCAAACAGAGACAACTCATGCCAGCCTAATGTATTTCTGGGCGAAGCGAACCGAGCATGCATTTCTCCCTCGCCCGCGAGACCGTTTAACTGCTTTACTTAGTCGGTTAATTTGTCATTTTTGTAATTAAATAGTTGATGTATTTAGCTAATTTAATTCATTATTGTAATTTTCTAATTAGCTTAGCATAATTAATAATTGGTTTGTAATAGTTAGCTAAATTGGCATAGCTAGTTAGCTTTCATTTCATTTGGACCCTCCTTCGCGAGGGCGCAATGTTGTAATGAGGGTGCGTGCATGTGTGCATGTCTTCCAAACCCCATTTCTTTCTCCCTTTTATTTATCCGCTTTCAGTGGTTAGATTAGGGCATATTTCGATTAGCATACCTTATGCTATGCATGTTTGCATTATTCATTTGTCTTGCATGCACCGGGCTCGGCGCATCATACAAACTGCATCGCATTTCAATTCCTATTTGAATACATGTATCAAAATGTCGCATTAATATGCCATCTTAGATAGCCGAGCCTATTTAGTTGCATTTTTGCATGCGTTGCATTAGGCATTCTAACATAGCTAGGATCATGCATGATTTCTAACTAGTTTTATGTTTTGGCTCGGAGTACACTGTAAGTGTTTACGCTTTAGCATACTGCATGAGATGTGTATATTGCCATGTTAGCATGCTTGCCATGAGGCTATTTGCTTAACTGCTATAACTGCATGAATGCATGTGGATGAAGGCTTCATTGCTTGAATTGGAACAATTCATCAAATGCGAGTTTTAAGCCCATTTTGCGGAGTGGCAAATCATCATGTTTTAAGCCCACTTGAGAGTGGCAAATCCGCGCTTTAGCCTACTTGCGAGTAGCACTTTCAAACCATTTTCGAAAAACAAACATGAGATGTTTTGTTCCAAATCGAGTGATTTAGTCTAAACTTGTATGCTGTGCGCATCACGTAGTAAGGTTAGCTAATAAACCGGAATAAAAACACATGTGTTTTCAAAAACAACGTATCATGTTTAGTAGAGGTCGATCCTTTGATCGGGCGAGCGGGGGTGCTCATTTCAAGACTTTTCCCTCTCGTACCCAAGTTCCCGAGCTGAGGCAACTTTGGTGATGACGGACACGTGGCCTTAGGCACGAGTCAGGGTTTTCTAAATTTTCCCAAAACAAAATATTTAGGTGGCGACTCTGAAATCTGGCAAAGCAGTCCATGCTTGGCGCTTTTTGATTAAAATCAATTTTCCAAAACGATTTATCGGATTTGGACTCTTTGGTGATTTATCAGTCTTACATTGCACTTTTTGAGATTAGATTCAGAACCGTGACAGGAGTTCGAACTATAGTAGCTAAGAACCCAATTCATGCCTCTCCGAAAGGAGGCACGCGGAGAGAGTTCGGGGCGGTCTACACCAACCCACGGCGGCAGCAATCGCCACACCATGTTCCTCCCCCTTTTTCTCTCTCCTCCTCCTAGCAGCTCTTCCAGCAACTCCTCTCCCTCCATCCGCCGCTAGATTCAGGGATCCGACCCTCTCCACCCTAAGACTCGCATGCTCCTCCATGACGATCTCCTTCTCAACGGGTAATAAATCTTCACATCTTCTCTGATCTCTTTCATATGTAATTCAATGGAATTAAAAATTGGTGTTGTTGCAATTCCCTGCTCTACATGTGAACAGTGTACTTCTCGAATCTTTTTGATTTATGTAAAAATGTCATAGAGAGGTTTTGAGGACTGGTTTGTTGGTTCAGTAATTAACTTGACTGCATGCTTTGTTGTTGGTTGTAGAATGATTTTTTTTTTTTGCTAGGATTGTTCTCTTCACATAGATAATTTTTTTATTTATTTTGCACCTGAGAATGACATCTCTGGGATTACAGATCCTTTTCTCCATACTAGATTACTCAGGTTTTTGCGCATATTGGGTCACGGAGATGCAGATGCTAGTGATTGCATGAATGACATTCTTGCTCAGGTCAGCTGCTATTTGTACTCCCCCGCCCCTGCAATCAAGTCATGCTATATTAGTTGAAAAAGTGTATAAAACTATTGACAATGTCTTGTATGTTATTATTTACTATTTATTATCAATGCAGATCAGGGTTGAGTAGTTTGGTTCATTTTAAAATGCTACATTATGTGCACTAGCCAGTTCCTTTTCTGCGGAAAGAAAGCCAATCTCATGGTTGGCAATGTTCTTCCTCTCAGATCTATCCTTGAAGGTGCTGTTGTTTGCAACATTGAACACCATGTCAGTGATCGAGGTGTCTTGGCTAGAGCTTTTGGTGATTACGCTATTGTTATCAGTCATAACCCAGATAATGGTTACCTCAAGGTACATTCCAAGATCTGAATTTTATTTACATTTTTGTCTCAATTGATTTGATTTTATAGTTTTATGTTTTGGGTTTAGGCTAATTTGTAAATATTATTGTGGGTTTATAGTTGATTTCATAACTCTGTTTAACCAATATTTATGGGTTTGTTTTGTATTTTTTTAGTTTTGGTTTATGATTGATGGGTTTAATGATTTTAGAGCTTACTAATCTAATTTTGCAACTTTTAGTATTGTGAACTTGTTATAGTATTAGTGATTTGTATAACTCATTATTTATTTTTTGTTTTTTGTTTTTTTACTCTGTTTAACCAATATTTATGGGGTTCGTTTGTATTTTTTTATTTTTGGTTTGTTAGTGTTTTACATGATTCATGGGTTTAATGATTTTAGAGCTTGCTAATCTAATTTTGCAACATTTAAGTATTGTAGACTTGTTACTGTTGAGTTTCTCTCTCTCTATATTTTTTATCTGATTAATAGTATTAGCGATTTGTATATAACTCATTGATTTGATTTTATTTTTATTTTTTTTTACTTTGCAGGTTTCTTTGTGATTGAATGGGTGTGTAATTGATATGTATATCTCTATTTGAATATGGGTTTTGTACATGATTTTAGTTTGTTGAGTTTGTTTGATCATTGTGGTATCTGCTCTTGGTGTTCCTCAATACATATATGTCATACATACTCACACATGAAACAAAGGAGGCATCTGAACATTGAGGCTTTGAGGTTCTGCTATTTTAGATCTTGTCATTTAAATGTCACTTTTGTTGGAAAGATGATGAATAAACTCCAAGTTGGTGAAACTCCAAGTTGGTGAAACTCCAAGTTGGTGAAACTCCAAGTTGGTGAAACTCCAAGTTGGTGAAACTCCAAGTTGGTGAAACTCCAAGTTGGTGAAACTCCAAGTTGGTGAAACTCCAAGTTGGTGAAACTCCAAGTTGGTGAAACTCCAAGTTGGTGAAACTCCAAGTTGGTGAAACTCCAAGTTGGTGAAACTCCAAGTTGGTGAAACTCCAAGTTGGTGAAACTCCAAGTTGGTGAAACTCCAAGTTGGTGAAACTCCAAGTTGGTGAAACTCCAAGTTGGTGAAACTCCAAGTTGGTGAAACTCCAAGTTGGTGAAACTCCAAGTTGGTGAAACTCCAAGTTGGTGAAACTCCAAGTTGGTGAAACTCCAAGTTGGTGAAACTCCAAGTTGGTGAAACTCCAAGTTGGTGAAACTCCAAGTTGGTGAAACTCCAAGTTGGTGAAACTCCAAGTTGGTGAAACTCCAAGTTGGTGAAACTCCAAGTTGGTGAAACTCCAAGTTGGTGAAACTCCAAGTTGGTGAGAAACCAACAAAACAAGGAAAACAAAGATAAAAAAAACACAAAAAAAAAAAACTGCAGAAACTTGGAGCATCAAAACAGCACCAAAAACTGAACAAGCTCACACCAAAAACTGAGACCAGCAGCACAACTAAGAATCACCCTTGTACAACAACTTACAGCAACACTAACTGAGACCACCAAAAAACTGAGACCAGCAGCACAAACTGAAACCACCAAAAACTGGATCTTCTGGTACAGCTTTCTTCACAATCTTTCCTATTCCTAGCCCCCTAATAATCACCCTTGTACAGCAACTTACAGCACCTTACTGTTTGACCTTCCCCTCTTTGATGATTCTCTTTTTGTCCTTACGCTCTAGGTCCATGATCTTATTTAAGGCTACATCCTCTTGACCATTGAAGTTGATACCAAGAGTTTTCCCCAATTGGATGGTAGCTGTGGCTTCTTGAAGAAGGTAATTATTCAGGCTTGATTCAGACTCAGATAGTTCCGACTGTGCAATTGCTGCTGCTGCTGGTCTGTATATGATAGATTTTGAGGTGGGTTTGTTGACAGCTTTGTACCCATGGAGTCTAGAGAAGGTAGTAAAACCCTCTAGGTGGGCCTTTTGTTTCCCCTTTTTCTTTACATTTCGAAGAGGTTTTGAGATAGCAGCTGATTGCCTAATATGGCCTGAATGGTTTAGGCACAAAGCCAAGAGCCCATTACAACCAGGTTTAACATTACAAGGCTCAATAGGCCTGGAGAAAGGATCACTAACAAGGTTGTTGCTAATTGATTGGGCCAGATCCACTTCCAGATTAATGCTAGGCTGGAGACCCTCTCTAGACCCACGAAAGCTTTTTATAAAACCCTGTGTAAAGACTTCCTCAACACACCTCTGATTGCCATCATTACTTTTAGGACTATGCACAGGCTCTTCCAGCATCATTACCTCTACATACGCTCCCTCCTTGCTGCAGCTTTCTGAATCCAACTTTGTCTCCTCAACTACCGTGTTTGCCTTCTTTCCAATGCGACATGCAGTAGGCTCCTTCCTCGGTACTACCTCATTGGTGTATACCAACTCAGCAGCAAGCTTGTCACATCCTGCTGCCACCTCATCATCATCTTCATACTCCCTACAGCCCTTCTCTAGGAAAGTCTCTGCCTCTTTACTAGAACAAAGAACATTAGAACTACAATCTTCCATACCATTAAGCTTCATGATGCTAAGATCTGCACTATGATCTTCACACACAAGGATGGGGTGGACTTTACCCATACACTCCAGCAAAATAGTTTTGTTGATAGGCTCCATACATGACGTAACCACTCTGACTTTGGCGTAGGAGAAGGATTTTGGTTGACAGATATCCCCATCCAAATTGAGAACAGAGCCCCAAATACTTCCAATGCTGTTAAGTGTGTTTCTGTTCCAACAATTTAAGGGGATGCCATAACATCTCAACCACAAGCATCTCTCTTGTTCATAGTGGAAATCTGGTTTTCATTCCACCACAAACTGGCTCCAATCTTTGAACCATTCTTTAATATTACAGATATTAGACTTCAGCTCCTCTGAAGATTTGAAAGTTAAAACTACATCACAGCCTCCCCCTTGTCTAACTAGAACCTGGTCCAGACCATTTGCCTTCAGAGCTTTACCAATATCATGAGTGGAATACTTAGCATTGAGTCTGATTATTACACTATCATATAGCCATCCATGACCAACTTCATCAACTTTTATGTTCATGCTAACATTACCAGCTGCAGTGGGTGGTTCCCCTTTTAATACCTCTGCAAAGGATCTTTGATCTACATATGGAGCTTTACCTTTCATGCTGGTTGTTGTGAAGAATCTTTTGGTATTCTGTGATAACCCTCTGTTTTGGTCATCTCTGTTACCCCTGGCATGTGTAGCTTTCTTGACTTGTAGCACCATATCATCCACCAACATACCATTCGCTTGTTGGATGGCAATGTCTGCTGCAACGGGGCAATCAAATCTTACAAACCCGAATCTTGATTTTGACACTATTCTTCTTTTAAGAGGTATAAAGACATTCTTCACAATGCCAAACTTTGTGAAGAGTTTGAACAAAGACTCAGCATTCGTTGCTCCTGGAAGATTATCCACGAAAACCGTAAAAAGTCCCTGCATTTCTTCAAATTGCTCCGTTAATAGAACACTTTCCAGAGTCCATCTTTCCTGTTGACTTGTTGCTCCATGGATGATCTTCTTTTGTGATAAATTATTATACCATGATTTTTTTAAAAAGATTTTTGATTCGCATAATGCATGTCTTTAAATATCAAATTTATGGATATTTGGAATGCTACAAAATTTTCACCCATCAAATGCTAAATACGCAGAATTATCATTCCAGTCCAAGTGACGTCTTTTTGTGTGTTATATTATGAAGATCATAGCATCATTGGTTGCGCTATAAAATGAACCAAACTACTCAACCCTGATGAGTGTTCGCCCCATTAAAAGCTCATTCAAGGTTGGCTCATTATGTACACAAGTGAAACATGAACAGTGAACACATTTTGAAACTTGTTAATTTTTTGAACTCAGTTCAAATTCAGCTTGATAGGCTGAATTCAAGTTACTTGAGATTGTCTATTAGGTAGTTGTTTTTATGATCTGGAAATTTCAATGCTTTTATGCCATAATGTTCAGTTTATAAGTGAACGTGTTTTGTTTATTCATTGTGATGATTACCATTTTTCTCAAAAATATTTTGAAGTTTGGAGACAGTTGCATCTGTATCTGAATTTCGGGCTTTGGTTGCTACCTTCCTGTTGGGTTATTATTTACTCACACCATGCTTACTATATATCTGGTCTATTTGCTTGGGTTTATTGAAGTTCTTGATTTATTCCCACTGGAAAAGCATTCTTAGGGTCCTTTGGTTTGATGTTGTCCTATTGATAGGATCAAACTCCCATCAGGAGCGAAAAAGATTGTGCCCAGTGGGTGTCGGGCCATGATTGGCCAGGTTGCCGGAGGAGGACGTACTGAAAAGCCCATGCTCAAGGCTGGTAACGCATATCACAAGTATCGTGTCAAGAGGAACAGCTGGCCCAAGGTTCGTGGTGTGGCTATGAATCCCGTGGAGCATCTTAGTCGCTTTATTAAAAGATTTCAAAGATGTTTTCACGTGGTCCTACAAAGACATGCCTGGAATCGATCATGAGATTGTACAGCACTGGATCTCTCTTGACCCAGAGGCCCGACCTGTTAAGCAGAAGCTCCGAAGGATCCGCTCGGACTGGGCCCTGAAAATCAAAGAAGTGGTCACCAAGCAGATCGACGCAGGGTTCCTGTTAGTATCTGAGTATCCAATTTGGTTGGCCAATATAGTTCTGGTGCTGAAGAAGGACGACAAAATTCGAGTATGTGTGGACTTTAGGGATTTGAACAAGGCCAGTCCGAAGGACGACTTTCCTCTGTCGCATATCGACAAATTAGTGGACTTCACTCCTGGGTATGCACTGTTCTTATTCATGGATGGATTTTCAGGCTACAATCAGATTTTGATGGCACCCGAAGACAGGGAGAAAATTGCTTTCACTACCTTGTGGGGAAGCTATTGTTATTGGGTGATGCTGTTTGGCTTGAAGAATGCTGGAGCTACATATCAACGGGCTACGACCACGATTTTGCATGATATGATCCACAAAGAGGTTGAGGTGTACGTAGACGACATGATTGTCAAGTCCAAGGAAAGAGAGGGCCACTACACCGCCTTGCAGAAAATTTTTCAACGGATTAGAGAGTATCGGTTGCAGCTGAATCCTCAAAAATGTACTTTCAGTGTTACAGTAGGGAAAATGCTGGGGTTCTTGATCACACAAAGGGGTATCAAGGTCGATCCTTCCAAAATCAAGGCCATCTTAGAAATGCCACCACCGAGGACTGAAAAGGAGGTGCAAGGCTTTCTGGGTAAAGTGCAATTCATAAGACGATTTATGCAAAATTAACCTTGACTTGTGAACCACTGTTTGGTCTCCTGAAGAAAGGAAAGAAGTTCCAATGGGATGACCGATGCCAAGTTGCTTTCGAACAGATCAAGCAATAGTTACAGAACCCACCTGTGTTGTCGCAGCTAGAGCCGAGGAAACCTTTGATTCTGTACTTATCAATGACCGAAACGATGATGGGCTGCATGCTTGTGCAGGAATCTGAGGATAAAGTGGAGAAGGCTATCTACTACCTGAGCAAGAAAATACTTGATTACGAGACCCGCTACACTCCGCTAGAGAAGGCTTGTCTGGCCTTGGTATGGGCTACCAGGAAGCTGAGGCACTACCTGTTAGCTCACTCCGTAATACTGGTTTCGAGATTAGATCCCATCATTTATCTTTTTGAGAAACCAGCACTTACGGGTAGGCTAGCCCGTTGGTTGCTTCTGCTTTCCGAATTTGATCTGACGTACATGACGCGCAAGTTAGTGAAAAGGAGAGCGGTAGCGGAGTTTTTAGCCGATCACCCGGTAGAGGGAGATGAAGCAGTTGAATATCTGTTCCCAGACGAGGCTATTCTGCATGTCGAAGAAGAGACTTGGACGATGTACTTTGACGGAGCATCAAACCAGTATTGGTATGAGATAGGGGTGTTGCTGATAGCACCCAACAATTCCCTCATACCCTTAGCATTCAAACTCCGGTTCAAAGTGTCGAACAATGAGGCAGAATATGAGGCATGTATTGCTGGATTGGAAGCTGCCTTGGAACTAAGGGCAAAACGGTTAGATGCCATCGGGGACTCGAACCTTGTTGTATCTCAAGCTAAAGGAGATTGGAAAGTTAAAGAAGAAAAAATGAGAATCTATCACCAGACCTTGGACGTTCTGATTCCTCGGTTTGAAAAACTAAACTTCGTTCATCTGTGAAGAGAGAACAACAGGTTCGTCGATTCTTTAGCAACTCTATCTTCTATGATAGACATCCCTTTTGGAGTTCGGATGCGTTCGATCATCATTGAACAGAAATTCATGCCGGCCTACGAGCTGATTGTTGCCATAGATGAGGTACAAGATCAAAACCCCTGGTATTACGACATCTGGAACCTCTTGGAAAAGGAGGTGTATCCACCAAGGGCAAATGCCAAAGATAAGAGGGCAATTCGAAGAATGGCTACTTAGTTCATCGTCTGCGGGGGTAAACTGTACAAGCAGAGTCATCTGGGGATGCACAAACTGTGTGTTGATGCTGAAGAGTCCAAGTGCCTAATGGAGGCCATCCATGGAGGAGAGTGCGGAGCGCACATGAGCGGGGTGATGCTAGCCCGGAAGATCCTTAGACAGGGTTATTACTGGTAAACCATGGAGGAGGATTGCATTGGCTTTGTCTGGCGATGCCACAAATGCCAGATCCATGCAAATCGCATGAACATTCCGCCGTCGAAGTTGTACAACATGACTTCGCCATGGCCTTTTTCAGTCTAGGGGATTGATGTGATTGGGGCTGTCACTCCGAAGGGGTCTAACGGGCATGAGTATATTCTGGTAGTGATAGACTACTTCACAAAGTGGGTTGAGGCCCAATCTTATGCAGTGTTGAAGGCATCGCATGTTGCTAAGTTCATCAGGAACAACATCGTCTGTCGCTATGGGGTCCCGAATGAGATTATTTCGGATAACGGTTCCCACTTCAAGAAGGAGGTGATCAACTTGTTAGAGAAATACAACGTGGCTTTTCATAAGTCATCCACATATCGGCCACAAACCAACGGAGCTGTTGAGGCCGCCAACAAGAACATCAAACACATTCTGCAAAAGATGGTGGAAACCTACAGGGACTGGCCAGATAAGCTGCCATTTGCTCTTTGAGGCTACCGGACTTCAATTCGAACTTCTACTGGGGTAACTCCGTATTCGTTGGTCTATGGGATAGAGGTTGTTCTGCCTATCGAAGTTGAGGTTTCGTTATTGCGGCTTATGGCTGAGTGCTAGATAGCTGAGACAGATTGGCAGCAGAGCAGATTCGAAGAACTTATGCTGTTTGACGAGAGAAGGCTGAAAGCACTGTATCACGTCCAAGGTTATCAACGAAGAATTGCCAGGGCTTTCAACAAGAAGGTTAAGTCCAGGAATTTGAAGGAAGGAGATTTAGTGCTCAAAGACAACCAGGCTCCAATTCACGACCCTAGGGGCAAGTTCAGACCTAATTGGATTGGTTCCTATATCATCAAGTCAATCTGGTCGGGTGGAGCTGTCATTCTGATGGACCTAGATGGCCTAGAGTTCTCCCAGCTTATCAACATGGACAAGTTGAAGAAATACTTTCCTGAGTGGCTCGCTAGGCCGAAAACCTGAAAGGGCGACCTAGGCAAAAGTTAGAGCACAGAAAATTTGAAATAATAAAAACTGAGCTCGCAAGGTTGAAAACCCAGAAAGGGTGGCCTTGGCAAAAGTTAGAGCGCAAAAGGAAAGGGTTAATACACGAGTGAACTTGAACCGAACTATGTAAGGCTTGATTCCCATCTTTGGGATACGTAGGCAACTTCGTTCTGGACTCCAGCCATAAACACTTCCAAATTGACTTTGTCCATGTGATCATGTTGGTCATCTTTGTCTATTCTACATTTAAGAGCTCGGTTGTGATCTCCAGTGCAGTGCTATTCAGACTAGGGGCAACTTTCCAGTTGATGGGATCGGGGGTTGTGTATCTCAAGGATAGATCTCAGGCGTGTCCAGTTTTGATCCATATCGAAAATGGTTTTGAAAAGTTTTAATAAAAGTTGATTTTGCTCAAATTAATCTTTTACAACTTAGATCATTTTTTGACTAAATGGAAAATTTTCAGTACCCACAACCTTCAATTACATTGATTTCAGTACAGAGTTCTTCTACTCTTGAATACAAATTGAAGTTACTTTTTATTACATTCATAAGAAAGCTTGAAAGTACCGATTAAAGCGAATAAACTTGGGGCATAGTCAAGTGTTCCTGCATCCCCTCCCAGAGCTTGTGAAAGCCTCCGATGCCAAAGTAGGCCTAACCTGCGCCTCTTCATCCAGCCAAGCTATGCACTCATCAGAGAGGATACAACTGAAAGTGGGAGTGGGGGCCAGAAGCTCTCTTGTCCTCCATGCTGTGGCATACCGAGCTAGCTGTGCGCCTCAGACTGGAAATGCAGTAGGGTACTCTATCCCCTCCTCCGGGCAAGTCTGATCGTGCCCAAATTGGCATCGGAATCGGAATGGAAAGTAAAAGACACAGTGTGTTAGGCCGATCAGCTGAATGCCCGGCTAGTAGGACATGCTGTAACTCATCGCCGGCAGATTGAGCCAGGGGTAGCGCCAAGCAATGTTGCCAATAGATAGACTGTACATCCATTCACACCACCATCCTTCATCTGGGGCATCAACTAGTCGTTACTGGAAGAAATAGCCGCGTGCTAAATATGCTGGGCATGAGTCCACCACTTTCAACTTATCCATCAACCATATCTGGGGAGGGATGAAAAATAAGAGAGATTAAAAAATAGAGAGATGTGCGTGGAGAGAAAAGTGAGAAAGGTTTTTGAGAGAAAAACAGAGCCTGAGGGCTGAGTGATGTGAGAAATATATGTGAGATTGGGTGGGAAACATTACCTACAGTAGTAGTGGACTCCCCGCGAACCTAGTCATCTCTCGGCGATGGAAGATATCCAAACCCATCAGTGTCTCAGCTAGTGTCATGGCAATGTAGCTCTTGCCCTCTTTTAAACCTTGGGCAACCTCAATCAAACAGACGCTAGACCCACCGGAGCCTAGGGCAAGCAAGAAATGAGATAACATGTACAAGCAAAGCGCATGTCACCGAAAACCCTGCCAGTGATGGTCGCCGCGGTCAGCGGCATCAGAAAACCGATGAATCAAGCTGGGGATGTCCAACTCCTCGTCGCGAATCAAAGACCGAGCGTCATACAAAGTAAGCCCACACATCCGTCCTAAGGCTTGGATGTGGCCAAAACGGAATTGGAGCAAGATCTCTTCCTCATGCTCGGACTCCATCAAAGCTTGGGAGTCTTCGAAAGTGGGACACATCTCCTGTCCCCCAAAGCTAAAAACATGAGTTACCGGATTCCAACACCTTGCCGCGTGTAGACACCCCATTTTTGACTGCCCTTAAGACTTGGGCACTACTGATGGTTTGCTCGGTGTTGAAAGGTGTGCAGGGCAAATGTTTAGTTTCTTCGGCAAGGAGAGAGGCAAATCCTTCAAAACACTTTGTTTAGGGGTTTGGAGTTGAAGAAGAGAGGAAAGGAGAGGAGAGGAGAAAACTAGTTTGGGAGAAGTTCGGCATGAATCCGGGTAGGAGAAATCGAGCAGCCCTCGCTAAATCGGGCTTATTCAATTGCATACTTGGATTTAAGCTATGAGGCCACCACCGTTGGAAAGCTTACTTTCGGGGCTTCATTTTGCACTCAAGAATCTCCTAGAGCCAAGTCCGGGTGGGGGAGATAACTAGTTTAGGAGAAGTTCGGCATGAATCCGGGTAGGAGAAATCGAGCAGCCCTCGATAAATCGGGCTTATTCAATTGCATACTTGGATTTAAGCTATGAGGCCACCACCGTTGGAAAGCTTACTTTCGGGGCTTCATTTTGCACTCAAGAATCTCCTAGAGCCAAGTCCGGGTGGGGGAGATATGATCAGTTGAAGTCGGGCATCATCCCGGTTGGATCGAATCTGCGCGGCTTCACGAAAAAGGGCATAACTTTTTGCACAGAAGGAATTTTAATGCAAGGTTTGCGCCATTGGAAAGCTAACTTCCGGGGATTCAATTTGGACACCAACCGGCCATTTTTTGACTTCACCAGCCACCCACCGGCACTTTATTGTTCTGACCGGCAATTTATTGTGCTGACCGGCCATTTATTGTGCCGACCGGCAGATTAAAGTAGCCGACCGGCCTTTTTTGCTAGCCGATGACCTTCTGGAGTATTCTACAGGTTGAATGGATGCCAGCTGTGGCAGTTGGAATGCACAGACCCTGCTCCCCATGCACGTGTGTGTTTGTTTTGCACCTTGTGAGCCTTTGAACCCCTTAGCCTTCTAGAGGCTTGAACCCTTTGGCCAAGCTTGGCCAGCTGTTTTAGCTTCCTCTAGAAGCCTTGCACCCCCCTTTGAACCCCTTGGCCCCTTTGAAGCTTGTCTTAGAAGCTTAGCATTGCTTATATAAGCACCTCTCCTCCTCCTTTGTTTAGGTTAGAGACTTGAGGCAAAAAAACCAGAGATATACCATATATATCTGATATACATACAAACCTCCATCTCTCTCCATATCTCTCTCATTCAACCATCAAACACCTTTGTTCTTGGCCATTTCTTCATCAACTCATAGCACAAGGCATCCAACGCCCATTCCATCAGCTTGGGGCTGTTCTCCAGAGCTAGAGCACCTAAACTTGGTCAAGAGGTGCTGGTTTGCTGGTCTTCAAGGGTGAGTCCTCATTTCCTTTCTAGCTTTTTCTTGCATCATATCTAAGCCATAGTTTCTTGACTTTTGGCTCCGACCTAAACTTCAAATCATCATATTTTGAGTCCTCTTCATGTTTGATTGAGGACCTCTTGCTGTTTGACGACAGTAGCTAGCACTTCTTCATTACCCTTTGTATGCCATTATTTTGCATGATTCTTTTAGCCTATGTGTGATCTGTTTTCGACCTGAGGTAAACTGAAAATAGGCTTATTTTGAGCCCCTCTTCAACATTGAGAAGGCTCAACACTGTTTGGGACTTCCATGTTGTACTCCCTTTATATCCTCTTTTGGTCCCATTTTTGTATGTCTTGGCAGCCCTGATGTTGCTGTTTTGGACCTTGGTCCGAACTAAAAAGTGGCTTTATTTTGACCTCCTATACATGTTTTATTAAGGGTATTTCGTTTTGGTGAATTTTTGTATACCTCATTTTAGCCACTTTTGAGCCTCATTTTTGCATTGCATTTCTAATATATTGTATACTGTTTTTGGGGCTGCATAAACTGTAAATAGTCTTATTTGTCCTCTCAACATTGTTGAAGGACCCTACCCTGTTTGGGCCACCTATGAGTTTTTTAATCTCATGTTTAGGGCATCTTGCATGCTAGTTTTGCCCTATCTTGGTTTTCTGTTTGACCATGTTTTGTACTAGTAAAATGCTAATTTTGGGGCTGCTTGCTTCTTTACATCCATGTCATATCGTGCATGTTTGGCATAGCTATAGGCCATTTCGGGTGCCTAAATTCGCATTTCGGGACTATCCATGCATTTGGTGTCATTTCGCCTCATTTCGGGACTTTTCCCCCATATTTTAGTGCTGAAATTCTATTAGAATGATTGCGTTTCCATTTCTATGTATTGTATTGCGTATGCCATGCCTCGGTTGCGTGCCCGTGTGCACGCATTTCGAGGCACTTCATTTTCATCCATCGGCCTCTTATGTGAGTGTGGCTGAGGCTCTCTCATTAGTATAAGTCCATGTTGCATTCTATACATTTTATCATTGCATTGCATATCATTGCCTCGATTTGCGTGCCGTGTGCACGCATTTCGAGGCACTTCATTTTCATCTTATGCCACTGATGTGGTCGGCTGAGGTCCACTCATATTGGTGTAGTCACTTGCATTGTGTATGCCATGTTTCAAAGCGTTGCGCATGTTATGATTTTAGCATGTTGTATGCTGGAGTTGCATAGCATGCTGTATTCTTGTTTGCATACCTAGTTGCATTGCATGGCATGCATGCCTTGCTTCTGATCATGTGATAGAGGTTGGGCTTTTGTTGTTTGATTGTTTGCATTTCATTTGACATGAAAGTTGATACTTGATTCCTTGGGCCATCATGCATGAAATACGTGATTGATGGTCGAGAATCGAGCACATGCCCCTTTGAGTCATTACATGATAAGGGACATGAATGGCATATATGCTTGAATTGTGCTGTCATGCTTGCTTTGCACTCTGTTGCTGTCAATTGCAGGTTCTGCAAACATTCCTTGCGACCGACAGTAATATATTGCCGACCGGCAGTAAACAAGCAGCCGGTGGATCTATTTTGTGCCACTACATGCTACTGCCGGTGGAAATTCTGCTCAGCCGATGATATCCCAGTGTCCTGAGAGCATCCTGAGACTTGTGCAGTTTCAGAGGAGCAGAGCAGGGAAAACAGAGGCAAACTATGCATGGCAGTGTCGATTCGACCAGTCCGAGCATGTGTTGCATCTGGCCCTCGCCCGAGACGTTTTACTGTTTTTATTGTTTAGGTAATTTGTTAATTAATTAAGCAATTTGTAATATTTAATTAGCTTGCGTAGTTAATTAATTTGTATTATTATTTCGTCCTCCGAGCGAGGGCAAATCTTGAATAATGTGTGTGCGTGGTGTGCATGTCTCCAAACTCCACTTCTTTCTCCTTTTATTTACCTGCTATGATGGTAGATTAGGCACATTTATTTTAGCATACTTATTCTATGCATGCGTGCATTCATGCATTTGTTGACATGCACCGGGCTCGGTACATCATACAAACTACATTGTACTTTTCAATTCAAATTGAATACATGTTACTTGTAGCATTTCATATCCATTTTAGGGTAGCCGAGCCTACTCTAAATTGCATCCTTGCCTGTGTGCATAGCACTTAACATGAACTAGGACATGCTGTTGCTAACTAGTTTATTGTTTTGGCACGGAGTACAATGTAAGTATTTATGCTTTAGCATCTCGCATGCGTGTGAATTTAACATGACAGTATGCTTACCATGCGGCTAAGTGCTTATATGAGATAAACTGTTTGAATGCCTGTGTGGAGGTCGAATTGCTTAATTGGAATAACACATTAAACTGTGGAATTTAAAGCCCACTAAATAGTGGCAAAATCATCTTTCTAAAAGCCCACTTGAGGGTGGCAAATCTGCATTTTAGCTTACTTGCGAGTACAAACCATTTTCAAAACAAACATGAAATGTTTTGTTCCAATTTGGGCGATTTGGTCATACTTGTTGCTGCGTGCACAACATAGTAATTCTAGGCTAATAACCGGATTAAGAAACACATAACGTTTTCAAAATTGGATATCACGGTTAGTAGAGGCCGGTCTTCAGACCGGGCGAGAGGGGTGCTCATAGCTGACCTTCCCCGATCGTACCCAAGTTCCGAGCCGAGGCAACTTTGGTGATGACGGACACGTGGCCCGGCACCGAGTCAGGGTTTCCTAAATTTCCCCATTTAAAAATATTTAGTGCGATCGTTGTATCTGCAAGCAGTCCATGTTTGGCACTACTTTTTCAAAAATCTGTTCTCAAACGATTTGCAGATTTGGACTCTTTGGTTCAGATTAAGACGTGACACAAATCGAGTCCGAACTGTAGCATGAGGCCCACGGGCGCGTCTACAAGTTTCTGGCGACTCTGCTGGGGATTTTAGAGAGCTTGACTCGAATCCGTGATATCCTGTTTTGATCTCATTTATGTGTTTCTTTGCATTGCATGTTGCATTGGTGCCTAGGAACACAGTGTTCCATCTGCCATTCTGAACGGTTTGCCGGAGGCTGTCTTGTCAAGGCATGTCCGTAAGGCTGACCGCTATGGGCTCTGACAGTATGGGAACACAACCCCGGTTTTACCGGGGCACCCTTTTTGACCACTCGACCTAGTACATTTTCGGATCCATAGTGACCATTCCAAATTAGGACAGGTTGCTTACCCATGCTAAGTTGTTTGAAACCGCGTGCGTAGTGAAACCTAGTCCTGACAAAATAGGACAGGAAACCCTACCCCAACATAGGGGTGTTTTGGCTCTCTCTTACTTCTATTGCTTTTAGAATGATTCTCTACAGGAATGCATAATCAGTTTACAAATCTGGCATCAGCCTGTGGGCATCAGCATCAAGATATGGGGAATAGATTCCGAGGTATCAGATACAGGCAATATTTGGGAAACAGTTATCAGTATTCTAACATTCATCTAGTATGCTCAAATCGTTCCATGATAAATTAGTTGAAGATGCCTCTTTGTTTCCCTTTCTGAAGGTATCCTGGAACACATAGCTTAAGGTCGGCTGATATCTCCCGAGGTTCATCGGACTGTGCTGATAGACTTGTCAGTCAAGAGATCAGTCAAGGGTATCAGGCAGAGAAGGCTAGTCTAGCACGGACCACCTGTACAAACAGCTACCAGATCAGTGATCTTTGAAGCAAGTAGCTGAGATTTTCAAGCTGCACCGACAATATACCGGTGTTCATTAGATCTACAAAATAATGTCGAGTCTGGAAGGAATGGTAGCGCCAACTCAGGATAGTATCGAAAAGCCATGCAGCAAGACGCTGTGCGTCAACGGAATTCGCAAACAACAGGCTGTGGCCATAACCCAACAGGCAGAGACAAGTTGCAGAATTGGACAGCAAACTGGAGTGTCTATTCGCACCAGACTCCTCCCCCACCAAGAGTTCCCATACTCGGGGAGGCAACCCATGTCCAGGATGATACGGACATTCCAGTCGGGCCAGTTCCGCCCTCGATCCCGCCTCAACTATCCAAAGCACCCACTCCTATCAATCAATCGGATTCTCCCTTCGAGTCCGAGGTGGACCCCATGGCATTAAAAATGAGCAAGCTTGAAAAGCTGTTTAAGAAATCTCAAGGCGTGAAGTCCATTCCGGACATTGGAGACGGATACACTGACGCAGCCGTGACGCTGCCAGATCGGTTTAAGATGCCACAAATTGATCGTTTTGACGGGTCTGGGGATCCCATGGTGCACCTACGACTATTTTCAGACGTCCTAAGGCCAATGGGCCTCACTAGACTGCAGAAGCTATCTTTATTTGGCCGGACCCTGTCGGGTGTAGCGGCCGCATGGTATGCCAAATTGGAGGATGACGTCAAGAGAAGTTGGGACGAGATGGCTGAGGCCTTCATCGCACAATATTCATACAATACACAAATTGAGATTACGACCCGTGACCTTGAGACGACGAGGCAGGAGCCTAAGGAGAGCTTCTCAGAATTCGTGGCCCGCTGGAGGGCCAAGGCCTCAATGATGACCATTAGGCCAACAGATAAGGATCAAATACGGATGATTTTGCGTAATCTCCAGCCTAAGCTAATGCAGAGAATGATTGTAATCCCCTTTCCCACTTTCTCAGATTTACACGATATGGGGGTACAAATCGAAGATGCAATGAGGCAAGGTCTGTTTGACCAGGATAAGGAGCAGCCCAGGAGGGCATTTTCCCGCAATTCGAGTGCGACCACCAGCGGTGACACAGCTGCAAGGTCTTCTGAAGTAGACTTGGTTACCACCACTGCATCAAAAACAGCTACCCCATTCACCGGTGCATCCGGAAGTAGCTCACAAAAAACCAAATATCCACCTCGAGTCAAGAGGGTCTTCACTCCACTTCATATGCCTTTGTCAAGGGCTCTGGAGGTCTTAATTCGGAAAGGGCATCTGAAACCGTTGGAACAATGGCCCCTACCCGATCCTATCCCTGCAAAGCATGACCAGACTAAATACTGTGCCTACCATCAACAAACCGGTCATGAAACCGATAGCTGTTTTCGTCTGCGCCATGATGTACAAGATTTGTTTGACAGCAAGGTCATTGCCGCGCCAGCTCAGTAAAGTCTATCACCACTGGATCAGTGAACTCGGGGGATAGTACTAATATGTGATCAGGGGATGAACCACCTGTGGGCGGCACTCAGTTTACTCTAGATGTGGCGTTTGGCACGCACTATTTCGAGCATTTTACGAATGCTAGTTTTTGTGTTTTCTGACTTGGGTATTGGGTCAGTCTTCTCAATTTGTATTGAGTCAGTCTTTTCATACTGAGTCAATCGAGTTTGTCTTGGTGTATCGAGTCAGTCCTGTTTTGTTAGAGTCAGGTGATTTCAGGGGTGTTACCTCAGACATCACTATCTTGTCTTGTGTTTGTCTTTTACACTCTTTTGAGTCTGTTTCTTCTTTTGGAGCCAGTTACGCCAGAAGATCTAAATGAAACAGCAGCAATTTTCATGCTTTTGCGTTTGTTTCTGCCTTAAGCCAGTTGTGCCAGAAATCTGAATGAAACGGTAGTGCTTTTCACTTACTTTTCTGTGCCCTTTAAATCATTGCATTGACCTCAGTTTTTCAAAACTTTTTGAACATTGTAATGAAAACAAAGAGGAAGGAATTCCTCGGGTTTTGCAAAATTTGATCATTTGAGAGAAAGAGAGGCATGCTAAGCCCTTAATGATTGAAATCATGCTCGTCGGCGTGAGTACTGAGAAGGACCCTGGCTTCATCCAGACTGGTTTCACACTATCTTTAGCGCGAGCGATTTGTCGCTTTCTTAAAAAAAATTCA
>NW_021025278.1:120300-145019 GCF_004153795.1 Camellia sinensis | reverse complement strand
TTTATTATTATTATTATTATTATTTTTTTTTATATACCAACTTTGTAACTTTTACAGGAGCACCATTATATTCTCTATGACACCAGGATCCTTATTTTTAAGTATTTCTCAACTTTCTTAATGCCGTAGAATTATCAAGTCCTAAACTTGGTTTCTTATATGATTTTCATTGGTGATTCATCCACTTTTTCCTAATAAAATTTTCCTTCTAATGGTCGATAGAACTTATAGTTTGATTATCGATTACTGAACTGACAATTCTAATTGAGTACAACCTTTAATGCATTGATATACATTTTTTTCATGGCAAAAATGTTAGTGTAGGGTCTCTTTGTTTTGGGTACTTTCATTTAATGCATTGATATTCAATTTTTATTTGTAAACTCATCAAAAAATTGTTATCACAAATATATAAAATGAATCTGATGTCCAAATTCGCTGGGAAAAAAAAACTCAAACATTAATTTTTAAAGAAAAAAGTGTAAACCGCAAACCGCCTGCAACCGCCCCCACATCCGCAAACCCTATCCGCATAAACCGCAAACCGCACTGCGGGCGGTTGCGGGTTGACTTTTTCTCAAACCGCATAGATGCGGGCGGGTCAAAATCGAACCGCAAACCGCACAAAACCGATCCGCGAACACCCCTAGTGGAAGGTACAAGAAAATTTCTTGTACAACTAATAATAGTATGGCAATAAAGCTTCCAGTTTCTTGCAAAAAAATACAAAAAAATACAATAAAGTTTAAATTTGTTATAAAAGTAGTTACTTATAATTAGAATTTCTATTTTCTTACAAAATTTTCATTCTAATCAAATTCATAAGAGAAAAGATTTTTTTTTCTTTTCCTTTCTTTTTTCCATTTTACTTTCTATCATTTTCACTTTCCATAATTTATTTCTTTCTAATCAAAAGGAGACTGAAAGAACAAAAAACTACTAAAAAAATTCAAACAATACACAACAATCATTGACGTTTTTTCATACAATTAAAAAATAAAAATAAATCCCAAACACACATTAATTTTGCTAAAAAAAATTTAAAAAAAAAATAAAAAATCAAATCCCAAACAAAACCTAAATATTCTAAGATACTCCATAAGAATGCCCTCTGCAATAGATTTAAAAAAAATAAATAAATAAATAAATTATCAATGAAGAAAAACTTCATTGATGAAATAATGATACAAGACAAGTGACATATATCAATAAAAAGTGATTGCAAAAAGTATCAAAGGAAGCTAAATGATTCCAATTAGATTTGCATTGAAAAACCAGCACAATCATTAGCTAACATAACACGAAGCTAGCGAGAAGCCAATCAAAAGCCAAAAAACAAAACAAATATAAACAGCTTTGTTACAAGGAGCCACGGGGTGCTTAGAACTGAAATATAAGCAGAAAAAAATATAAATAATTTTCATATAGAATGGTATAATTACATTGGGACTTTTCATTTTTAAATAAAGTGTGTATTAAATTAAATTTAATTAAAAAGTATTACTGATATATTATTCTAGTAAATTTTTTTGTCAAAACATTTATTGTTCTAGTAACTCATGGCTTCCCGTGGAGGTTGGCAACCGGTCTTTCGTCGTCGTGGAGTGATAAAGGCTACAAGGGACTCAAAGGGAGGGAAGCTAGTTACAGTATTTGTGGACAACATCCCTGACTCAATGAATCCGAAAAGTTTGTTTCAGTTGTTTGCAAAGTTTGGCATTGTTAAGGATGTGTTTATCCCAAAGAAAAGGAGAAAGATCACTGGTTCGAGGTTTGGCTTCGTTAGGTACGATTGTTCGGTTGCAGCTGAGATGGCAGTTCAAAGAGCGGATGGACTGTGGTGTGATGATAAAGCACTGAGGGTTAAAGGGGCTGAGTTCAAGAGGGAAGATCCTGGAAAAATCAAACAGTCTGAGGGCACCAACCAGAGGGCTCAAAATATGGTTCGGAACAGTCACTGGGCTGATCACAGAGGAGGTAAGCAGACTAAGCAGGACCTTGGAGGGCCAAAATCATATGCGGAGGTAGTTGGAAAAGGGCTGGCGCAGGGTCGAGAGGAAGTGGTGGTTCACGCTTCAGAAGAGGGTAATGGGTGGCTGTATGAAAGCCTGATAATCAAGCTGGATACCTTCTTTTCCTTTTCAGCTTTCAAAGAGGAATGTCAGAAGAGGGGTCTTCAGGAGGTAGTGGTGAGAGCCGGTGAAGGTAGACTTGTAATCCTAACGTTCCCATCAGTTATGGTGATGAAAAGACAGAAGGAGGAACTTAAGGAATGGATTTTTGACTGGTGTAGCTCAATGGAGGAGTGGGATCCGAGATGTAGTGTTATCCAAGAATGGTGTGTTTGGATTAACTGCTTTGGAGTTCCTCTCAATCTATGGAGTGTGGCTACATTCAAAAGTATAGGGGCTGTCTGGGGAGAAGTAGTGCAGGTGCATGAGGATACTATCAAGCATGTCTCTTTTTGCTGTGGGAAAATACGAGTCATCACAAAGTCCATGGAGCTTATCAATAGGACTGTTCGTTTGAGTTGCAAGGGAGTCCTGTACCCAGTAAGGGTTTATGAATGTCCTGAGTTTGTGGAGATGTCAGCGAGCAGTAAGAGCTGCTCTGTTAATGGATGGAAGATGCCCATAGGCCTTCAGGGTGAGGAGAAGAGGGATAGATATTCCAATGTTGGAGGGGATCAGAGAAGCAGCGTAGTGAAGACCAGAGGGATTGAGGTCAGGGATGATGAGGTGGCCTGCAGTGATGAGGTGGACCAATGTAGCAAGAGCATGTTACTAAGAGATGGAAGCCACGTAGCAGTGCAGCCTAGGGGAGAGATGAATGGTGCAGGTTCTGATAGTCAGGTGCCAGAAACATGCTTGCTTGTTACCGAGGGGAAGGTGGAGAAACTAAACAATGGGGTGAGCTGGCTGGCAGGGGAGCAGCTGCAGCTGCAGATGGAGACTTCAAGAAGAATGTTTGGGGAAGTAGTGGGTGCAGAGGATATTGTGACCCCTGGGTTTGTTAAAAGCCTTAGTGGGTCTGATGAAATTGGGCCGAGTATCAATATTGAGGTAGTGCTAGAAGGGGCTCAGTTAAGAGGTGATCAAAGTGGGCCTGCGGCATCAAACAATAACAGGGAGGTTGACAGAGTTCAGAGTGTTGAAGCCCAGCCCAAGCTGAACCAAATAAGGGTGCTAGGTGGTCCAAGCAATGAGGATGTGCAGCTAACAGTAAACAAACCAGAATCGGTGGTGAGAAATGGTAGTATTCGAAGGAGGATGGGCAGAGCTGGAGGTACCAGAGGAAGGGGGAAAAGGAGAGCTCAAAGCACCCAAACTTCGTTCGTATCTGGGTTCAATAGAGGAGCTGTCTTGAGGGCAGCAGCTGCGGCTTTATCTCAGTCCTTGTCTAAAGAAAGTCAGGAGCGTAGGAGGAGGAAGAAGAGAGTGGAGGAAGCAAGCGAAATCCTGCAGCTTGGTAACCGATTGGGGATGAACTGTGAAGGCAAAGAGGCTGAAGTACTTCAGAGAATAGTTCAGATGGAGCAACAAGATGAAGATCGATTGGTAAAGGAGATAGGGGATGTGCTGGGTCCAGCGTAACCGATTAAAAGCTTGGGGTTTATTTAGGGGAGTTAATAGTTATAAATGAAGATAATGTCCTGGAATGTCAGAGGGTTGGGTAGGGCAGATAAACGGCGGAGAGTTAGACAGGTTATTCAGGATAGAAAGGTGGATGTCCTGCTTCTTCAAGAAACAAAAAAAAGTAGTGTGGAAGAGATGTTTGTTCGCTCAGTTTGGCCTTGGGAGAGGATGGCGTTTATGGCGGTTGATTCTGAAGGTAGTGTTGGAGGGCTATTGAGCATATGGAACCCAGAGGTGTTTCAACTAAAGGAGTGTTGCGGTCATAGAAATTTCCTGCTCCTATCAGGTGTAACTCTTAATTCCTTTGAATGTGTCTTTTTAAATGTGTATGGGCCTAATGATGTGTCAAAAAGAGTAGAGTTATGGGACACCTTTGGTAATATTAGAACTAGTTTCCAAAGGCCCTAGTGTATGGGAGGGGATTTTAATGTTATTAGAAATATAGAGGATAGAAGAGGCTGTGCAAGGAGAGACAGAGGAATGGTAGAATTTAATAATTTCATTGACCAAATGGAGTTGGTGGAAATTCCTTTGTTAGGCAGAAGATTTACGTGGTGTAACTCCATGGCGGGAGAGCGGTGGAGTAAGATTGATAGGTTTTTGCTGGACGTAGTATGGTTGGAAAAGTTCAGGTTTCAGATGTGGGGTCTTCCCAGATTGGTATCTGATCACTACCCACTTCTGTTGATGGAAGATGAGAGGAATTGGGGGCCTAGGCCATTTAGGTTCCTTAATGCTTGGAGATTACACCCTGGTTTCATTTCAGTTGCTCAAAAAGCTTGGTCGAAGAATCAAGTTCAAGGCTGGGCTGGTTGTAGACTGCAAAGAAAGTTAGGCGGTATGAAAGCTGAATTGAAAAAATGGAATAGTGAAGTTTTTGGTCTGGTAGAGGACCAACTAAAAAAAGTAGAGGAGGAGTTGCATGAATTTGACCTGTTAGCAGAGTTAAGGGAGTTGACATCCGTTGAGATTGAATCTAGAAGGGAGACAAAACATTTGGTTTGGAAGCTTAGGAAAAAGAAAGGACTGGCTATGGTTCCAAAAGTCTAGGTTGAATTGGGCCCAACTTGGGGATAAGAACACAAGGTATTTTCACATTTGTGCCAGTAAGAGGCAAAGAAGAAATATGGTGGACTCAGTGGTAGTTAATGGGGTTAGAATTGAAGATCCTGAGTTTGTGTGGCTTGAAGTGGTCAGATATTTCTCAAAGGCTTTTGCTGAAGAGTGGCCATCCAGGCCTAAGATGTCTGGAAACTTTGCATCAATTAGTAATGCTCATAGGGAGGAGGTTCTTGAACCTGAGTTTACAATGGAAGAATTCTGGGAAGCAGTAAAAGAATGTGATGGGAATAAAGCACCAGGGCCGGATGGATTCAACATGGCATGTGTTCAGAAATGTTGGAAGTTCATGAAGAATGACTTGTTTGACTTTATGAAGGAATTCTACCATCAAGGTAATCTGGTTAGAGGGCTTAATAGTTCCTTCATCACACTTGTCCCCAAAAAAGAGTGCCCCAAAGGTTTGTCAGATTATCGACCTATTAGTTTGGTGGGGGTTGTTTATAAAATCTTAGCAAAGGTGCTGTCGCGAAGGTTGAAGAAGGTGTTACCAAAAGTCATCAGTGAAGTTCAGACAGCTTTTTTAGGTGGAAGAAACATTTTTGATGGAGTCATGATTGCTAATGAGGTTGTGGATTGGTGGAAGAAGTCAAATGGGAAGGGAGTCATTTTAAAGCTTGACTTTGAAAAAGCTTATGATTCAATTAATTGGGAGTATCTACTTTCCATGATGGCAAATTTAGGGTTCGGAGAAAGGTGGATTAGATGGATCAAAGCTTGTGTTACCATAGCTAGAGTCTCTGTCTTAGTTAATGGTTCTCCTAAGAATGAATTCTGCCCCCAAAAGGGGTTGAGACAGGGTGATCCGCTGTCACCCTTCCTATTCAATGTTGCAGCAGAAGGGTTGAATCTACTGTTGGAAAGGGCTAAGAGTTTGGGTGTAATAAAAGGAGCTACTGTTGGATCTACAGGATTGAAATTATCTCACCTCCAGTTTGCAGATGATACTCTCTTATTTTGTGCAGCAGAGTGGGAGGAGATTGTTAATGTCAAAAGAATTCTTAGATGCTTTGAGGTGATGTCAGGGCTGACAATTAATTTTCATAAAAGTGTGGTGTGTGGTGTAGGCATAAGTGATGATCAGGTTCAGGTATTTGCTTCGTCTATGCATTGTGTAACTCAGAAGTTACCTATCAAGTATTTAGGTTTACCTCTTGGTGCAAATCCTAGAAGAACAAAAACTTGGCAACATGTGGTGGATAAGGTTAAGTCAAGATTAGCTCTTTGGAAAAGGAAGCTCTTGTCTTTTGCTGGTAGGCTAACACTGGTCAAATCAGTTATGGATAGTTTACCGGGGTACTATATCTCCATTTTCAAGTTGCCCAAAGGAATAGCAAAGGAAATTGATAAGTTGAAGGCTGCTTTTTTATGGGGCAGTTCTGAGTTACGGAGGAAGATTCATATGGTAAAGTGGAAGGATGTAACACTTAGTAAAGATAAGGGAGGGCTGGGTATAAGGAAGGCTAAGGAATCAAATGACTGCTTGTTACTAAAGTGGTGGTGGAGGTATGGGGTGGAGGATGAGTCACTGTGGAAGAGGGTTATTGTCAGCAAGTACGGGGCTGATGGAGGCAGGTGGCTCCCAATACAGAATGGGGAAGGTAAGGAATCTGTTGTGTGGAGTGATATCCTGAGTGTGGCTGCATTAAATCCTGAGTTGTACCAATTTTTTGTCTCAAAACTACAGATTGTGGTAGGGAATGGGAGTAGGATTCTGTTTTGGCATGATAGGTGGTGCATGAATTTGAAGCTGAAAGAGGAATTTCCCAGGTTATTTAGGCTTTCTTTGGAGAAAGAAGAAAAGCTCAGTCACTTTATGCAGAGGAGGGATAGTGATGGTCCTTGGAGTCTACAGTTTAGAAGACCTCTGTTTTCTTGGGAGGTAGAGGAGATAGGAAAGCTGCAAGAGTTAACTAAGGATGTCCCCAGGTTGGATGACAATCTGTGTGATGGTGTAAAGTGGACAACATCCTCGTCTGGTGTGTTCACAGTGGCATCTGTGAGATCCTGGCTTCAGAAAAATTCTGGAACTAGCTTACAGGTTCCTAAGATGCTATGGAATAATCTGGCACCACCTAAAGCCCAGTTCTTGTGTTGGCTGGCTTGGAGAGGAAGGGTAAAGTCTGCAGTTGTTCTGCAAAGACTAGGGGTGTTAGGGGGTAATGCAAATGTTGCCTGCCCTTTCGGTCTTGCTGCAGAAGAATCAGTAGATCATCTGTTTGTGCAGTGTCCTGAAATATGGAAGGTTTGGGGAAGGTTGCTGCAGTGGTGGAATTTATACTGGGTCTCTCCTGCTACTGTGGATGGAGTTCTTTCCTGGTGGTTGGGAACTAAGCATAGGAAACTAGTAAAGAAAATCTGGGTGATGGTCCCAGTGGCAATGCTGTGGTCAACATGTCTATGGAGAAAGAAGAAAAGCTCAGTTACTTTATGCAGAGGAGGGGTAGTGATGGTCCTTGGAGTCTACAGTTTAGAAGACCTCTGTTTTCTTGGGAGGTAGAGGAGGTAGAAAAGCTGCAAGAGTTAACTAAGGATGTCCCCAGGTTGGATGACAATCTGTGTGATGGTGTAAAGTGGACAGCATCCTCGTCTGGTGTGTTCACAGTGGCATCTGTGAGATCTTGGCTTCAGAAAAATTCTGGAACTAGCTTACAGGTTCCTAAGATGATATGGAATAATCTGACACCACCTAAAGCCCAATTCTTGTGTTGGCTGGCTTGGAGAGGAAGGGTAAAGTCTGCAGTTGTTCTGCAAAGACTAGGGGTGTTAGGGGGTAATGCAAATGTTGCCTGCCCTTTCTGTCTTGCTGCAGAAGAATCAGTAGATCATCTGTTTGTGCAGTGTCCTGAAATATGGAAGGTTTGGGGAAGGTTGCTGCAGTGGTGGAATTTATACTGGGTCTCTCCTGCTACTGTGGATGGAGTTCTTTCCTGGTGGTTGGGAACTAAGCATAGGAAACTAGTAAAGAAAATCTGGGTGATGGTCCCAGTGGCAATGCTGTGGTCAACATGGAGGCTTAGGAATGAGATTGTGTTCAAGGGTCATCTACCAGATATGTTGGAGCTTGGTGAGTTAGTAAAAGTGAGGGTGGGGTTGTGGGTTCGAGCTTCATTGCCTTCTGTCCATTACTCAGTGCATCACATAGTGGAGAACCTGAGTCAGGTGCTGTTATGCATCTGAGATATGTGGAGAATCTGCGGATCATGTATGCTGTGTTTGTGGTGTCTATATATATATAACCATATATAAAAGTGTACAACTGTGGTATAACACAACTATTTCCTAACGCTTAATTGCCTCGAATGTGGCTCATGGGTCAGTCAAAGCCCCAGCCGAATGTCCGTGATGGTGCGCCTTTGTGCTAAAAAAAAATGGTTCTTTTTGTTATTTTGTGTGTTCAAATGATGCGTCTAATGCTCACAATACCATAATTGTCCCTATTTCTATGAGTGAAAGTCTACAATTGCCCTTGTTGTTTCTGTTTATTACAACTCACATGTATGACAGTGTAGTTGTTTGTTGTTGAATTGGAAAGATGGTGAGTTGTCTTCAGAGACCACCATCTATCCCTCAATTGCTTTTCCAAGAATTCTCCATATGCTACAAGCGGAAGCAGTGGTTAGGCCCAAAGAATTCACTTACGTGTCATTTTCAACTCTTGTTCCCAATTTTCTGGTTTACGTGTCTTCTTGGCTGTGCGCCGTTTGAGTGAGGTAGGTCTATGTGTCTTCCGTTTAGTACTGCAACAGAACCAGGTCGATCCCACCATCTCTCCCTCCTAGAATTTTCTTGTGTTCGGTGGATTAAATTTGCAATCAAACGATTCTCTCTCAGCCAACATTACAACAAAAAGCATTTTTGGTGACGTTTCTTAGCAACCAAATTGAATTTAGTTGCCAATTGTATGTTTTTGGTGACAATATACGTGTTGGTTGCCAAAAAATACACTATTAGCAACAAATATCTCAATTGGTCGCCAAAAATGGCTGGCGCCAATTTAATTTTTTGTGCGAGAGCACTAAAAAAGTTTTGGCGACCAAATTAATATATGGTGACGAAACTGTTTGTCGCCAATTGTGACTTTTTGGCGACGGAATTAAAATAGTCACTGAAAGGTGAATGATATTTATGGCAACATAATGATTTCGTCGCCAATAAATTTCTTGTCAAAACGACGTCGTTTTGAATCTGTCTTTTTTTTTTTTCTCCCTCTCACTCTCACTCTCTCACACTGTCTCATCTGCCTCTCTTTCTTCATCATCAATTTCATTCTCTTGTTCGGCATTGCAGAACACAACACAACATTGATAGTGGGACTGATTTTTCCCTCACTCTCTCATCTTTCTCTTTTTCTTCTTTGTCATCAATCTAATTTTTCGGACTGATATTCTGATTTTTCGGACTAATATTATGATTTTCAGGACTGATATATTCTAATTTTTGGACTGATTTTGGAACTGATTTTCGGGACTGGTATATTCTGAATTTCAGACTGATTTTAGAACTGATTTTTAGATTTTGGGACTGATATTCTGATTTTGTATTTTTTGGGAACTGATATTATAATTTTGGGACTGATTTTGGGGCTGATATTTTGATTTTGGAACTGATTTTGGAATACAGGACAACACTTCGTTGTTTGTTTGTTGTTGTTGTTGTTCATTTCAAAGGCTCATAGACAACACTTCGTTGTTTGTTTGAATGATTCTGCACTAATTGATATGTGATATTGTGCTAGACTTGACTCAGCAGCTCTTGTATTAATCTTTTGGATGATGTTGTATGTGGTAGATGATCTCTTTTCTTCACTTTATGGTTTTGTTATCTTATAATAGTTGGAAAATTTTCAGGAATTTTTTATACTGTTTAAGCTTTTTTATGTAGTGTTTCATATTGCCAGCTTCAGATGTGATCTACAGTAATCTGGTTGTCTTAGAGTTTGCCTAGACTGCGGTGAATACTATTTGTCTGATCTGATCCATGCTATGAGGATAGATTCTGCAAATTAGCTTTTTTGGTCACTCTCTGAAGATTTGCATGTTAGATTTTTGAATCAAGAACATCTTCCGTAGGTCTTGACTTCAAATATGAAGAATTCAGGATTTTCTTCAATATAGGTTTGGTTGCCAAATCTCAACCCTTCATCATTTATGGGACCCACCTCAGAAACTCCATCTTATGAAGAGAGAAGAAAATTCCCTTTCTCCATCTCAAGTTTCTATCCATCATCAATAGGAGGACCAATTGTAAGAAATCTCGATCATGTACTATTAGCCATGGGAAGTTATGGTTTGCATTATTACTGCCCTCGAAAGGCTGTTCCTTCCTTTCATTATGCCTGAGACACTTACCTATAACCTATTGAGGATTCTTTATGCTTAGCTAAAAACATAACTGTCAACTCCTTAGTTGCAGGAAGAAACTCTCATTTGGGTTTACATTTGTGCGCTAGAGCTGCGATTCCTCAGAGTAAGAATTTTGATAGAATGTCATTTTCGTTGAGATAGAATTGTGGTTCCGATTGAGATGTGACCACTCAAACATACACATCCCAAACTAACAAAAGAAAAGATACCAATGTAAAAGAAAATATTTAAAGAATAGATATTTATTTTAAAATTTGGCTTTTCTCATAGGAATTAAATTAGATCTTTCAATTTGGATTTATGATGATTGATGGCTAAAGATATATGTTATTGGTGATGAATTGTTACTTTTGTAATGAGCATTTATTGTGGTTATGTTTGATCATATACAATACATGAAAAGAAATGGATTCTCCAGTTGGTGAGAAAGAAAAAAAGGCAAAAATGGGGGAGATAGGGAAGAGGAGATTAAGGATAGTCACTCCACTGAATTTGAATTTCTCATATCTTTAACCTCAGCATCAATATGAAACTAGTTAAAATTTTATTAGGGATGGCTGCTATATTTGGTTTCAAAATCTCAATTTTATGTCTAACTCAACAAAGAAATACGTCAAATAGCTAAAATAGATAAATATGCTTTTCCAAGAATAAGTAAACTAATATGTAACAATTTCAAGACCACAATTTATATAGCAATTGTAATCTATATATCAATTTCATCACTTACTATATGATTTTTTTTCACCCTTTACTCTAAATTGCATATTTTACTTGAATAGTAATTCTTGTTTATCACTTACTATTGTGATGCATCATTTGGTCATGAAAGGGATGTGGAACCATAATCTTGTGGGTCACTGTAACAACCCTCATACTGTCTACCGATTAATGACTGATTGATTACCGATAAACACTGATTACCGTTAAACTGAACTGATCATGACTGATAATTGAACTGATTAAAAGTACTGAACTGACTGACCGAAATTGAAACTGAATTGAATGAATACATCTGTTTGAATTGCATTTTATCTGTTGACTGTTTGTTTGATCTGTTCATGTCTTATGTTTAAACTGCTAATTGAAGGCCTTATCAGCGGCCGAACCGGGAATTGGTTAGTGTTTTATGACCCTTAGAATTAATGTGACTTTATGGTATAATTATCTGAAAACTGATTAGGTATGATTAAATTAGATTAAAATGAGTTAATTGCAATAGTTGTCGTAATTACCATGCTGCCACACTTAGTGGCCAATATCTCACACACCTTTGAGCCTTGTATACACTCATACACTTGAATCAAAAACCATTTCCTCAGCCCTCTTCCTTCTACTAGCCGACCAAAAGGGGTTATAGGAGAGAATTGAGTTCATTTTGTTGAATTGGCTTGAATTGCTTGGAATTGAAGTATAAAGTGCCTATTTGAGCTCCTAGTCTTCTAACTCAAGACTTAGGTAAGGATTTCATCTTCTCATTCTTGTGTTTGAGCTAATTCTTGCATGGTCCATGTTAAATTGTAGAGCTAAGTCATGTTTTAGTTCATACATGTTGAATTGGAACATAATTCATGCTTGCATGTTTGAATTGTTAAGTTGAGAAAGAATTCTATGTACTTTGATTACCATCAATAAAATTTCTGTTCATTTTTTTAATTTTTTTAATATTAAAAAAAATTCAAATCACGGGGCAACCACTTTGTGCACTATGTCAGAGGTTAGGTGTGTACTGAATCTTTTCCTTCCCAAACACACATTAATGTGTACTAATTGGGCATTATTTTTTTACTACTTGCATGTCATGTTTGAAGATTGTTCTTGAAAATGATTTGAAATTGGTTTGAAATTGGGTTTGAATTAAACACCCTTGGGCTTTGATTTCTCAAATTGAGTTTTGAATCATGTTATTCCATGTGTTTATAAGAGTTTTCCAAAAAATGGGCCCAAGGGGATCGGTTTTGATGCTTTTGAACTTGGTTTTGAGCTTGGAGGTGCACTCTGGAATTCCCAGATTTTGCACTTCCGCTCGAGCGGGGAAAGTGGCGCTCGAGCATGGAATCTGAGCATCCAGTATTTCTCTGCACTGTTTTACAGTCCGCTCGAGTGGAGGATCGTGTCTCAAGCTCGAGTGGGCGTCGAGCGGAGATTTCACCCATCCAGTACTTTTACAGTATGCTCGAGCGGGAGAGTTGACGCTCGAGCGTGTACCTTTGTTGCATGACCGCTCGAGCGGGGAAGCCTGCGCTCGAGCGGGACTTTATTTTTTTGAAAATTTCGAAACTGCTTTTTGAGTACATCTTTGCATCCTCATCCCATCCTAGGCATGCTTAGGCCTAGTTTAAGGCATCTTACTGAGGATATAGATGTAGAACACACCGAGGCATTAGGGGTTAAGTTATTATCTTTCCCGACTGTGTAGCTTAGTGTGTGTACAATCTGTTAACTGTGTAGGGTTGGCGACTGGGGAGACACGCTCTACCATACTGTAGCCCAAACTCTGTGAGTAACGAATGTGTAAAGATATGTTCACAAATGATTATCTTCTGAACAACTGAACTGTACTGTTTTCTGAACTGATTACTGTTAACTGGATGAATGTATGTCCTATATTCTAAGCTGTATTGTGGCATCCTTAGCACCTACTGTTTACTGTTACTGTGATAGAAATATCTGTCGGTTCCCTCGTTGGAACCACTACTGTTTACTGACTGATGACCATCATTACTGTTCGGTCTTTTAAGACCTACTGCTTACTGTACTGTTATGCTAATGGGTGTACCACATATGACTGTACTGACTGAAAAACTGAAGTACTGTTTAATGAACTGCTTTCATTACTGTAAGGACATTCATTCTTAACCTCTTTACGCTTTATGTTATTCACTGGGCTTTAGCTCACTGTTTATATATATATGTAGGTGTACAGGCACCAGACCGCGGCTAGGAGCGTCAGGGTTAGTTTTTGGTCAAGCCAGCCTTTGTGCCTCACTGCGAGGTTCCGAGCCTATCGTGTTAAGGCTTAGGGGCTTTTACAATTCCCCTCTGTACTGTTTTACTGTTCTGTATAGACTGAATGTTTACTGTACTGTTATCAAGGGATTAGGTCCTGTGTGACTGTAAATTTTGTATAGACTGTACTGTTTGTATGTATGAATGCATGAAAAATCTTTTTGGCATACAGACTGTCACAACTCAATGGACATTATTTATTTACTGTATTGGCTTCCGCCAGGCCCTGTACTCTATTTTACTGTATTACTGTTTCGCAGGTCTTCGGTAATCTCGGATTACTGGTCGGTTACGGTGCTAAACCCATAGGGCCGGGTTTGGGTCGTGACAGTCACCAAAAGATATGGAACCATAATCTTGTAAATTCTCTAATTCAAAGGAATTTCACATAACCATGGCTTTGTAGATGACCAAATATGGACAAGAGTTGGATGTTACTTAAGAATAGGATGAGTTCCCAACATCGAGATGGGGTGAAGGCTTTTGTTCAATTTGCAATGATGAATGTAGGGCCAAATGATAAGATTCGTTGCCCTTGTATGGACTGTCTGAATTGTGAACAACATACTTGTAAAATTGTGGAGTATCATTTAGTTTTGAAAAGGATGTCCCCTTCTTATAAGACTTGGATGCATCACGGGGAATCTGTTCCCATGAATCAATCTCATGCATTGAATGATGACAACCACAATGACTTTGGAAGTGTTAGGGATAGAATGGAAGCAGAGACAGGCGAAGATCAAGATAAAATCCTAAATTTGTTAGAAGATGTTTACATGGGGACTACCATAAATGATGCTGAAAATGAAGAGGATGAGGAGGACGGTGACAATGACGATGATGTGGCTAATAATGTTGAAAAAGAGGGCGTGCCCAACTTTAACAAATCGTTGAATGATGCTCAAAGAGAGTTGTACACTGGGTGTCGTAAGTTTTCTCTTTTATCATTTGTTGTTAAGATGCTTCATGTGAAGGTGTTGAACAAGTGGAGCAATAAGTCTTTCAACATGTTGTTGGGGATATTAAAGGACCTTCTACCGGTAAGTGATCAAGTGATTCCATGGACCCTTTATGAAGCCAAAAAATTCTTACGTGCCTTAGGCTTAGGATATGTGTCGATTCATGCATGCAAGTATGATTGTGCACTTTTCTGGAAAGAGAATGCAAATTTAGAGAATTGTCCGATTTGTCAAGAGTCTAGATACAAGTCGAATTATGGAAAAGGTAAAAAAGTTCCTCACAAGACCTTAAGATACTTCCCGTTGACATCAAGGTTGCAGAGATTATATATGTCGAGAAAAACAGCAATAGATATGAGATGGCATAAAGAGAAACGAGTAGATGATGGGATATTGAGACACCCGGCTGATGGTGAGGCATGGAAGGATTTTGATAGGCAACATCCTTTGTTTTCCCAAGAGAGTCGAAATGTGAGGTTAGGGTTGGCCACTGATGGTTTCAATTCTTTTGGAAACATGAGCAACTCGTACAGTATGTGGCCTGTGATTGTTATGCCTTACAACTTGCCTCCTTGGAAATGTATGAAACAATCATTTAGTATGCTGTCATTGCTTATCCTTGGACCACAAGCACCAGGGAGAGATATCGATGTTTACATGCGACCATTAATTGATGAGTTGAAGGAGTTGTGGGAAGATGGTGTGTTTACTTATGATGCCTCAACTAAATTAAGTTTTCAAATGCATGCTGCTGTTATGTGGACAATTAATGACTTTTCTGCATATGGCAACTTGTCAGGATAGAGTATGAAAGGTTATTTGGCTTGTCCCACCTGTAACAAAAATGCTTCCTCACAACGGTTGAGAGGTAACATAGGGTACACAGGCGCTCGTCATTACTTGCCTGATGACCACCCTTGGCAGAGAAGTCGACTTTATAATGGTAAGACTGAGTTCCTGTCAAGACCTTTACAGTTATCAGGGGAACAAATCTTAGAACAATTGGATTCAGGGACATTCAAACCATTTGGAAAGCATCCAACCAATAAGAAAAGAAAAAGGGAAAATCCAGTATTGAATTGGACAAAAAAAAGCATCTTCTTTGAGTTGCCATATTGGAAAACACTTAAACTCCGACACAACCTCGATGTTATGCACATAGAGAAGAATATATGTGATAGTTTGCTTGGAACATTACTGAGTATAGATGGGAAGAACAAAGACACAGAAAAAGCACGCATGGATTTGGAAAATATGAAAATAAGGAAGGAGTTACACTTAAAAAGGTGTGCCGATGGGTCTTTTGAAAAGCCCCCAGCATTTTACACTTTGCCCTCAGATGAAAGATATGGTTTTTAAAGTCAATTAAGTATCCTGATGGTTATGCAGCAAACATATCAAGGTGTGTGAACACAAAGGTGATAAGTTAACAGGCCTAAAAAGTCATGATTGTCATGTCCTCATACAACGACTTATTCCCATTGGAATGCGTGGATATCTTCACAATGATATTTGTGTCACATTATTTGAGTTGGGAAATTTCTTCCAAGAGCTTTGCTCGAAGACATTGAAGATGAAGAATTTGGAAATATTAGAAGATCGCATAATATTCATACTATGCAAGTTAGAAAAAAAATTTCCATCAGTGTTTTTTGATGTGATGGTCCATTTGGCGATTCATTTGCCGCATGAAGCCATTTTTGGTGGGCCTGTACAATATCAGTGGATGTACCCCATTGAAAGGTACTTACTAACTTATTAGAACACTAGAATACTTAAATTGTAGCACAACCTGTATATATATTTATAAAAATGTCAGTGTGTGTGTAATAAGATTATTCTATTGTTTGTTTCATAGGCTACTTGGAACTTTAAAAGGATATGTTGCAAATCGAGCTCGTCCAGAAGGTTCGATCACAGAAGCTTATGTTGTCAAGGAGTGTCTCACATTTTGTTCAATGTATTTGGGTGGGATTGAAACTGTATTTAATCGAGAGGAACAGAATGTTGATGTTAGTGTGCATGAGTCGGGGTTAGAGGTCTTCGCGCAAAATGTTCGTCCTTTTGGGCTAATTACAAGGGTTTCTAACGTGTCTAAAAAAGAACATGAAATGGCTCATTGGTTTGTCTTGAATAATAGCCTCGAGCTTGACCATTATCTAGAGTACGTTCTTAATCTTGTTTTTTTTTGTAGAATTATGTTTTCAATATAATATGTTACTTATGAATCATATGTTTGTAAGTAGGCAACACAAGAATCTTTTAGAAAATGAAGGTGTACGTGACATCACAAATAGACAGAAAAAGGAATTCCCCAAGTGGTTCAAAGGTCGTAAGTTTTCTCTTTTATCATTTGTTGTTAAGATGCTTCATGTGAAGGTGTTAAACAAGTGGAGCAATAAGTCTTTCAACATGTTGTTGGGGATATTAAAGGATCTTCTACCGGTAAGTGATCAAGTGATTCCATGGACCCTTTATGAAGCCAAAAAATTCTTACGTGCTTTAGGCTTAGGATATGTGTCGATTCATGCATGCAAGTATGATTGTGCACTTTTCTGGAAAGAGAATGCAAATTTAGAGAATTGTCCGATTTGTCAAGAGTCTAGATACAAGTCGAATTATGGAAAAGGTAAAAAAGTTCCTCACAAGACCTTAAGATACTTCCCGTTGACATCAAGGTTGCAGAGATTATATATGTCGAGAAAAATAACAGTAGATATGAGATGGCATAAAGAGAAATGAGTAGATGATGGGATATTGAGACACCTGGCTGATGGTGAGGCATGGAAGGATTTTGATAGACAACATCCTTTGTTTTCCCAACAGAGTCGAAATGTGAGGTTAGGGTTGCCACTGATGGTTTCAATCCTTTTGGAAACATGAGCAACTCGTATAGTATGTGGCCTGTGATTGTTATGCCTTACAACTTGCCTCCTTGGAAATGTATGAAACAATCATTTAGTATGCTGTCATTGCTTATCCCTGGACCACAAGCACCAGGGAGAGATATCGATGTTTACATGCAACCATTAATTGATGAGTTGAAGGAGTTGTGGGAAGATGGTGTGTTTACTTATGATGCCTCAACTGAATTAAGTTTTCAAATGCATGCTGCTGTTATGTGGACAATTAATGACTTTTCTACATATGGCAACTTGTCAGGATAGAGTACGAAAGGTTATTTGGCTTGTCCCATCTGTAACAAAAATGCTTCCTCACAACGGTTAAGAGGTAACATAGGGTACACAGGCGCTCGTCATTACTTGCCTGATGACCACCCTTGGCAGAGGAGTCGACTTTATAATGGTAAGACTGAGTTCCTGTCAAGACCTTTAGAGTTATCAGGGGAACAAATCTTAGAACAATTGGATTCAGGGACATTCAAGCCATTTTGAAAGCATCCAACCAATAAGAAAAGAAAAAGGGAAAATCCAGTATTGAATTGGACAAAAAAAACATCTTCTTTGAGTTGCCATATTGGAAAACACTTAAACTCCGACACAACCTCGATGTTATGCACATAGAGAAGAATATATGTGATAGTTTGCTTGGAACATTACTGAGTATAGATGGGAAGAACAAAGACACAGAAAAAGCACGCATGGATTTGGAAGATATGAAAATAAGGAAGGAGTTACAGTTAAAAAGGTGCGCCGATGGGTCTTTTGAAAAGCCCCCAGCATTTTACACTTTGCCCTCAGATGAAAGATATGGTTTTTAAAGTCAATTAAGTATCCTGATGGTTATGCAGCAAACATATCAAGGTGTGTGAACACAAAGGTGATAAGTTAACAGGCCTAAAAAGTCATGATTGTCATGTCCTCATATAACGACTTCTTCCCATTGGAATGCATGGATATCTTCACAATGATATTTGTGTCGCATTATTTGAGTTGGGAAATTTCTTCCAAGAGCTTTGCTCGAAGACATTGAAGATGAAGAATTTGGAAATATTAGAAGATCGCATAATATTCATACTATGCAAGTTAGAAAAAAAATTTCCATCAGCGTTTTTTGATGTGATGGTCCATTTGGCGATTCATTTGCCGCATGAAGCCATTTTTGGTGGGCCTGTACAATATCGGTGGATGTACCCCATTGAAAGGTACTTACTAACTTATTAAAACACTAGAATACTTAAATTGTAGCACAACCTGCATATGTATTTATAAAAATGTGAGTGTGTGTGTAATAAGATTATTCTATTGTTTGTTTCATAGGCTGCTTGGAACTTTAAAAGGATATGTTGCAAATCGAGCTCGTCCAGAAGGTTCGATCACAGAAGCTTATGTTGTCAAGGAGTGTCTCACATTTTGCTCAATGTATGTGGGTGGGATTGAAACTGTATTTAATCGAGAGGAACGGAATGTTGATGTTAGTGTGCATGAGTCGGGGTTAGAGGTCTTCGCGCAAAATGTTCGTCCTTTTGGGCTTAATACAAGGGTTCTAACGTTGGCTCAAAAAGACATTGAATGGCTCATTGTTGTGGGTTTTTTTTTTTTTCTTGAAAATGCCTCAAGCTGGACCAATTATCTAAGAGTACATTCTTAATTATTGTTTTTTTTTTGTAAAATTATGTTTTTCAATTATAATTGTACTATGAAATCATATGTTTGTAAGTAGGCAACACAGATCTTTTAGAAATTGAAGGTTGTATGTGACATCACAAATAGACAGGAAAAGAATTCCCCAAGTGCGTTCAAAGAACATGTAAGTATAATCCCAACTTTATTGAGCTACACTTATATGATTACTAACATTAATGATTTGAAATTATGTGTTTGTAGATGACCAATTACATAGTCAAGGATTCCAGAAGCAAACTGATGAGTTTGTGGTCGATTAGCAAAGGTCCTGTGTGGAAGTTAAATTTGTAATTCAGCTTGCATTCCAATGGTGTTCGATTTCATAGTAAGGATCGTGGATAAAGTAGTCATAAATGCCAAATAGTTGGGTTAGTGGGAAGGGGACATGAGAGACAAACAAATAACTTTTTATGGGTACTTGAATAGAGTGTGGGAGATGCATTACATACGTTGGAATCGAGTGTTTTATTCCAATGCCGAATGGTTCAATACCGTAGCAATAGAACATTACATTACCCGGACACACATTGCACAAGTATTGAGGTTAGAAGTCAATGGATAAAGATGATCCATTTGTCTACCAATCATGTGAAACAAGTTTTCTACGTTGATTGATACAAGTAGCGGGCATTGGAAGTCGTTAGAAAACTACAACATCGTAGGATATGGGAATGTACCGAACAAGTGGCTGAACCTGTTAATGTATTGCAACAAAATGAACAAGGAAGTTGTCCCAGTGAGCGGTTGAAGACCGCCGGACAGTCTCACTTCATAAAGGAGACATTGATCCTCAAATTATCCCAAGTGAGGTGGTTTTACAATCAGTTAGTCGAGCACACACGATGGTTTGATGAGGAAGAGGGTCATAATGAAGATTGATTACTATGAGCATTTGACAATCCGATAAGCATGAGCTACATATTATTTTTGATTGCAATATATGATTTTGACATAGAACTTTAATTGTTTGTGTCATTTTTTATGTTTTTATGACAGTGTTGTTTAAGTGCCTTTGAGTTTGAGTACAAGACAATTCAAAAAGATTTTTTTTCTTTTTTGTTTTGTTTTTGTATATGTGTGTTTGTGTGTGTCCCATGTCTTCTTCTCCTGTCTATTTTATTTTTTTGTTTCTTATGTTAATGTTATGTTGAGTTATCACTTATGTGCTGATATTGATTCTATATATAGCCATTGATATTAAGTAATTGCTTAGTTTATATTGCTTCACACATGTAATTGTTGATTATTGTGCTAGATGGCAGGGCCCTGGAAACTTCGCATGCAGCATCATCCAAAGTTCCTCTACCTGCCCCTACTCAGCATGCACCACCTAATTTAACCCCTCTACTCAGAGTGTAACCATCTACAAATGCTCTAGTATCGAGCCGCACACCAACCAAATGCAACTACTACCCAGGTTAACACCATCTACAAATGCAACTACAACCAGGTGCACCATCTACAAATGCAAACTACAACCCAGGCGCACCATTTACAAATGCAGCTACTTACTCAGGCTACACGCATCTACAAATGCAAACTACTCCATTGATGTACCATCTACCACTAGTTTGCGTACTCGTTCTAGACAAGTCAGGGGTCAACTCGAGGGAAGGAGCATAGCACGTTCATAGTAACAAATGGTTGGTAAAAACTTCATGTTTGGATCCCTGCAGAGCAAAGTGCCAGTAGGGCCTTATGCCACCCATTGCAAATGAAACTTGGGCTTACAGATAAGGATGGTTGCTCCAACATGGTATAAAAAAGTGGGACAAGATTTGATGAATTTCATAAAGCCCCAATCATTCAAGCATCGGGTAACATGTATTTTGCTACTTTTCAGATAATTAGATTATCACCATTCTTGTATTTTGATATTATAAAAAGCATTCATTATATTTGCAGGATAGAAGTGTTGAGAATGTTGATTTATGATGAGGGATGAGAGGTTCGGAAGATCAATAAAAAGTGTAAAACTCTTTACAGAAGTTGGCATAACAAGATGAGACTCATTACTCGAGTTGGGTAGATGAGTGTTGACCCTTTAGTAAACCATACAAAGGGGTCGATTTGAGGCTGGGGTATACCATGATCGATCATGTTATGGCTTGATGCGGATTATCAGTAAAATTTCCTTAATTTAAGAATCATGTTGTAATTTTCCAATTTTATTATACTAATTTTTTAATTTGCAACTTGGCTAAAAAAGCAAGGGATAAGTCGAGCGAGATTACCATATTAATCATACAATGGGCTCCAAGTCATTTCAAGCTGCAATGTATAAACAAGTGATTATTTATTATATTTTAAGTGTGAAAATTATTATGTACTGCTTACTTTTAATGGATAGGGTACCGAGAAGGACTGGGGACTTTGTTATACTTCGAACAAAGATTCCCATTGAGCAAGAGAAAGCGGATTCCCCAATTGTGGTCAATTACATGTAAGTATGCCAATTAATGAGTTACATATTTTGTTAAATGGTGGTATTGTTGAAGTTTTTAACAAATGATAAGAAACTTTGAAAAATCGACATGAAGTCTTTAGATCCTGGGGCAATCCTTTAACTAGGAGCAGCTGTTCAATCAAGATTCTTGGAAGAAATCGGATACTTAAAAGGCTTGGAGTTGGCCCAAAACCATCATCAATCCAGATTTTCTGTTACTGCACAGCACATTACTGAGGTGGTTTCGAGGCCTACAAAGAAGAACTAGAGTTCATTGAAGAATTTGTCCGAGGTCTAGCAAGAACCAAATTGAAGCCCAAACCTAGGTAACACAAGGAGCAAGCTTAAATGATTGAAGCAAACAAAAGATTTGAAGAGATGAGAAGTTTAGGAGGATGACCAAAGATCGGGCAGGCATGCTGTTGATGAAAATGAGTTATCCATCAGAGGAATCTTATTGAGAACACTTTTGTAAGTATTTATATTTTTCATAAATTTACTTTCAAATTCACTTACAAAGCAATTTCATTTAAGTATGTTTGGTTGTGTTGAAAACAAACGGGACCTCGTTGGATCTCGGTTAGAAAATTTAGAAGGAAAAATTGTTAAAAACACAAACTTTAAAGGCCCGTTGGGGGGGCAAAATTGTAAATGACCACCGAAACCACTGAAAACTTGGCACAACAGCTTGTTCAGCCTAATAGACTTGTAGGAACAAACGGGGACCTCGATTGGATCTCCGGTTAGAAAATTACAAGGCAAAATTGTAAAAACAACACTTAAAAGGCCTATTCGAGCCGAAATTGCGAAGACCACCGAAACGTGGCACGGACAGGCTGTTCAGCCTTAAATGACTGGTAGGAGATAAAACGAGACCTCGATTGAGTCTCCGGTTAGAAAATTAGAGAATTGTAAAACACCAGATTAAAAGGGCCGTCTGGGCCGAATTTCGAATGACCACCAAAACCACCAAAACTTGGCATGGACGGCTTGTTCAATCCAAATAGGACTTGTAGGGAATAAATAGGACCTCGATTGGTTTTTCCGATTAAAAAATTAGAAGAAAAATGATAAAACACAAGACTTAAAGGCCCGTTGGAGGCCGAAATTGGCTTAAATGGACCGCCTAAACCACCGCAACTTGGCAAGACAAGCTTGTCAGCCAAATAGACTTGTAGGAACAAATGGGGCCTCAATTGGATCTCCGGTTAGAAAATTAGAAAGGAAAATTGAAAACACAAGACTTAAAAGGCCCGTTCGGGAGCTAAATTGTGATTGAAAATTGACCACCGAAACCACCGAACTTGGCACGGACAACTTGTTCAAGCCTAATTGACTTTGAACAAACGGGGACCTCGATTGGATTTTTCAGTTAAAAATTAGAAGGAAAAAAATGTAAACACACAAGACTTAAAGGCCCGTTTGGGGGCCGAAATTTCAAAATGACCAACCGGAAACTTAGCACGGACAGCCTTTTCAAGCCTAAATAGACTGAGGAACAAACGGAGACCTCTATTGGATCTGCCGATTAGAAAATTTAGAAGGAAAATTGTAATACACAAGGACTTAAAAGGCTCGTTCAAGATTCCGAAATTGCGAAATGGACAACCGAAACCACCAAAACTTGGCACGGACAGCTTGTTCAACCTAATAGACTTGTAGGAACAAACAGGACCTCAATTGGATCTCCGGTTAGAAAATTAGAAGGAAAATTGTAAAACACAAGACTTAAAAGGCCCGTTCGGGGGCCGACATTGCAAAATGACCACTGAAACCACCGAAAATTGGTACGGGCAGCTTGTTCAAGCCTAAATAGACTTGTATGAGAAAACTTGTATGAACAAACAGCACCCGATTGGACTTCCCGTTACAAAATTAAAATCAAAATTGTGAAGTACATATCGAGGTTTTTTTTTTTGTCAATCTAATATTGTTTTTTCTTTTTTCATGTGACAGATTGACAATGGTGGAAAATAGTTTGGGCTGCATCAGAGGATTTGATTTTTTGTTTTTGGAAATATTTTGACATAGGATTTTGGTAAATGATTTATGGATTAAATGTTTAGAATCAAAATATTTGGTGTTGTGTTTTTGCAAATATTTTGACATAGGATTTTAGTAAATGACTTGTTGGTTAGATGTTTAACATCAAAATATTTGGTTGTGTTTTTGAAAATATTGTGACATAGGATTTGGTAATGTATTTATAGGTTTGATGTTAATAGTTTGTAAGTACTTTGGTATGCATGTTTTAGATTGTCAGAGAATTGTAATTATGTTATTGGGATTTTCCATAGCTATTAATTTTAAATTATTATGAATGTCTTGCAAAAGTGTATTATTATTTACATTACATTTGTGTATATATTGTGCACAGGAAAATAGGTGTTTTGGATTATTTTGAACAGGAAAATTATTGAAATCAAAATTTGTGTAGTGAATTTTTAGTGATAGGTGGTATTTTGGTCGCTGTTAATATATTTGGCAACAACATATTGTTTTTGTCGCTAAAAGTTAGTGGTTATTCCAAGAACTTTCAGCAACCAAAACTTACTCGTCGCTAAAAACGTGATTTTTAACGACCAAATTAATTTTGTCGTTAAATAGTACTTTTGGCGATGCATTTATTTGTCGCTAAAACTACATAACCTATCCAAATTTTAACCTTTTAGTGAAAATATTTTGCAAATTTTAACCAATTTTGCTTGTCGCTAAATGTCTACATACGGTGACAATTTCTGATTTCGTCGCCAATACTTTTAGTGACAGGCCTTTGGCGACAAATTGTATACTTGTTGCCGATTCTTTTGGTGACGAAATTTGTACTTTTGAAGACCAATTTTTGGGTCGCCAAATGTGTTTTTTGGACAAACTATAATTTTATAGCGACCCATTATGGGACTTACTATGCATGACCAACATGATATGTTATGCTAAGGGAAGTGTACCACACATGATTTGAATATGGATATGACTGTAGTTCTTTTCTGATACGAATATGAATATGAATATGCCTGCGTTTCCGATCTGATAAGAGATTGATTTTCTAATTTCTGCATTCAATATGGTCATCATTCATTAAACCCCTTTACGCTGTTATTATTCACTGGGCTTTAGCTCACAGTATTATTTATGTATGTAGGTGATCAGGGGCGTGACCAGGCTTAGAGGCTTCTACCTGGAATCTGTTTTTGTCAGCCAACCTATGTGTCTCCCGTGGAGGTTCCGAACATGTCTAGTAGTTATGGCTAAGTGCATAAGTTGAGTCTACACTAGTTCTTCTTCAATACTTGCATTAATAAATAGATTTGTGGTATTTTGATTATATAAATGCAAAATCTACATTTTTGAGCATATAGTGTTAAATCATGAAATTTTGGGATTAGGGTTTGAAATGTTGGGGTTCTATTATTGGGTTTAGATTATGGATTATGGACCTAGGGTGTATAATCAATAGGAAAATTGGAATAAAAAGTAGTGGGGTGAGAAGTTTGAATTTTTCTTGAAAGTCTTGATTTTTCTTGAAAACCCTAAGTTGACTCATGATGATAATTAATGATTTTGCCTAAATTGAAAGTAGAATCATGAAATTGAGAGGT
>NW_021025278.1:38833-106611 GCF_004153795.1 Camellia sinensis | reverse complement strand
AAAGTGGAAATGAATGAAAGAGAGATGAAATCTTTGAAAAATCTTTCAAAACACCTTGCTTAGGGGTTTGAAGTTGAAGAAAAGAGGAGAAGAGGGGAGAAGCCAAGTTGGAGAAGAAGATAGGCAAGAATTGCTAAGAGATGGACGAGCAGTCCTCGCTAAATCAAGCTTATTTGTCTATACACTTTGAGTTAAGCTATGAGGCCACCACCGTTGGAAAGAAGACTTCCGGGGCTTTATTTTTCATTCAAGAATCTCTTAAATTCGAGACCGGAGGGCAGAGATATGATTGGTTGAAGTTGGGCATCATCCCGGTTGGACAGAAACTGAGCAGCCTTCACTAAAACAAGAATACCTTTTTGCATAGTTGGAATTTTGATGCAAGGCTGGTGCCATTGGAAAGCTTACTTCTGGGGCTTCAATGTTGACACAAGAATGACCTGAAAAGGAGTTCATATGAAGAAGTTATGCCCGTTTGAAGTTGGACCTGCAGAGTAGATTTTTCCTGCCGACCGGCCAAAACAAATGGCCGACCGACCAAATAGATGGCCGACCGGCCAAATAGATTTCCGACCGGCCAGAAACGATGGCTGACCGACCAAGTTTGCTAGCCGATGACCTTCCTGTGTATTCTACAGATTTAATGGATGCCAGCTGTGCCAGCTGGAATGCACAGACTCTGCTCCCATGTACGTGTGTGGCTGTTTTGCACCCTTTGCACCCCTTTTGACCCTCTTTTTTGCACCCTTTGCTCAAAGCTTCTTGAGGAAGCTTTGACCCCTTGTCTTGGCTTCCTCAAGAAGCTTGCACCTTTGCATTAGCTTCTCTTAGAAGCTTGGTCCTGTTGACCCTTTTGTATAGCTTCTTTAAGAAGCTTTATGCCATTTCCTTGCTCTATAAAAGAAAGTCATCCTCCTCCATTGTTTTGGTTCAGGAAAATCAGACCTAATACATACATATAACATATATATCACCCTCTCTCTCTATATCTCCCTCTCTCTCTACATTTGGGTGTGTTAGAGTGTTCAAAGACCCTTGTTCTTGGCCCTTTACACTACACCTCCAAGCCTACTACCTCCACCATCCATTCAAACACCTTGAGGCTAATTTTCAGAGGTTAGGAGCTCCTTTTCTTGGATCAAAAGTTGCTGCATTGCTGCTCTTCAAGGGTGAGTCACTCTCTTCCCTTTTCTAGCCATCTTTTGCATGCTTTCTTAGCCACACTTTCTTGTTGTTTTGAGCTCCGACCATAACTGGAAATATCATTTTTTTGAGCTCATTTTTCTGTTTCATTAAGGGTCTTACCCTGTTTGGGACCCCCATCTTGCACTTGCTTCATTACCCCTTCGTATGCCATAATCTTGCATAGTATTTTTGGCCTATGTGTGATCTGTTTTGGAGCATGATGTAAACTGTAGATAGGCTCATTTTGAGCCCTTCTTCAATATTGAAGAAGGGCTCATCACTTTTTGGGACATCCATGTGCCACTTGTCATTATATCCCTCTTTGGTCCCCATTTTTGCATGATTTATTAGCCTATTGTGTCTCTATTTTTGGACTTTGGTCCGAACTGAAAATGGCCCTATTTTGACCCCCTCTTCATGTTTCATTCAGGGTCTATGGCTGTTTGAGACATCCTTTGTATACTTTATGTTGTAGCTCTTTTTTTGGCCTTAATCTTGCATAGTATTTTGAGCATACTTGTATACTGTTTTGGGCTTGGCCATCCACTGTAAAACATCATATTTTTGGCCCCCCTTAAATATTGTAGAAGGCCCCTTCTCTGTTTGGGGCCATCATTTGTGAGTTGCTTCATTACCCCTCTCTTGGCCCCATTTTTGTATGCTAATCTAGCCTCATTTGTGTTCCATGTTTGGCCATGCTTTAAACTATAAACATACTTTTTTGGGGCTTCCTAGCTTCTGTCTTCATACTTCATGTTCAAATTATGCATGCATTGCATAGCTATAGGCCATTTCATGCGCCAAAATTCATGTTTCGGAACTCGTTCCATGCATCGGGTATCATTTTGCCATGATTTGGGGCTGTTTTGCATCTCATTTTGCCTCTGAAAATTGCATGATCATATGCCATATTCCATGTTTTTCCATGCTTTGGTAGAGTGGCATTCGTGCCTTAGGTTCGGTCCTCGGTTTGCGTGCATATGTGCACGCATTTCGAGTGCCTCATTTTCATCTCATGGCCATTGATGTGGGTGTGGCTGAGGTCCACCCACATTGGTGTAAGTCCATCTTGCATTGTGTATGCCATGTTTCAATGCGCTGTGCATGTTATGTTGTTAGCATTGTGTGTGCCATGTAGTTGTATTACATGTTTATATGTTTGCTTGCATGCTTAGGTCGCATGTGCATTGTTGTGCATTGCCTCACCTCTTGACCAACCATGATTGAGGTTGGGTCCCTTGTATGTTTTGTGTGCATTGCATTTGACATTGAAATGCATATTTGACTCTTTGGCCATCATGCATCGAAATGCGTGATTGGTGGCCCGAGGGTCGAGGGCCATGCTCCCTTGAGTCCATTACACGATAGGGAGTGTGTCCATGCATACATTTGCCTAAAAATTCCATGCCATACACTGCTTTCCCTCTGCTGCTGCCAATTGCAGGTTCTGCAGGAAGATTTGGACGGTCGGTTAAATACAGTGCCGACCGGCAATCCATAAATGGCCGAAAACTTCGTCAGCGGCCGGTGACCATTTCCCATGGCCGGTGGCCATCCCTCCCTGCCGGTGGTATTCCCCAACATCCAGAGAGCATGCCCTTAGACTTTGGCAGTCCTCAGAGGAGCAGGGCAGTGAAAAACAGAGGCAACAGTGCTATGGCAGCGAGTTTTCGGGCGAAATGGGTCAAGCATGCATCATTCACGCATTCCAAGGCAGGTTGTGGCCACTTTCTATTTACATTTAATTTGCTAATTAATTAGAAGTTCTGTAATAATTAATTTAGTATTATTTATTCGGACTGTAATATTTATTCCATGTTTACTTTAGCATACCTTATGCTATGCATGCGTGCATCATTCATTAGTCTTGCATGCACCAGGCTCGGCGCATCATACTAATTGCATAAGTATTTCAAATCTAACTTGAATACATGCTACTTGTGCATTTTCACATGTCATTTATAGACTAGCCGAGCCTACTCTAGTGACATTCCGTATGCGTTGCATTAGGCATTTAAACATGGACTTGGATCATGCATGATTGCTAACATGTTCTTGTTTTGGCTTGGAGTACTTGGTAAGCATTTATGCTTTAGCATACCGCATGCGTGTGAGTGTTGCCATAACAGCATGATTACCATGAGGCTAGCTGCTTATGTGATATAACTGCTTGAATGCCTGTGGATGGAGGTTGAATTACCTAAATTGGAATAATGCACTAAAACTGTGAGTTTTAAGCCCACTAGATAGTGGCAAAACCATCTTTTCTAAAAGCCCACTCGGGGGTGGCAAAACCTGCATTTTAGCCTACTTGCGAGTAGCAAACCATCTTCAAAACAAGCATGAAATGTTTTTCTCCAATTTAGGCGATTTGGTCTATACTCGTTTGCTGTGCGCACAACATAGTAATTCTAGACTAATAACCGAGATAAGAACACATAATATTTTAAAAAACGGATATCACGGTTAGTAGAAGCCGGTCTTCGGACCGGGCGAGAGGGGGTGCTCATCGCTGACCTTCCCCAATCGTACCCAAGCTCCCGAGCCGAGGCAACTTTGGTGATGACGGACACGTGGCCTTCGGCACCGAGTCAGGGTTTCCTAAATTCCCCCATTTTAAAATATTTAGGTGGCGACTCTGTATCTGGCAAAGCAGTCCATGTTTGGCACTTCTTTTCAAAATCTGTTTGTCAAAACGATTTGCCGGATTTGGACTCTTTGGTTCAGATTAAGAACCGTGACACAAATCGAGTCCGAACTGTAGCGGGGTCCCTCGCGGACGTGTTACAGTAATGCATGCATGATTAACTTAACAAAGCAACACAAGCATGCAAATATGAGGTCATATAACAAGCATGCAACAACATGCAATGCAATATGCATGCAACAACACGCAAATCACATACTCAATGGACTTAAAATAAAAATGGACAGACCTCAGCCATGCCCAAATCAGTGGCCATTATGCTGAAATGATGACATGAAATGCAAGGCAAGCACGCATGCCAATTGGGCTATCACCTAGGCGTAAGGACACAACTCTCAAAACATGAGCAAGGAGTGACAAACATGAGAATATGGCAATGAAGTAAGCTCTGAAATCTCATATGAATTGATGCCAAATCAACCAAACAATGCAAGCATAGCATGTTAGGATGTTTAAAGCTTAAGGCCAGTCGTAGAGCTTGCACTAAGGCCACATGAATCAAACCCCAAAGGGCCAAGGAGAACCAAAACAACCCTAGATCATGCCAAAATGAGTCTAAAGCATGCATGAACTAAAGCTAAAACAAGCCAACATGAAGGGCATAAGACAAGATGTATGTAAGGCCAATAAGGAGGGTTACACTACACCTACCAAGACCAAGCATGGCATGACTTAACCAACAAAAATCAGAGTTATGGCATGTCAAACTAACACCAAAAATGGGCTAATACCAAGTGAACACATGCTAGAATAATAAGCTCACTCATTAGGCATGCAAGACTAGTAAAGAGGACTTACACTACAAGTGTAAGAAGCAAATGAGGGGTGCACTAACCAAGTAAAAAGAGAGCTATGTCATGGAAAAATAGGACCAAATACACACTGAAATGGTGACCCAAAAGCCTAGGCAAAATGGCATACACATATGCTCATTCTGAAGGCATAAATAACCAACCCTTCAAAGCATTGAAAGAGTGACAAATGTGAGGGCATGACAATGAAACATGCTCTGAAATATCATTCCAAATGATGCTAAATCATGCAAATAGCCTAAGCAATGCATGCTAGTGGCTTGGAAACTCAAGGCTAGTGAGCTAAAATGCACTATGGCTATACAAAGCATGGCATGCATAACCAAAACAACATAAATCAAACCTTAAGCATGCTAAAACATGGCCAAAAGCTTCTTGAAGTCAAGCCAAAATCACACTAGAATGATGGTCTAAAGAATGATCCATGTTGGGCTAGTGTGCAAGTTTACACCACAAGTGTATAAAGCATGCAAGAGGCTATCAAACCAACTTAAAACAGAGTCATGACATGATAAATAATGTCCAAAAACAAGCTGAAATGGAGCTTATACATGCTTAACAAACATGCTACTTCATGAGTCATATAAGGCTAGTTTGCAAGAATTACACCACAAGTGTATAAAGCATGCATAAGGTGATCAAACCAAACATGGACAGAGTTATGGAAGGTCTGGAAAGTCACCAAAATGAGCCTAAACAAAGCCTCCAAGATGTATAAACACATGCTCTTTTGGAAGGCCATCAATACAAGCAAACAAGAGAAGAGGAGGGGGGACAACCCCCACCTATTTTGAACCTCAAAACAAGTTTTCTACCACTGAAATTCCTCTAGAATTTAGTGGTTTTAAGGCCAAAAGATGTTGTTTGAAAGGCTTGAAAGTTAGCTCAAAAGACCATACAATCCAAGAAGCAAAAAGGAGGAAGCACCCCCTAGCCAAACAAGGCACAAAGCAACACTTTTAGGACTGAAAAATAGAGGGAAAAACAGGTTTTTTTAGTTCAACACCACCCCCAAAACAGCCCCAAAGTAGTTTGAAAAGATGGCCAAGCAAATGTGTAAAACAAGCTTAAAGGGAGAGAAATGTTACCCTTGATGCACAGCTGCAAAACCAGCCCAAAATCTGAGCCAAAACACCTTTTGGAGCTCCAACAAAGTCCCAAGTAAGCTTCAAGCAACCTCCTCCCAAAGATGGACCACTTTCACCAAGGATGTCTAGGCAAAAGAGAGGTATTTCTCTTCTTGCATGCACAAAAGGCAAGAGGAAGAGGCTTTAGAGAGAGAGGGAGTTTTAGTGAGAGGGGCTCTCAAAACTTGCTCAAGAAGTTCTAACCCTTGAAAATGAGATATAAGCTTCATTATATAGCAATCCAAGAGCTTTTGGTCAAAATATCTGATGCAATGTATAATAGTTGGAGGATAAATATCTGTCAATTCTGGGCTTTCTGGACACTTCTGGCCGACCGGCCATCATTTTTGGCCGATAAGGTTCACTTTTGGCCGACTCATAGCTGCTGAGGTCAAATTGTGGCCGATGGACCTCCATAGAGGCCGATGGAAAAAATCAGCCCTAGTCCCTGACTTGAAGCAAGCCTAATTCCTTCATCTGGACTCCTTTTCAGGTCATTCTTGAGCCTAAACTGTAGCCCCAAATGTCTTCTTTCCAAATTTGGAAGCCTCACCTCAAAATTCCTTGTGTGATAAGAGATATCCATCTTTTAGTGAAGGCTTCTCAGTTTCGGTCCAACCGAAATGATGCCCAACTTCAACCAATCATATTTCCCCCATCCGGACTCGGATTTAGGAGATTCTTAAATGAAAAATGAAGCCCCGGAAGTAAGATTTCCAACGATGGTGGCCTCATTGTTGAAGTCCAAATATACAAAAGGATAGGCCTGATTTAGCAAGGGCCACTCGACTCTCTCTTAGCGTTTCCTGCCCATCTTCTTCTCCAACTTGGTTTCTTCCCTCTTCTGCTCTTTTCGTCAACTCCAAACCCCTAAAAAATGTGTTTTGAAAGATTTTTCAAAGATTTCATCTCTCTTTTATTCATTTCCACTTTGTCCTTGCTCAGTTTACTGAAAAGTGCAACATTTGACAAAATGCGAGCCTCGGAACATCGTAGGAAATTGTTTTCAAAAATGTTTTGAAAGAGAGGGTTTTAAAGTCTAAAAACCATCCAAAATAGCTTTGGTACAAAATGGGGTGTGGGGTTAGGATTTGACTCTCCTCTTGTTGAAGAAATCGAACATTTGCCCTGCACATCTTTCACCACCAAGTAAACCATCAGTAGCGCCCAAGTCTTAAGGGCGATCAAAAATGGGGTGTCTACAGTTGCCCCTCTTTGACAGAGCTCGGAAGTCATGAAATGACGGGAGTGAATGTCAAAGCCCAGAGACAACCCATTTTTGACAAGGCTGAAGACTTTGACAAACAAACAAAATACAGATAAATAAATGGTTGCGCCAGCAGGCTGCCTACGTATCCCTTTGCAAGGAATCAAACCAGCGTAGTTCAGGGGCAAGATGCAAATGATATGCAGGAAGATTTTGATAATTGGACTTATATGCTACACGAGGCTGGTTTGAAAATTGGACTTATACGCTACGCGAAGCCGGTTTGATAATTGGACTTATACGCTACGCGGAGCCGCTTTGATAATTGGACTTATACGCTGCGCAAAGCCGGTTTGAAAATTGGACATATACACTACGCGAAGCCGGTTTGATAATTGCACTTACACGCTACGCGAAGCCGGTTTGATAATTGGACTTATACGCTGCGTGAAGCCAGTTTGATAATTGGACTTATACGCTACGCGAAGCCAGTTTGATAATTGGACTTATATGCTGCACGAATCCGGTTTGATAATTGGACTTATACGTTACGCAAAGCTGGTTTGATAATTGGACTTATACGCTCCGCGAAGCCGGTTTGATAATTGGACTTATACGCTACGCGAAGCCAGTTTGATAATTGGACTTATACGCTACGTGAAGCCGGATTGATAATTGGACTTTTACGCTGCGCGAATCCAGTTTGATAATTGGACTTATACGCTACGCGAAGCCGGTTTGAAAATTGGACTTATACGCTACGTAAAGCCGGTTTGAAAATTGGACTTATACGCTATGCGAAGCCGGTTTGATAATTGGACTTATACGCTACGCGAAGCCGGTTTGAAAATTGGACTTATACGCTATGCGATGCCGGTTTGATAATTGGACGTATACGCTACGCGAAGCCAGCTTGATAATTGGACCTACACGCTGCGCGAAGCCGGTTTGAAAATTGGACTTATACGCTACGCGAAGTGGGTTTGATAATTGGACTTATACGCTACGTGAAGCCGGTTTGATAATTGGACTTATACGCTGCGTGAAGCCGGTTTGATAATTGGACTTATACGCTACGTGAAACCGGTTTGAAAATTGGACTTATACGCTATGCGAAGTCGGTTTGATAATTGGACTTATACACTACGCGAAGCCGGTTTGATAATTGGACTTATACGCTACGCAAAGCCGGTTTGAAGATTGGACTTATACGCTATGCGAAGCTGGTTTGATAATTGGACTTATACGCTGCGCGAAGCTAGTTTGATAATTGGACTTATACGCTGCACGAAGCCGGTTTGATAATTGGACTTATAGGCTGCGCGTAGCCGGTTTGATAATTGGACTTATAGGCTGCGCGAAGCCGGTTTGATAATTGGACTTATACGCTACGCGAAGCCGGTTTGATAATTGGTGATTTATGCAATGCAATGTAATGAAACAATGCAAATGATATACAATGTATTGAAATAATCAAACCACAAGCAATGCAAAACCACACAAATATCATAAAGGGATGGAGATGCAAAATCGAACTTCGTCTAACATAGAAAAGGTGACGGAGCGCTCTAACCACAACTCTATTAGTGGAATAGGTGCATGCACAGACAGAACTATGTGTTTCGCAGAGAGAATACAAGTAGTTGGGTGGGATGATATAAGCAAGGAATGATCTGCTGAGGAAAGATCGTGATCCTACATGCTGAATGCAATGAAACAAAATGCGATGCAATGGATGTAGTGAGTAAGGCGCGTGGCCAAACCACATTTCTACTTAGAAAAGGCATAGACACAAAACAGACCACGTCTAACACAGAAATGGTGCTGACACCCTCAGACCACAATTCTCTTTGTGGAATAGGCACGCACACATAATTATAGAACCATGCTTTAACGCAAAAAGTATGGGCACATGCCAGGCTAAGCTTAACATGGAAAGGATGCAGGCGATACAATGGATAATGCAGTAAATGCATGTGGTAGATGCTATGTTCAATGCAATGTAATAGCTAAAATGCAATGTAGCTGGGAAGTGAAAGTACCTTGCAGGGGCAATTGGTGATGACTCACCTCATGCTGCTGGGGATCTTTCGCTTCTTCTTGGTTGAACCACAGGTACTACTTTTCTCCCTGGCTATGGTCGCAGCTTTCCTTATTCTTCAACAGAGTGACATACTAGGTTGGTTCAGTATCCAGAATTGAGGTGCATACACATGTTATCTCAACCTATGGGGCTTCCATACAGATTTCAAGCCGAGGACACACCCTTGGGTATTTAAACCAGACTTTAGTCTCAGAAATCCCGAACCTTTGTGTTCTAGGCATGAGCCATTCGAACTCTAGTTTCCACCGTCTCAGTTGATCTCCTAGGAACTCACTTAAAACACAGGCAGGTGGCTATACCAGACCACCGGAAGTTGTTCGGGCACGACAAACACCAAAGGAATTGCACCTTTTGAGGATTTAAGGTGTCTTAGACCAGCAAAAAATAGATATGATGCAATGGATGCATGCAATATATTCTATGTGTAATGCAATAGACACAACATATTTGATGCAATAGATAATAGATGCGATGTAGCAGATAGTACAGTAGATGCAAAAGGTGAACACACTCCAACCACGCTAGAATCGTGGGAGGAGGAAGAACAAGGAAAACCAATCAGGAGCGCGTTCCACGCAACCTGAGATAAATTCCAAATACGCTGAAATCGTATGAGGAATGGGACAACCTAACCACACTGAAATCGTGAGAAGAGATCCAAAAACTGCTCGAGCTCGTGCTTCACGTGTCCCGAGATAAAACCTGCCCAAGGCCACGCTTCATGCGTCTTGAGATAAAACCTACCCAGGGCCGCGCTTCACGCGTCCTGAGATAAAACCCGCCTAGGGCCATGCTTCATGCGTCCTAAGATACAACCCGCCCAGGGCCGCGCTTCACGAGTCCTGAGATAAAACCCGCCCAGGGCCGCGCTCCACGCGTCCTGAGATACAACCTGCCCAGGGCCGCGCTTCACGCGTCCTGAGATAAAACCTGCCTAGGGCCGCACTTCAAGTGTCCTGAGATAAAACTCGCCTAGGGCCGCGCTTCACGCATCCTGAGATAAAACCCGCCCGAGGCTGCACTTCACGCGTCCTGAGATACAGCCCGCCCAGGGCCGCGCTTCACACGTCCTAAGATAAAACCCGCCCAGGGCTGCGCTTCACGCATCCTGAGATAGAACCCACCAAGGGTCGCGTTTCACGCGTCCTGAGATAAAACCCGCCTAGGGTCGCGCTTCACGCGTCCTGAGATATAACTCGCCCAGGGTCGTGCTTCACGCGTCCTGAAATACAAGAGATAAATACCAGACTGTACCACAAATACACAATTGTAACGAAATTGTGCGCTAGATACACAAAGTGAATGAGTGTGATAGATGCAAGTGCGACAGTGCATAACAATGCACATGATACAGGCATAGCAATGCAAGTGAAAATGTGCATGACAATGCACGTGAGACATACATAGCAATGCAGGTAAAGTGTGCATAACAATGCAACTGAAAGGGTGCATAACAACGCAAGTGAAACGGTGCATAACAATGCAGGTGGAGTGTGCATAACAGTGCAAGTGAAGAGCACATAACAATGCAAGTTGGAACGTGCGTAACAATGCAAGTGAAGAGTGCATAACAATGCAGTTGGAATGGTGCATAACAATACGAGCGGGACGTGCGTGACAACGCAAGTGAAGTGGTACATAACAATGCAAATGAAGTGTGCATAACAATGCAGGTGAAGTGTGCATAATAATGCAACTAGAACGTGTATAACAATGCAAGTAAAATGCGCATAACAATGCAACTGGAGTGTGCATAACAATGCGAGTAAAGTGTGCATAACAATGCAGCTGGAGGGTGCATAGCAATGCAAGGATGACAAATGCATGTTCTATGCAATATCGGGATACATATCCTATACAAGAATAATGAATGCATGTCCTATGCGGCGATAACAAATGCATATTCTATGCAAGATACTTAAGCGCATTTTCAGTGCAAGTGTGAAAATTGCATACATAATACAACTAGAGCATGCATGACAATGCAAGTAAAAAGTGCGTGACAACGCGAGTGAAGAGGTGCATAACAATGCCAATAGAATGTGCGTGACAACGCAAGTGAAGTGTGCATAACAATGCAAGTAAAAAGTGCGCATAACAATGCGAGTAGAACGTGCGTGACAACGCAAGTAAAGTGTGCATAACAATGCAACTGAAACGTGCATACATATTCTGTGCACAATAACCAATGCATTTTCGATGTAATATGCTCAATGAAGAAATGCGCGTCTTGACAAGACCGATTCAAACGCAACCTCCGATTTACCAGTCAGAGGAGTTGCAACAAATTAAAAGGATACACCTCGTACGTGCTGAGCATCACATGCTGAAAACACATTCCAAAGCTCCCGCGCAGGCCACTTGCGCTTAAAAAAAAGTACTTCCCTTGCATTTTCTCGTGCTGTTGGAGATCTCTTGCTTCTGCATCTTACGCCTCCAAGCTATAGGAACAACCTTTTTTCCTGGCCATGTTCACAACATTCCCTATTCTCTAATAGGGTGACAGACTAGGTTGGTTCAGTATCCAGAATTGAGGCGCACACACGCTTCCTCAACCTATGGGGCTTCCATACAGATTTCAAGTCAGGGATACACACCTGGGTATTTAAACCAGACTTTAGTCTCGGAAATCCCAAACCTTTGCGTTCTAGGCAACAGCCATTCGAACTCTAGTTTCCACCGTCGCAGTTGGTCTCCTAGGAACTCATTATAAACACGGCCAAAATGCCTCTGGCAGGGAAAGGTACTCAAGGAGAGAACTTCTGATTGCCATTCTGGCTTGAAGCAAACTTGATCTTGAGCTTGAGGTAGAGGCACACTCATATTTCGGAGCATTGACCAGGCCTGAAGAGGTACACCCGGAATGCAATCTCGGGACTTTCTGAAGGTGAAACAAACTCAGATGCTCCAAATTTTCCCTCTTTTGTTTTCTTTGCAGTCTGGAACCTATATAGCTTCAGATAGGTCATGGTTTTACTGTTCTCATATGACTTGGGTTGAACCCTGCAGTTTTATGAAAAAACAAATCCTGTTTTGCACAAATGTGGAGAACGGCACAGCACTCTGAGCACAAAACGATTCCGTTTGAAATTTGAAGTTGAGAAATGAGTTCTTTAACCGGGTATTGAGTCTACGACTGATCAGAGAAAAAATGACTCAACAAAGGAAAACAAAAGGTAAACAACCTAAACACATCGAGAAATACTCGAAAAGACTCAAAACAAGAACCGAGATGAACAAAAACACACACACAACACTCAGATGTGTTACAAAGACGAGAGACCTCTCAGTTTGCGAGGAGCTAGTTTCTTTTGGGTATTGTTTCCCACCCTTTCTCATTTTGTGATTCTCATATCACTCTGGCACTCAATCTCTTGTTTTCTGAAAGAAGCCCTTTTCTCACTTTTTTTCTCTCAGCGCACATCTCTCTATTCTTCAATCTCTCTTCTTTTTTATCCCTCCCCTGGGTGGTTAATGGATAAACAGGAAGTTGTGGGCTTTTTCCCCTAGCATTATGGTAGATTCTTCTTCTTCTGCTCACAGCAGTGAACTTTCCCACAGAAGGGTTGTGGTGTGACTGGATGTGCAGCAAATCAGCAACTGACATCGGTTGACGATGCGCTTCTGGGGAGTTTGGACGTGATCAAATCCATCCAGATGAGGGAGTGGAATATCTTGATCCATTCCAGTTCGTGCTTCGCACTTAGCTTGATACCTCGCTGCTCGGAGGATGAGAGAGCTTTCGGCTCTTTGCTGTTAGCTTCAGTTGTGCCCTTTCTGGCAGGTAGAGTGCCCTTTCTAGCAAATAGAGTGCCCTTTCTGGCAAGTATGTTGACAATGGGGGAACAGACAGGAAGCCTGACTCAACTGTGCCCCTAGTTCATCATTTTGACCATTTTTTGTTTTGGCTTTCTACTAAAACATTTTTGACCAATATGAGAGTTAGATTAACACACTTGTTTGATTTTATGATTCAAAATCATGCGAGTCAAACTATGAGCACTGAAAAATTTCCTTTTTTTGGGTCCAAGCAATGGTCCAGTTTTGGAAAAATGGAATAATTTTCGAGAAAATTAGTCATCCTCATTAAAAATTCTCAAAACTATTTTTACAAATGGTCACTGCTTGGCCAACACAGAATCCACCCTTGAGATGTACAACCTCAGATCCAAAATAATGGAAAATTGCCCCTTGTCTGAACGGTACTGCATGGCGACGGAAAGTTGCCCCTTGTTTGAATAGCACCATAGCACACTGTAACCAGCTCTCATAGTGAAGATCACAACTGAACTCTTGGATACAGAAATGACAAAGATGACCAGAACAATCACATGGACACTGTCGATTTGGAAGTGTTTATGGTTGAACTTCAAAATGAAGTTGCCTACGTATCCCAAAGATGGGAATCAAGCTTGACGTAGTTCCGGGTTAAGGTACACTCGGGTATTTAACCTCTCCTTTTGCGCTCTAACTTTTGCCAAGGCCGCCCTTTCGGGTTTTCAACCCTGTGAGCTCTGTTTTTCTTTTATTTTCTTCTTTTTTTCATCTTTTCTTTTCATTTCTTTTCTTCTTTTTTCATTCTTTTCTTTTCATTTTTTTTTAGAATTTTTTGCTCTTTTTTTTCATTTTTTTTTTATTTTTTTCCTCTTGCTCTAACTTTTGCATGGGTCGCCCTTCCGGGTTTTCGGCCCAACGAGCCTCTCAAGGGTAAAAGTGTAGCTTTGTCTATGTCAAATGGTTTTGAGATCTCGAAGCCATCTGAATCCAGGAGAGTGGCTGTTGTTCGCTAATGATGTTGGAGTCCATCCAATGGGGGCTGAATTTGCCCCTAATGTGGCGGATAGGAACTCAGTTGTCCTTCAGCAATACTTTCTTCTTTCCTCCCTTCTGGGATTTGGCATTCTTGTCGATCTTTGTTAGCTTGAGAAAAGCCCCAATTTTTCGCTCTTCAAGCACATTTGACATCTTTTGTGCCCCTACTTCAAGGCCTGCTTCTTATCCAGCTTCGCAAGCTCCTTTTGATAACATCTGATCTTCTTGATCTGACTTCCTTGCCCCTAGTTCATGGGCTACTTCAAATCTAGCCACATAGGCCTCACATTGTAGTGGACCATTGAACATTCTGAATCCAAGTTCAAGGTTCGAAACGAGAGGGGTCGAGTCTCGAGGCTGAGAGCGATCCTAAGCTACACAATCCCAAGAGCGATTCCACACAGGTCTTCGCAGGACCGCGCAAAATTTTTTTTGAAACCTTTTAAGAAAGCAACTAATCGCTCGCGCTGAAGACAGTGTAGGACCAATCTGGATCAAGCCAGGATCCTTGTCAGTACTCACATTAACAAGCATGATTTCATTCATTAAGGGCTTAGCACGCCTCTCTTTCTCTCAAATTGATCAAATTTTTTACAAATCCCAAGGAATTCCTCCCTCTTCATTTTCAGCACAGTGTTCAAAAAGTTTTGAAAAACTTAGATCAATGCAATGATTTCAAAGGCATAGAAGAGCAGGTGGAATGCACTGCCGTTTCATTCTAAACTTGCCAGTACAACAGGCTCAAAGTAGAAATAAGCACAAAAACATCAAAACCACTGCTGTTTCATTCAGATCTTTTGGTGTAACTGGCTCCATGGCAGAAACAGACTCAAAAGAAAGCGAAAAGACAAACACAAAACAAAATAGTGATATCCGAGGTAACACCCCCGGAATCACTTGACTCCTATGCAACAGGGCTAACTCGATACAACAAGACAGACCCCAAACAAAAAGACTGACTCAAAACAAAGAGACAGACTACAAAACAACACAACAAAATTGACTCAATACCCAAGTTAGAAAGTAAAATAACCAGCATTGCAAAATGCTCAAAACAGCGCGTGCCATCCCCATATCTGGAGTAAAATGGGCACCATCCGCTGGTGGTTCATCCCCTGATCACATCACATTATCCTCTAGATTCACTGATCCAGTGACGATAGACTTTGCTGAGCTTGGTGGAAGGACAACCTCGTTGTCAAACAAATCCTGCACTTCGTGGCGAAGCCGGAAACAATTGTCGGTGGTATGACCAGTTTGTTGATGGTATGCACAGTACTGGGTAGCGTCATGACTAGGTGGAAGACAACTAGGGAGAGGCCGAGGTTCGAGGGGTTTGAGATGCCCCTTTTTAGCAAGGATTTGAAGAGCCTTGGATAAAGGCATGTAGAGGGCATGGAAGACCCTGCCCCCTCGGAGTTGATACTTCGAGGTCTACGGATTTCTGCTGGGTGTGCTAGAACAAAGGTCGGCAGAAGGAACGGTTTAAAATACTGGCTTGGTCTACTGATCTTTCTCGGGTGTAGGGTTAGGGTTAGAAGCAACGGTTCTGGCACGGTGGCCCTTCTCCTGATTTTTCCCTTGGCTTGAACTGCCCTCGTTCTGAGTAACAAAAGTGTCATCTACAATTTTTGTAATAAGTGTGAGCACTTGCTGTTTATTCAATCCCCCGGCTTTCAAAGCCTCAACAACCTGCAGAAGTTGCTCATAGGGATCGATATCTGCCTCTACCTTGTTCTTACCACTTGCCTCAGCTTGGTCGAAGGTCTGGGTTGCCACCTCAGTGCGAAGCCTAGTTGTTATTGATATGTCGCTACCCACACTTAGGAGGACTTCAGGTTGGCTGAGCTCAATTACAATTCGCCCCAAGAGCGGGGGCTCTTCTGGCATGAAGTTCCCGGGATGTGCTATAATCGACGGCGGAGCCGATATTTCGAAGGCTAGATCAGCCACAAACCTCTGAAGATCGCCGATCATTCCCATCAGCTCAAAAGTGGTGGGCTCACGGGTTTAAAATACTTGGGGTTCCCAGATTAGATGTGCGACAGGTGACCTGGGCGGGCGTTGCATTTCACTATCGGTCTCACCCTGCATGGCGATTCCCTGGTTTAACGTTACTGTCATGACCACAATTTCTTCTGAATTTTGCGCCATCACGAGTCTGCTGAATAGAACAGAGGTGATGTGACTAGTGACTAACGGATCTGATGAACCGGTGAGCCTTGATTGACCTTTTTCTGCCTTGCCTCAGCGAAGGAAAATATCGGCTGCTCTGAACTGAATCTTTGACCCGACAAAGTCTATCAACAGAGGTTCAATGCACCCGGGGGATATCGAAGCCTTTTGAAGCTATAGTTCCACGACTACCCCCTGCAAAAGAAGAAAATAGATAGCATCTCAACCTGATTTCACTGAAATAGATACGAGCATAGCTGAATGACTACACTCTCTACTGAATTCTGCCCAAAATTCTGCCTGTAAACTGATACCCTTAGGTAAAACTGATTCCTAAATACCGATGCCCTCAGGCCTAATACCCAGACTTGTAAACTGATGAGTGCATTCCTGTAGAGGCCAACTCTAAAAGCACATATCAAGCAAGTAAGAGCCAAAAACACCCCTATGGTGGGGTAAGGTTTCCCTGTCCTATCTTGTCAAGAGCTAGGGTTTTACTACGCACGCAGCGGTTTCAAACAACCTACAACCGGGTAAGCAACCTGTCCTAGCTTCGAATGGTCACTATGGATTCCGATATGCACTAGGTCGAATGGTCAAAAAGGGTGCCCCGGTAACAACCGAGGTTTGTGTTCCTGTCGTGGCGGAGCCCGCAACTGGTCAGCCTTATGGCACGCTTCTCAAAGCGAGCCTCCGGCAAACCGTTCAGGAATAGCATACGGCAAACACGGTGTCCTAGGCGCACCAATGCAAATGTAATGCTAAGAAACACATAAGTGTAGTCAAAATAAGATATCATGAGTTCGAGTCAAGTTCTCTAAATCTCCAGCAGAGTCGCCAGAAACTGTAGACGCACCCCGAGGGCTTCATGCTACTACAGTTCGGACTCAAATGTCATGGTTCTAAATCTAATCCCGCAAAGTGCAATGCGAGACTGATAAATCACCAAAGAGTCCAAATCCGGAAAATCGTTTTGGAAAACTGATTTTTAAGAAAGAAGTACCAAATATGGACTGATTTGCCAGATACAGAGTCGCCACCTAAATGTTTTATTTTGCAAAATTTAGGAAACCCTGACTCGTTGCCTAAGGCCACGTGTTCGTCATCACCAAAGTTTCCTCGGCTCGGGAACTTGGGTACGATTGGGGAAGGTCATCTATGAGCACCCCTGGTCGCTCGATCAAAGATCGGCCTGTACTAAACATGATATCTTGTTTTTGAAAACACATGCGCTCTTATTCCAGTTATTAGCTAGAATTTACTATGTGATGTGCACAACACACAAGTATAGACTAGATCGCCTAAGTTGGAACAAAATATCTCGTGTCTGTTTGAAAATGGTTTGAAGGTGCTACACGCAAGTAGGCTAATATGTGGATTTGCCACCCTCAAGTGGGCTTAGAAAACATGATTTCGCTACTCTCAAGTGGGCTTAAAACTCGCATTTCAATGAATTGTTCCAATTCAAGTAATCCAACCTTCACCCACAGCCATTCAGGCAGTTATATCACATAAGTAAATAGCCTCATGGCAAGCATGCTATCATGGCAACACTCACACTCATGCAAGATGCTAAAGCATAAAAGCTTACCTAGTACTCCGAGCCAAAACAATAGCTAGTTAGTAATCAATGCATGATCCTAGCTATGTTTAGATAGCTAATGCAACACATGCAAAATGCAACTGGAAATAGGGTCGGCTATCTAAGAATGGCATGTGAAATGCGACAAATCGATACACGTATTCAAGTTGGAATTGAAATACTATGTGGTTAGTATGATGCGTCGAGCCCGGTGCATGCAAGACAGATGAATGATGCAAACATGCATAGCATAAGGATGCTAATTGAAAAATGACCTAAAACTAACCATTGAAAGCAGGTAAATAAAAGGGAGAAAGACGTGGGGTTGGAAGACATTCACACACTCATGCACACTTATTACAAAATTGGCCCTCTCGACGGAGGGTCCGAAAGAATAATACAAATTAACTAATTAATCAACTAACAAGCTAATTAATTAGTTACACAACCAAATTGAAATAAATAACTATTCTAAGTTATTAGAACACTGAAATGGCCTCGAGACGAGGGATGAATGCATGCTCGGATGGCTTCGCTCGAAAATCTATCGCCATGCTACAGGTTTCCTCTATTTGCACTGTTCTATACCTCTGAAGACTACACAAGTCTCTGTGATGCTCCAAAATCACTTCCTGTACACTGTTAGAGGCCATCGGCCAAGAGGAGTGGCCATTGGCCAATGGAAAGGTGCCATCGACCAATTATGATCGGCACTGAAAGTAGCCGACCGGCCATTTCTTCCTGCAGAATGCTATTTTGCTGCAGCAGAGGACAAACAAAGCATGGAAATACATTTACAAGGCAATGTTTGCACGACCAGCCCCCTTATCATGTTTGAGACTCAAAAGAGTGTAGTCCTCGACCCTCGAGCCATCAATCACGCATTTCAATGCATGATGGCCAAAGAAGCGAAGTGTGCAATTTAATGTCAAATGAGATGCACAAAACACATAAGGGGCCCCAACCTCTATCATAATTGATCAAGAGGCAAGGGATGCACACACAATGCAATGCGGCAAGCATGCAAACTGCTATACAATGCAACATGATTGGCTCGAAACTAATGGCATGCCAACTCAATGCAATGCAACCTAAGCATGCAAGCAAAGCTAATGCAACATGAGTATGCCAACAACAATGTCATGCAACCTAAACATGCAAAGACAAGCAATATTAAACCAATGTAATGCATGCATGATTAACTTAACAAAGCAACACAAGCATGCAAATATGAGGTCATATAACAAGCATGCAACAACATGCAATGCAATATGCATGTAACAACATGCAAACCACATACTCAATGGACTTAAACTAAAAATGGACAGACCTCGGCCATGCCCAAATCAGTGGCCATTATGATAAAATGATTACATGAAATGCAAGGCAAGCACGCATGCCAATTGGCCTATCACCTAGGCATAAGGACACAACTCTCAAAACATGAGCAAGGAGTGACAAACATGAGAATATGGCAATGAATTTGGCTCTGAAATCTCATATGAATCAATGCCAAATCAACCAAACAATGCAAGCATAGCATGTTAAGGCTAGCCGTAGAGCTTGTACTAAGGCCACATGAATCAAACCCCAAAGAGCCAAGGACAACCAAAACCGCCCTAGATCATGCCAAAATGAGTCTAAAACATGCATGGACTAAAGCTAAAACAAGCCAACATGGAGGGCATAAGACAAGATGCATGTAAGGCCAATAAGGAGGGTTACACTACACCTACCAAGAACAAGCATGGCATGACTTAACCAACAAAAATTAGAGTTATGGCATGTCAAACTAACACCAAAAATGGGCTAATACCAAGTCAACACATGCTAGAATAATAAGCTCACTCATTAGGCATGCAAGACTAGTAAAGAGGACTTACACTACAAGTGTAAGAAGCAAATGTGGAAGGCTCTAACCAAGTAAAAAAAGAGCTATGTCATGGAAAAATAGGACCAAATACACACTGAAATGGTGACCCAAAAGCGTAGGCAAAATGGCATGCACATATACTCATTCTGAAGGCATAAATAACCAACCCTTCAAAGCATTGAAAGAGTGACAAATGTGAGGGCATGGCAATAAAACATGCTCTGAAATATCATTCCAAATGATGCTAAATCATGCAAATAGCCTAAGCAATGCATGCTAGTGGCTTGGAAACTCAAGACTAGTGAGCTAAAATGCACTATGACTATACAAAGCATGGCATGCATGACCAAAACAACATAAATCAGACCTTAAGCATGCTAAAGCATGGCCAAAAGCTTCTTGGAGTTAAGCCAAAATCACACTAGAATGATGGTCTAAAGCATGATCCATGTTGGGCTAGTGTGCAAGTTTACACTACAAGTGTATAAAGCATGCAAGAGGCTATCAAACCAGCTTAAAACAGAGTCATCAAATGCTAAATAATGTCCAAAAACAAGCTGAAATGGAGCTCATAAATGCTTAACAAACATGCTACTTCATGACGCATATAAGGCTAGTTTCCAAGAATTACACTACAAGTGTATAAAGCATGCATAAGGTGATCAAACCAAACATGGACAGAGTTATGGAAGGTCTGGAAAGTCACAAAAATGAGCCTAAATAAAGCCTCCATGAAGTATAAACACATGCTCTTTTGGAAGGCCATCAATACAAGCAAACAAGAGAAGAGAAGGGGGGACAACCCCCTCCTATTTTGAGCCTCAAAACAAGTTTTCTACCACTGAAATTCCTCTGGAATTCAGTGGTTTTAAGGCCAAAAGATGTTGTTTGAAAGGCTTGAAAGTTAGCTCAAAAGGCCATACAAGCCAAGGAGCAAAAGGGAGGAAGCACACCCTAGCCAAACAAGGCACAAAGCAACACTTTTAGGACTGAAAAACAGAGGGAAAAATAGAGGTTTTTTTAGTTCAACACCACCCCCAAAACAGCCCCAAAGTAGTGTGAAAAGATGGCCAAGCAAATGTGTAAAACAAGCTTAAAGGGAGAGAGATGTTACCCTTGATGCACAGCTGCAAAACCAGCCCAAAATCTGAGTTAAAACACCTTTTGGAACACCAACAAAGTCCCAAGTAAGCTTCAAGCAACCTCCTCCCAAAGATGGACCACTTTCACCAAGGATGTCTAGGCAAAAGAGAGGTATTTCTCTTCTTGCATGCACAAAAGGCAAGAGGGAGAGGCTTTAGAGAGAGAGGAAGTTTTAGTGAAAGGGGCTCTCAAAACTTGCTCAAAAAGTTCTAACCCTTGAAAATGAGATATAAGCTTCATTATATAGCAATCCAAGAGCTTTTGGTCGAAATATCTCAATTGGAAATATCTGATGCAATGTATAACAGCTGGAGGATAAATATCTGTCAATTCTGGGCTTTCTGGACACTTCTGGCCGACCGGTCATCGTTTTTGGCCGATAAGGTTCACTTTTGGCCGAATCATAGCTGCTGAGGTCAAATTGTGGCCGAAGGACCTCCATAGAGGTCGATGGAAAAAATCAACCCTAGTCCCTGACTAGAAGCAAGCCTAATTCCTTCATCTGTACTCCTTTTCAGGTCATTCTTGAGTCTGAACAGTAGCCTCGGAAGTCTTCTTTCCAAATTTGGAAGCCTCACCTCAAAATTCCATGTGTGCTAAGAGATATCCGTCTTTTAGTGAAGGCTTCTTAGTTTCGATCGAACCGGAATGTTGCTCAACTTCAACCAATCATATCTCCCCCATCCGGACTCGAATTTAGGAGATTCTTAAGTGAAAAATGAAGCCCTGAAAGTAAGATTTCCAACGGGGGTGGCCTCATAGTTGAAATCCAATTATACAAAAGGATAGGCCTGATTTAGCGGGGGCCACTCGACTCTCTCTTAGCGATTCTTGCCCATCTTCTTCTCCTACTTGGTTTCTTCCATCTTCTCCTCTTTCCTTCAACTCCAAACCCCTAGAAGGTGTTTTGAAATATTTTTCAAAGATTTCATCTCTCTTTCATTCATTTCCACTTTGTCCTTGCTCGGTTTACCGAAAAGTGCAACATTTGACAAAATGCGTGCCTCGGAACATCGTAGGAATTTGTTTTCAAAAATGTTTTGAAAGAGAGGATTTTAAAGTCTAAAAACCATCCAAAATAGCTTTGGTCCAAAATGGGGTGTGAGGTTAGGATTTGACTTTCCTCTTGCCGAAGAAATCGAACCATTGCCCTGCACATCTTTCACCACCAAGTAAACCATCAGTAGCGCCCAAGTCTTAAGGGAGGTCAAAAATGGGGTGTCTACACATACTGCATACGAAATACCGTCGTCGGGATATCCTCCTCCCTTACTCTCAACTGGTGATAGCCTGGTCTTAGGTCTATCTTAGAGAAACAACAAGACCCCTTTAACTGATCAAACAAATCATCTATACGAGGCATTGGCTACTTGTTCTTGACAATTACCCAGTTCAACTTCCGGTAATCTATACAAAGTTGTAATGCACCATCTTTCTTTTTGGAAAAAAGAGTCGGTGCTCACCAAGGTGAAGTACTAGGACGAATAAAATCCTTATCTAACAATTCCTGGAGTTGAATCTTCAACTCACTCGACTCAATAGGAGCAAATTGATATGGTGCCATAGAAATCGATGCCGTGCCAGGCACTAGATCAATAGAGAACTCGATCTCACGGTGAGATGGTAAACTAGTAAGATCCTCCGGAAAAACATCCAGGTATTCACAAACTACCCTTGGCAACTCAACTTGGATTTCATCACACTCCGTGCTTAAGAAGTTGGCAAGAAGGAAACTAAGCTCGCTTCATCCACGGGGATCATACACCGGTGATAAGACTCTATCCACCCGGTCCCCCAAGAAATAAAAGCAATCACTGCCCAAGGTACATACAGTAACCCTCTGGCAGTAGCAATCTATAATAGCCTGATATCATGACAACTAGTTCATACCCAATATAACATCAAAACTAGACATATCAATCAACACCAATGCAAAAGGAAGTCGGCGATCGGCAACCTCTATATCACAACCTCGACACCCATGCTTCAAAACAACCTCACCACCAATAGGTGACTCTACACAGATAGAAGATGCTAAGTAAGCCAACTCTAACCCCAAAACTAAAGCAAATGCAGACGAGATAAAAGAATGGGATACACTCGTATCAATCAACACATTAGCAATCGAATTACAAAACAAGAAGGTACCTCTCACTACCGAAGGCGCTAGTACTAGATCTAGCACGGTAATAGCATACACACACCCTGTAGGTCTCTGCTCAACCTGCTCACCCCTCGGAGCATAAGCCCGATGCATCGATTAAGCCGAAAAGGCTCCATGATTGGCCCTCGAGGCCTGTGTTGACTTTACAGGCTGGTGGCTCTGTGTCTGCCTCGAACCAGATGCACCGAGTGTGCCACTCATCTATTGGCAAAACCTCTTCATATGCCCCACCTGTCCACACTGATAACAAGTGAGTGGCTAGCCTCTCCCCTGACTCTGGCTCTGAGAACGAGCCGAAAATGATGCAAATCGTTGCCCTCCTCCCCTCTGCAGGAAAGTAGGAGACTTGTGGCCCAACATACCACACTTGTAACAAGTAAAATCTCCCTGACCACCTTTTCCAGAACACGAACTCGCCACTGGAAAGGTGGACCTCGACTAAGCTTCCTGGGACGGTTGTGGGTTTGAACCCCTCTATCTCTTATTGTCCCGTTGAATATCCTGGCTCCTCCTAGAGCCCCTCATCATCTCCTCCTCTATCTACGTCACGGTCTCCAGATGAGCCACCGCCTCCACAAGGCGTCCATAGTCTCTAATCATCGACCCAGCCACTTTAAACATGAGCCCGGTCCTCAATCTCTTCTCAAACTCCAAACAACGGTGCTCCTCTGTCAACACTAGCTCTGGTGCAAACCTAGAGAGGCTAGTAAAGGTGGTCTTAAACTCGGCTACCGAAATGTTCAACTGCACACCATCTTGGAAAACTGGTCCCTCAACTTCTCCTTAACCGTGGGAGGTAGAAACTTGTCTTGGAAGGTGCTGACAAAAGCCTCCCAAGTCACTCCAATGCACCCACACGCATACTTCCACCACTAACCTGCGTCTCCCTTTAGCTGAAAGCATGCCATGGTCACTCTCAATTGGTCATCCTCGATGCCAAGCATCTCGAACGTCTTCACTATTTGCTCTGGCCATTCATCTGCCTTCAGTGGCTCCTTGGGATCACCCAAAAACTCATCCGAGTTAGACAAGAAAAACTCCCACTTCAAAAAAGACAGTCCCGTTTCAATAACATGGGCCTGGACTTGATTCTCAGCTCTGAGAATGTCCATGGATTCCCACAAAGCTCCGACCATTTCGTTGCTAAGGCGCCCATGGCCTGTTGACCAACTGGTTCGACCACATTGGCCTGACCAACTCCTTCTTCCTGTGCCGAAATCTCATCCTGTAAAGGTACCTCATGCCTTCTAGGCCTACCACGCATACCACCACCACGTACACGTCCTGACATCTTAATGAAGGTAACAAAATAGATTAGCACATTTACAAATGTGCCGAAGCTAACTCATTCGTGTTGTAATGCGGTGGACAACAGTAATTCACTCCACATAAGCATGTAGTCACGTCAACACATACAAATTTCATTTCCGAATAATGACCGTCCTGCGGCGTTGCTAGAGTTCCAATTAGAAATAACAGTGATCAAGTACTCTTCTAATAAGACTTCTAGAAACTTGTAGACTCAATTAACATCCTAGAAATTTAATCACATACCCTTATAACCACATAAGCATGATATCATATAAACACACATCGTTCATACTAAAGTCTCTAGCAAGTGAGACAAACCCATTGTGGTACTAACCACTTCCCACGTACCCAAAGTATTCAAACCCGGTACCCTCTGATACCAAGTTGTAATGCCCTAAAATAAATGTCATAAATCGACCCCCAACAACATATGAACAATGACATAAACAAAGTAGTAATCTTTCATAAATCGTTGTTAATTTACAAAAGTGACACATGCAATATACATTCATAAGCTCTACCCTAAATCTATAGCATATGATACCAACTTAATGCTCAACGAAATAAATACCCTACAGGCTTACATCTTTCCAAGACTATGCTTGGTTACAACAAAAGAGAAAGTTTTAAGCACCATACATATAAAGCCCTAAGCTTGTACAAATATTAAATACAAAATGACAAAACAAAGCTGTCAACTCCCAGGTCCTCCCAAGCTAAGTCCTTGGAGGAGTCATGCCACCAGTACATGAAAATGGTTTCTTAAGTAGGGTGAGCCAAAGCCCAATAGAAACAATCTAAAACAATATATGAATATTAACAAAGATGTAAGTATGATGCACATATTCAATTCCCAAATGACAAATCTTTTACAACTTTTCTGAAACCATATTATGTCAAACTTACATATTAATTCACTAGTTATACCCACTTCATTTAGTCAATGAAACAGAGGATACACCCCATGGGCCTCCAACCAACATAATTATCATACAAAATACATTCACTTTCCATTTTACGAAAACTTTGTCCGCGAGAATCGGCACCCATGTATACGCGCGGTTTTTGGGACTTTTACCCTGGACACATAGGCCAACTTAGTTTAATGAAGTCCATCCCCTTTCTTCTCCTAAACATGAAGTGCATCCCCTTTTTTCTCTCAAACATCATACACATATAATCTATATAAATCATAATCATATTCAATGATAATGGCTAAGAGATTCGTTTCAATTTTCCTAATCCACATGCAATTTTACAACAATTCTGGCTATTCTCCACCGATAGCCCAAAACAGATATACAATCTTTATAACTAGTAAATTGTCCAAATTTCCATAGGTACGAGATAACACAGATCTAATTCCACCATTTATATAAACATTCATCAAATTTCATATTCCCAATACCAATTCCATTATTTATATAAAATAATTATTCAAGACATTTTAGGGTAAAACCCCCGTTTTCCCAATCTCATCCCAAACACCAAAATCAACCATTTTAACACAACATAAGCTCATATCTACTTCCATAACCATTTCTGATACGTTCATTCAAAAACCCCTCTTTTGATTTTAACCCAAACCCTAGGTTTGTTCAATATCACAACAAGTCTCAACATTTCTTATCCATCAACAAATAACCAAGTTAAAACTCATACAGAAGTGAAGAAAGTCCCTACTTCTAAGTTAGAAGACAAGCAAAGCAAAGGAGAACTTCAAAGACACCAAAACCCACTTTTGTTCGGATGAAAAAAGAGCCCACAACGTGCTCTACCTTTTTCTCAAGGGCCCTAGAGTGGAGAACCCAACGGATCTATGTGAAATAGTATAGAGAAGATGAGCTTTAGAAAGAGAATCTTAAGATCTAGGGTTTTCGAGAGTTTTAGAGAGACAAAGAGATGAAAAAGTGATGTAAAATGTGGCTATTATGAACTGATATATGCGCAATCCACTCAAGCACAAGAGTTGACGCTCGAGCGTCAGACACAATAAGTTATTATGCTCGAGCGCAAGAAGTGATGCTTGAGTGTAGAATACACACATCCAGTAGTTTTGCAGACAGAAGAACGTCACTCGAGCACAAGAATAGCTGTTCGATCGCACACCCGCTCAAGCATAGAATACACTCTCCCAGTAGTTTTGCAGACCTACAAAAGTACTGAGAGTTTGCAAAACCCACTCGAGTGCAAGAAGTGCTACTCGAGCGGAGGAGCAAAAATCTGGGCAACAAAAGTTTTGAAACTAAGCAACCAACTTATCCCAAATGCAACCACAACAACTCAAAAGCCAAATTTAAGGAGATGCAAGAGAAGTAATACATATACAACAACATGGAACCAAGAAACCAGAGTCCAAGATGCAAAAAGGGTCGAGTTAAAACTGGAATCGCTATATAAATGAAATATATCTCTTAAACATTTTGATACATTTGTAAAAAGGGGTTTGAATTTGCCACCTCAGGTGAGCTTAAAGTTTACAAATTTGCCACTAGACATAGTGGCTTGAGGGGCTGCCTCTCTCTATGCCTCTATATCGACATCAAGAGGTTGTGGGTGTTGGGTCTCCACATTGCCATGTAAACCCTCATTCGGAACAAAAATTGGCTCATGCGAAGGTTGAAGAGATGATTGTGCCAATCGTTTTGGTGGCATTGGTAAGTCCTGAAAAACATATTACAAAATAATAAACAATAAATACATAAAAATGGATAAATGTATATGAAAATATAAAGATAGTATTAACAAAGCATCATTAACGAATATATAGCTACGAGACATAATAACAAAAAAATAGATATCATACATATAGTACCTCATCGTCAACACTTTCAAATGACTCAACATCAATATCATCCTCATGATCTGACGGTATGTAGTCATCATCATCTACCTCAACCCTAATGTTCTTTCCCTTCTCATTAACAGAATTGGGCTGAGTAGAACCCATCAAAGAAGCTGCTATACGCTTCAATTGTAGAGCATCAATTTTCTTATTATTCTTCTTGATTGTCTTATAGCTTTCCATTTCGTACTTTGTTCGCTTCTGTTTCGCTAGAAAACCTGGTTTGATCCATTGTTTCTCCCTTTTGGCCATTTTGGTAATTAAAAGCATAAATTGATATATAACATAAAATATAAAGCAAAATATTTACTTGAAGAGACAAAATAAAATATACCATAACCATATAATACATAAAAAACATATGTCCATATAGAAAATACAAAACAAAAACTACATGTCGTAATCCATATCAGGATCCATATCATCATCAAGTATGTCAATGTAGACACCCCATTTTTGACTGACCTTAGGACTCAGACATCATCGATTGAGCGCTCGGTGATAGTGCATGTTGTGCTCGTTTCGAGTCTCCGGAGTTTTCGGCTGAGTGCCTTGCCTCCGGGCCTCTAAACTCTTTGTGTTTTGGCTCGGTTTGCGGACCAAGCCTTGTTTCTCCTCCCTGGAGGGAGGGAGTGGCCTTGGAGACCACCTCTTTGTGGTCATAGACCAATTCTCCTGCTTGGAGACTAGTTTCCGATTTTCAGAGCCTTCGGCCGCGCGCCTTGTCTCGGGACTGCTTAACGTTCTCTGTTTGGCTTGGTTTTTGAACCATGCCTTGTTGCCGCTACCTAGAGGGACACTGTGGTCTGGGAGACCACTTTTGTGGTCGTGAACCACTTTTGGTGCTCGTAGACTAGTTTTCAGGTCTCTCGGCTGTGCGCTTTGTCTCCCGAACTTTCGTCTTGCATCCTTTTTGGTTTGTTTTTGGTGCAAACCTTGTTTTCCTTGTTTGGAAGGTGGTACAAGGGTGGGAAACCAGTTCTTTCCCTTTGAGACCACTTTTCTTCCAGCTAGCCAGTTTTCTAGTTGGCCAACTGGTCTCCTTGGTCTTTGGGCCACCTTTTCTGGTTGGCCACCACACCACTGCATTGTTTTCATGATGTAGACCTTCTCTCCCCATGCCCGACCACTTTTTGTCTTGGGAGACCACTTGTGGTGGTCGGTCGACCACTAAGTGGTTGGCTACTTTTGTCTTGGAGATATTTTAAGGCCAGCTGTTACAGCTGGAAGGCACAGAAGCCATCCTCCATACATGTGTATGGAGGGATGGCTTTAGGCCAAAAGCTTGTCCAACAAGCTTGTTGCTTGTTCTCTATAAGAGAGAACCTCCCCCCTCCTCTTCCAGGTTTAGATTTTCTTGCTTGAGTTATACATATACACCTTTGCATCTATATTTCTCTTGTTCTTCATTTTTGTGTTCAAAAATGCATTTTTATCACACTTTAACACACAAACACACACTCAAACACCATCCTTTTGTTGCTGAGGCTTCTTGAAGTTTGTTTTGGAGTTTTTGGACTGGTTTGAGCTCAAAGAAGTTGCTGGAGTTGCAGCTTTGAAGGTGTTCTTCAAGGGTGAGAAACTAGCCCTTTAAACCCTTGTTTTGCTTAAGATTTTGGACCTATTTGCATGATGATTTAAGCTTAACTTTATACTGTAAAAAGTTCTAATTTTTGGTCCTTAAAATGTTTGTTTAAGGTCACTTTTGTGTTGGGGGTAGTCTACCCCCTCTTGTGCCTTGTTAGGCCTTGTTTTGAACCTTCCTTTTAAGCTATTGGGATCACCTTGTTTTGGCCTTCTCACCACTGAAACTCAAAGGAATTTCAGTGGTAGAAATGGTGTTTTGAGGTCCCACAAAGGAGAGGGTCATCCCCTCTCCTTGTGTCTTGCATACTTCTTTCATTTGCCTCATGTTTGAGCATGTTTGTTAAGCTGGTGTTGACTTGTTGTTAGCTTGTATTTGGGGTTATTTTGGAATGGCATACCAGTTTTTTGACTTGGTTTTGTCACCTCATGCATGCCTTATACACTTGTAGTGTATTTCTCACAAACTAGTCTTGTATGCTTCATGAAGTAGCATGTCTTTTTAGCTTGTTTTGAGTCCATTTCAGCATGTTCTTGTTGTTGTTTTACCGTGTTATACCTATGTTAAGGTTTGGTTTAATGGCCCCTTGCATGCTCCATACACTTGTAGTGTAATTCCATGAACTAGCCTAATGTGTACCATGCTTTAGACTATCATTCTATCATGTTTTTTTGGCTTAACTCTAAGAAGATTTTGTCCATGTTTTAGCATGCTTAAGCTCTGATTTGTATTGTCTTGGTCATGCATGCCATGCTTTGTATAGCTATAGTGCATTCTAGCTTGTTAGCTTTGTGTTTTGAGTCCGCTAGCATACATTGCTTGGCCTGTTTGAATGATTTGGCATCATTTGTAATGTGAATTCAGTCCATGTTTCATGTTCACACACTTGCACTTGTCACTTATTCCATGCTTTGAAGGGTTAGTCCTTTATGCCTTAAACATGGGTCATTGCGTATGCCTTCATGCCTAAGCTTGCGAGCTATCATTTCAGAGTGTTTTTGGGGTTATTTTGCCATGATATAACTCTAATTTTTGTTGGTTAAGTCATCTCATGCTTGGTCTTGATAGGTGTAGTGTAATCCTCCCTTTTGGCCTTGTATGCATCATGCCTTATGCCCTTTATGCTAGCTTGTTTTGGCTTCCTTCCATGCATGTTTTAGATTCATTTTGACATGTTCTAGGACTGTTTTAGGTTGCCTCAACCATATGCTTCATATTTTGTATAGCTATAGTGCAAGTGCCTATGCTAGCTTTGAGTTTTGAGCACCATAGCATGCTTCATTTGCATCGTGTGTATGATTTGGCATCATTTATCATGATATTTCAGAGATTGTTGCATTGCTATGTTCTCACTTCTTTCATGCTTTGAATGCCTTTAAGGGTTATACATTGTTGCCTAACTTCTGGCCTTGCTTGTATTCTTGCATGCTTAAGTCCTTGAGCCTCCATCTCAGCATATTTTGGTCTTTGTTTAGACCCATTTGAGCTCTGTCCATGATTGGTTCATGCATTTGTGCCATGTATTGCATGCCCCGTTTGTAGTCCTCTTTACTAGCTTTGTGCCTCAAGGACTTTTGCATGCCTTATTTGTGTTGTTTGAATGATTTGGCATCATTTCTTACCTTATTTCAGTGCATTTAGTATTGTTGCACTTCCATGTTTATCACTTCTTTAATGTGCTTGAGAGTTGTATTCTTAGGCCTACTTGATAGGCCAATGCATGTGCATGCTTGCCTTGCCCTTTTGTGCCTTAGTATCCTTTTTTATGGCCATTGATTTGGGCATGACAGAGGTCTGTCCATTTTGGTTTAAGTCCATCGAGCATGTTATGTGAATGTTGTTACATTGCATCATGTTGTTGCATGCTTATGTTGCCTTGCATTGTGTATGCATGCATTAGCATCATTTGCATGTCATTAGCTTTGTTAAGTTGATCATGTCACATTGCATTGAGTATGCCATGTTGTTGTTTGCATTGTGTATGCTATGTTACATTGCATGTTTGCATTTGTTTGGATTAGGTGTTAGTCCAAACACGAGCAGCGAGGGATGTTTCATACTTGAAGTGATGAAATACATTGCCATGCCCTTTCTTGCTCTCTGTTGCAGCAAACTGGAGAAGTGCAGCAAAACTGGTCAGCCGACCAGAAGAACTAGCTGGCTAACCACTTTTTAAGGTCTGCAGCAATGAAAAGTGGTCGGCCAGTGGCTGGAAACATCCCTAGGTAGTCGGCCATGCTCCTGTAGGTCCCCAAGGTGAGTTAGAAACTTTCTGGAGCTTGGTGCAAGGTTCTGAGAACAGTTGCAAACAGAGACAAATCGAGGCATCGCGACGGATTTCCAAACGAGGCGACCGGGCATGCATACTCTTCTCCCTCTAAGGGCATTGCTTTGCTGCTTTCCTTAGCTAGTTTATGCTTTGGTTCTATACCTAAGTAGTTAATGCGTTTAGTTGCCTATTTTGTTGTAATAACTAGTTAGTTAACTTGTAGGTCAATTAGCTTCGTTTTGTACTTAATTAGTTAACTTGTTAGTTAATTAGTTTTGTGATGTAATAAGTAGTTTAATTAGCTTAGATTAGCTAGTTAGCTTCTTATTAACCCTCCGTCTAGAGGGCCAACTGTTGTAATAAGCGTGCGTGTGTGTGATGCATGTCTTCCAACCCCTATTTCTTTCTCCCTTTTACTTTACCGCTTATGATGGTTAGTTTTAGGGCATATTTTGATTAGCATACCTTATGCTTGCATGCGTTCATCCATTCATCTGTATTGCATGCATCAGGCTCGGCGCATCATACTAACTGCATTGTATTTCAATTCCAATTTGAATACATGTACCAAGTTGCATTTCACATGCCATTCTAGATAGTCGAGCCTATCTTAGCTGCATTTTTCCTGTGTTGCATTAGCCATCTTAACATGAACTAGGATCATGCATGATTTCTAACTATTTCTCTGTTTTGGTTCGGAGTACACTGTGAGTGTTTATGCTTTAGCATACTGCATGTGTGTTATTGATTGCCATGTTTAGCATGCTTGCCATGAGGCTACTTGCTTAGTTGATTAACTACATAAATGCTTGTGGATGAAGGTTGGATTACTTGAATTGAAATCTACGATTTAGCCTACTTGCGAGTAGCAAACTTCAAACCGTTTTTCAAACAAACGAATATGCAATATTTTGTTCCAACTTAGGCGATCTAGTCTATACTTATATGCTGTGCGCATCACGTAGTAAGGTTAGATTAATAACCAGAATAAGAACACATGTGTTTTCAAAAACAAAATATCATGTTAGTAAAGGTCGATCTTTGATCAGGCGAGCGGGGGTGCTCATTGCATGACCTTCCCCTCTTGTACCCAAGTTCCCGAGCCGAGGCAATTTTGGTGACGACGGACACGTGGCCTTAGGCACGAGTCAGGGTTTCCTAAATTTCCCAAAATAAAACATTTAGGTGCAACTCTGTATCTGGAAAAGCAGTCCATGTTTGGCACTTCTCTATAAAAATCAATTTTCCAAAACGATTTGCCGGATTTGGACTCTTTGGTGATTTATCGGTCTTGCATTGCACCTTGCAAGATTAGATTCAAAACCGTGACATTGAGTCCAAACTTGTAGTAGCTTAGAACAAAACGAATTCACGCCCTCGCGCGCGGAGAGGAGTTCTCTGGGCAGTCTACAATCAAGTTCTTCATCTTCTTTATCATCTCTACCATCTCTCATTGTTTTATTCGGAATAACCTCAGCTTCAATATCATCCTTATGAAATCGAATAATATATTCAATGTTGATTGGGACAACTGAGTTAATGTTTTCTTGTTAGAATGCATCATTAAATTCTGGTTGATCCGGTGGTTCTCCATCATCAACCTCTGGTACATCAAACACTCCCTATGTTGGACCTATTGCAGGACTTGCCAAGGTTGCCCCCATTTGGTGTCATTCAGGTAGAACACTTGTTTAGCTTGACTAGGAAAGATAAAAGGGTCAGATTGATACCATCGACTTGTGACATCGATGATTGTGCAATACGTGTCAGCTCGTACAGTTCTACTTCTACCAGTGTTGCCGGTGTTGTACCATTCACATTGGAACAAAACAACTTTATTTTGACACATGTACTCAAATTCCCAAATATTGCACAAGTGACCATAGAATTCGTGCATCTCTCCCTTATAGTCCCCTTTGGTAAGCACACCATTATTTTGACTCTTATGACGATTGTCTAATTCCTTGGTATGGAATCTTATACCATTGATTATACAACCTAAGTACTAGGAAATTGGGACCATTCGCTAATGACCACAATTCTTTGGTTGCTTCTGGTGCCTTATCAACTCTGAATCTATTTACCTACATCCACATGCAATATGCAACACTTGAATTATGTTAGTAATGTTTGAATTTTATACAAGACTAATAGTGTTTAGGCAAATGTGAAAATTCAAAAATGACTTACATATTCTTTGAACCACTTCGAAAATTCCTTCTGTTGTATCTAAGTTATATCTTGTCCAATGGAAATTTGTAACAAATTCTTGTGTTCCCTACTCAAATAGTTTTGGTTAATAAGTGAAATACTACTATTATTAATGACTAATAACATGAAAAATGTTAAAATATATATAATTATAATAAACATGTACTGAAGATACTTCTCAATCTTAGGGCTATTGTACAATAAGAACCAATGAGCAATATCACGAAGTTCCTGTGACATCTCAACAGACTTTCTGATTTGGCCAATAAGACAAGCAGTTTCGGTGAATATTGTCAAACCTTGACGACAGATTCAATAATCTTCATTTCGTGCATCTTGATTATGTACGGTTTCAATCCCTTCAAGATACATTGAGCAAAAAGTAATGTACTCCTTGACAATGTAAGCCTCTGTAATAGAACCTTCTGGTCGAGCTCAGTTGGTGACAAACTTTTTTAAAGCTCTAAGAAACCTCAAAGAGATAACCAATTAGGAGTAAGGTTAGGCACACAACATAATCTATACCTTTCATTTCAAAGTACAATTTTAGAAATTACCTTTCAATCGGGTACATCCACCGATATTGCACCGTTCCTCCGAGAATAGTCTCACGTGGCAAGTGAATGGCCAAATGAACCATCACATCAAAGAAGGCTGGAGGAAGATCTTTTCAAACTTACATAGCATGAGTACTATGAGTTCCTCTAATTTCTCGATTTTACTTCCTTTCAGTGTCCTTAAGCATAGATATTAAAAGAAGCTACCTAACTCAAAAAGTGTTGTACTGATCTCTTTATCCACGTAACCACGCATCCCAATAGGAAGAATCCGTTGTATAAGTACATGGCAGTCATGGCTTTTCAATCCTGTTAATCTACCATTTTTTGTAGTCGCATACCTATCTGGATACTTGACTGATTTTAAAAATTCAAAGAAACCCTCTCTCTCTCTCTCTCTCTCTCTCTCTTTCTCTCTCTCTTTTGGGGTCAGTGAGAAGCTAGCTCGAGGCATGACATTTGATCCATCGGGATTTTGTGTCAACTATAATTCTTTCCTTATATTCATATATTGCAATTCCATGCGTGCCTTATATGTATCCTTGTTCTTCCCATCAATTCCCAACATAGTTCCAAAAACATTTTCACTAAAGTTCTTTTCCACATGCATGACATCAATGTTGTGTTAAAGCCTCATTTTCTTCTAATATAGTAGCTTATACAAGATGCTTACCTTTGTCCAATTTGGGTTCTGACGAGGTCTTTTCCTGTTGCTTGGATGCTTTCCATATGTGACACCCATCACGCAATCCAATTGTTCTTCAATCTCTTCTATCGGTGTCACCAAAGATCTCTTCCGTTTTTCATGCTTGCCATTATATGCTCTACTCTTTCACCTTTCTAGGTGGTCTTCAGGCAAGTTGCATCGATGGTTAGTGTACGCAGTCTTACTTAAAGATTCAAAATATGGTTCATCATTACAAGTGTAACAAGAATAATGACCCTTTGTTCTCCATCTAGACATGCCACCAAATGCGGGCCAATCGTGTATTGTCCACAACAAAGCTGCACGCATGCAAAAAGTCTCACCAGTTGAGGCATCATAAGTTAATGTACCATTTTTCCACAATTCATTCAATTCATCCACTAAAGGTCTCATGTAGACATCAATATCAATTCCTTGTTGTGATTCACCATGAATAAGTAATGACAACATGAAAAATGGATCCTTCATAGCCAACCATAGTGGCAAGTTGTGCGGAATGAGTACGACAGGCCACAAACTATATGAGTTATTCATATTTCTGAAAAGGTTGAACCCATTAGTAGCCAACCCTAGCCACACATTTCGAGGCTCCAAGGCGAATTCAAGATGTTGTGAATCGAATTCCTTCCACTCATAACTATCTGTAGAGTGCCTCAATACACCGTCATCTAGACGTTTTTCCTTGAACCATTTCACATCCTCGGCTCTCTTCCTCGACATGTACAACCTTTTCAATCTCAGTGTTAACAGGAAGTATCGAAGGACCTTACGAGAGATCTTCTTACCTCTACCATGATTTGTCTTGTATCTGGAAGTCTTACAATTTGGACATTTATCCAATGTTGCATTCTCCTTCTAAAAGTGCACATAATTGTTTACACAAGCATCAATGAGCTCGTATGAAAAACCCAATTCGCATAGTATTTTTTTAGCTTCATAACTTGACTTTGGAACCAAATTATCCTTCGGTAAAAGTTTTGTTAAAAACTCTAGCAGCATGTCAATTGACTTATTACTCCAATGGTTTGTTACGTTCATATTAAGTATCTCGATGACAAACTTTAACAAAGTATAATTTGTGCAACCTGGGAACACCTCACGTTTGGCATCATTCAACAATTTATCAAAAGTGCGAACCTCCTCCTCCTGGGTTATATTAGTTGATTCCCCTCTTATTTCCTCTAAAGGCATCAATACCTCCCAAAACCACATTGCCCTCAATGGGTATATCATGATGATAAGCCTCATTTGACTCATGGGGTTCCCCATGCACGTGCCAGATAGTGTAATTTGGAATAATCCCATGTTGCAGCAAATGAATTTGAACAATTTGAAAATTTTGTCGAACAACATTCACACACTTTGGATAAGGGCACAAATTTTTACCATCTGAATCGATAACCGCCATTGCAAAACGAAGAAATGATATTACCCCACCATAATATGACTGACTTATCCTTCCATCAACTGTGCCACCTAGTGCAATCTAACTCTTGTCCATGTTTGACTATGCCGAGTTAATTAAAGTTAGGTGAATAGGACAAATTTTATATATATAAAAATAAAAAATAAATATTTTAATTAAAAAAAATTGAAGTTCAATGATTATACCGAGTTAATAAATGACAACCACACATAAATCACATGAGGAAATAGACAAAGCAATTTAGCATAAATAGGAGAGGTATTCAAAACCAAAACAGAACCCAAAGCAAAATAACCTTCACTAAGAAGACAAATAACATAATTTAGAGAAAATTTAACCAATAAAGCAGTTAGCTAAGAGTAAAAAGCAAACAACATGGCATAGAAAGAAAACCCATAATATGCCACATTAAGTTTCTAAAGCAGTCAATTTAAGTACTCAAATATCCAAATGCAAAACCTTATGATTGAACTGCACGTATTTAGAAAAATATATATGCCCCAAATACCAAAGTTGACACACATATCAACTAAATTGCGATATTGAAAAAAGAATACATTGGGAAACAATAAGTAATCTGGCTCACATTGCACTTGATAAACAAAATGTGATTAAATTCTGCAGAGGAACTCAATAATGTACTTAAGGAGCTATGCATATAAGAAATGAATGATGCTAATTGCTAGCCACACGCAACAATTCCAATGAATGCCCTGAGACTAAAATGTAGCACTTTTGGCCTGTTACTGCAGTTCATACTCTGTTTGATTTTTTTTCTTTACTCAACCATTAAAATTGAAGTTAAGAGGTTAAATCATTAAAACTCAACCATTAAAACTAAAAGCATTAGTTTAAGGCTCATGAAAAGTGTTTAATCTGAAGTTAAGAGGTTAAATCTTATTATTTTGGTGACAGAAACTGTAAATTTAGCTAAAAATAGAAACTTGACTGTAGAATAAGATAGAAGAGGAAAATTTGATAAAAAAAAGAGGCTAGTCCCAATGCACGTGACTCTATTGTTGAGGGTCCTAAAGAGGGTCAAATGTACGCAGTGTTATCCCTACATGCCAAGAGGTTGTTTCTGTGGTTTGAATCAGTGATGCCCAAATTGCAATGGAGCAACTTTACCATTACACTAAGGCCCACCCTATCAAAATTTAGTGTTAATAAAAAGGTTTCAGAATGCTTTTACAAAACCTATCAAATTCAGACACCTTAACATACTGTAATGGCCATAAGTACTGGTGTGAAAGTGCCCTGGTCGACAATGCAAGCAATTTTTCATCACACTAATATATCAGCCTACTACAGATACTATTTCAATGATAGCGTTACATAACAATATCAGTGATTTTCTGAAGCCAGTCAAAACTTTTCAACATAACAAAGAAATTTCTCAGGATGGGAAAAATAGGGAAACAAAACAGTTTGCACAATTACTTGATATTAGTAAACATAATTAAATAGATAACAAATTTATGGAGTTGGAGTAGCATAATCAAGCCACGTCACCTAATAAACCTTCGCTAGAAATCTATTGACAATCCTTTTTTTTCCCATTCTATCTACAACAGATAATTAGTTAACTTCTTTGAGGGTTAACCCCCCTCCCCGAGTCATTATTTCGTCAATATGTTATTTAGAAACCTATTCAATAAGGGAAAACTGTGAAAACAGCAGAAGTCAATCAATGCTGTGAAAACAACTAAGCAACTAAGTAATTGTCTACCTGCCTACCAAGGATAAACATTAACAATCAAATGAATCACGTCTCAATCTCAAATGGGTCGGAAGCCAAGCGACTCTAAATCCACTCGCTAGGCCTCTCTGATCCTCCTCTTGATAGGCCTCGTCTCCTGTACAATGGTTTACATGTTTGCGTCAGTGGCTTTGAGACCCACCAAAGTTTCTTCAAATTTAGAGTCTTTGGCATTTGTTGGCGGTGATTTGGAGGGAGAAAGTGGGAAGTGTTGTAGAGGGATCGAGATTTTGGAGCTGTGGGGGGCTGCTGTGAAGTGGTGTTCTGAATTCAAGTTCAATTCTTCTGAGGAGTGCTGTAAGGCTTGTAAGGCCATGTGTACTGGGAATCATGGGCCATGTTTGTGTGATTCTTGGGTGTTTTGTGGCAATTGGGAGGCTTGTCACAAGCAAATTGGTGAGGAGAGTTACAATTTGACGATTGCTTTCACTGATTTTTTAATGATTTGATTGAATTTGATCATTTGGTGTGTTATTGTGGTTACTCTGTTTGAATTGGTTTTTTATTCTGAATTGTTTGTGATGGTCAATTGATACAATTCGACAGTGCATTAGTCAGACTTCTATGAGATTTAACTAGATTTAGTTGTATGAAAAGATTTCACAGCTTGGGCTTTTGTATTAGTTGTGGGCAACAATTCAGTTATGTGACTTAGAATTTGATGTTTTCTTTTACAGAGTTTTGAATAATTTGATGAATTTGATCATTTGGTTTCTGTTTTTAGTGGTTGTGTTTGGTTTTTGATTTTGTTAAAATTGTTTGTACTGGTCAATTGATACAATTTGGCAATGCACTAGTCAGATTTTGATGGCATTCAACTAGATTTAGTTGTCTAAAAAGATTTCACAATGTGCGATTTAGTATTACTCTGCACATTGCAATTTAATCAGGAGATCTTTCCTTAGAAATGCGGTTTCCTTTGATTTTTGATATTGCCTTTGATACGGAGGTGTGGGTAGGTGTTGTGCATTCTGGACATAGGATTCAACTGTTTAGAATGTGCATTTGCGCCGTGCTGTACAAGATTGGGAGCAAGATCAACTTTTGGAGTTGTTGGGTTTTTTATATGCATTGCTTACTGAGGAGGTTAGGCAAGATTCTTTGCTGTTGGATTGCCCAAGGGCTAAGGGGAAGTTTTCTGTATCCTTATTTTATGGTGCGCTTGTTCATGTAAAGGCTGTTGCATTCCCTTGGAGATATGTTTGGGTGTATGGTACGTCATCCAAGGTTGCCTTTTTTGTGTGGACAGCCATGTTAGGACGTATCTTGACCATGGATAATTTGATTCGTCGTGGCCACATTTTGGTCAATTGGTGTTGTTTGTGTTGTGGTGCTGCGGAGTTGATGGAGCATTTATAGCGACCCTAATTTTCTTAAGTCATTATTTATTATTATTACGATTATTATTATCTTATTTTATTTTTGACTTTATTAATTACGTGGTTACATGAGAATTTAATGTGGTATTTAATTAATTTAATGTGTTATTTAATTAAATTAATTTGTTATTTAATTATATATAATTAATTTAAATATTTATATTGTTTTTATTTATTTATTTGATATTTGTTTGATTTTGTATTCACACAAAGATGATAGATTGATTTTAATTATTTTGACTAGTGGTGTATGTAAAGTTTAGGGTTTATAGATGATTGATTGATTTTAATTATTTACATTTGTTGGGTATGCAAGGTTTAGGGTTTTATTTTGGGTGACTTTATTAATTCTTTGAGTGATTCTTTGATCTTCAAAAATAATTGTGAGTACAAAATCCACTTCCCTTGATTTATATTTAATTCTTTGTTTTTATTTATTTATTTGATATTAGTTTGATTTTGTATTCACATAAAGATGATAGATTGATTTTAATTATTTTGACTAGTGGTGTATGTAAAGTTTAGGGTTCTTAAATAATTGATTGATTTTAATTACTTTGATTAGTTGTGTAGGTAAAGTTTGGGGTTTTTAGATGATTGATTAATTTTAATTGTTTTGTTTAGTTGTGTATGTAAGGTTTAGGGTTTATAGATGATTGATTGATTTTAATTATTTTGATTAGTTGTATATACAAGGTTTAGGGTTTTTATATGGATTGATTTTATAATTGTAATCACACTCGTGATTATATAAAATTAAAATAAACTTAGAATCCATAGATATTGGTTAGAGGATGGATTGATTCGTTGTTTTTATTTATTTATTTTTATTTGATGTTGGATTGATTTTGTATTTGCATGTAGATGATGGATTGATTTTAATTATTTTGATTAGTTGTATATGCCATGTTTAGGATTTTTATATGGATTTATTTTATGGCTATAATTACACTCATGGTCATATGAAATTAAAATTAATTAAGAATCTATAGATAAATTCCTTGTACTCCACCATGACTCCATGGATTGTTGTTTTATTCGAGTGTTGGTGAGAAAAAGTGTATAAAAAAAAAGTGAGGATTATGAGATTTATTTGAATGCCTTAGGCTCGGCATTGTTATGTTTATTCTCATGTGTGAGATGTTGTGTATATATATATTGTTGCCTCGTTCTCATGAGTAGACGAGTGTTTTGATTTGCGCGCGTACGTATATGCTAACCATCCGGGGACTGTGAGTCAAACTCGAGACGACATTCCCGTGCAAGTTTGGCTTCGGAGCAGTGTTAGGTATACGGGAGGCACATGGGATATATGTGTAGGCCAGAAGGGCAGGGCCGAAGTGGTGGAGTTAAGGTACAAAAATTTAATTATGAGTTTATTGATTTGTACATCTTGAAAAATAGTAATCGACCTCAATAAATTATGAAATTTGAGCAGAGGCATGTATACGTGATTTGGGACAACTTTTGTGTTGTAGCTTTTTATTAAAAAGATCGATTATAACTTATAATCGGATGACTTTGGTTATTGTCGGTTTGATTCATTTTGGTAATGCAGATTTTATAGGCTGTTTTAACCCACGAAACGAGCTCATTTTTATTGGTTACGCGTAAACTAAAGTAAGAAATTATTCTGCACACTTTTCATGTTTTGAACTTTTTTGAAAAAAAAAATCATCTTAGGAAAGTCTTTGTTCGTTTTCAGCTTCAGATTTTTCGATTGAATTCCATCTAGAATTTTAGATCAAGTTTTTCTCTTAACCTATTCAGTTTCTATTAAATTCATTTGCGTTGTCGTTTAGAAAATTTGATTCTGTACAACTTTCATTCTTTGAGTTTTGGTCAATTCAAATTATTTAAGCAGGAAACGATGCATTTTTATACTTATTTAGCGAGTTACTTATGATTAAATTATACTAACTTTATTTTTTTTGCAGGATGGTGGGTCTTACTAACTTTTTATGCAGGGCAGACCCACCATATTTTTATTTCTATTTTGTCTATTTTATAATCAATTTATATTTCGTTGTGTACAGACAAGAAACTAAATGCCACCGTATCTCGAGAAACTACCCATCCGCCTCGGTACGATTGGAACTACTTGTCTTGTTCCGTAACAAGAAATAATGTACTTTTTGTTTGTGTCTGGTGGACACGTGGGTGTCAATTCTTGTACTCATACCAGTATACTTGTATCTGACTCGTTTTGTCTCTTGGCAACTCGGGTGCGTTCTGTTTGAGCGCAGCTGAGCTTCCTTTGCAGGATTAGTAGAGGCTCTGGTGGTGACAAGAAATAACTGTGATCGTAGGACATGTTGTTTGGAGTTCTTTTATTTTTCTTGAGCTTAGGGTTGATACTAATTTATGTATTTATTATTTTCTTTTAATGACTTTAGTATTGGAATAATTTGGCATGATTTGTAACCGTACTTTATTTAAGTTGTTTTGACTATTTATTGTTACCTTGATGTTGAGGTATTGGTCAGTTATGAATTTATGGTGGATGGTTTGATTTGCGTTTTTTTTTTTTTTTTTTTTTTTTGTTTCACCCCTAAGATTTGGATGATGGAGTACTGATTGGGGTTAGTTCTAATATAATATTTAATTGTCCGAATTTTGGGGCGTGACACCATTTGTTGGTTCATTGCCCAGTCGTTTCCCGTCTTTGGATGTTGCTTGTTGCAACCTTTGGCTTGACTTGGGTGCAGCCGCATTCAGTTACAGCAGTTATGCAAAGCTGGGCTGGGGGTCGAGTTGGGAGGAGGCGTTGGAAGGTGTGGATGCTCGCTTCTCATTGTCTTCTATGGTTGGTGTGGTTAGAGCGTAATAGGCATGTTTTCCAAGGAGTGTCTCACTCAGTCCCTTGGTTAGAGAGTCATCTTCTTACAATTTTGTACAGTTTGGTGACACACTTGGTCAATCTTGATGTTTTGGCTTTTTTAGATTTTGTGAAGGATTTGATTTGTTAATTCTTTGAGCCGTGGTGGCTTTCAGTTTTGTATCTTTTTGCATCTTCTTGATACTTTTCTAATAAAGTGTGATTATTTATCAAAATAAATAAAATATATATATATATATATTTACAGACATTATACTGAGATTTTAAAATCATCCAAATGCTGTTTAGTAAAGTTCCTCCTTCATTTGATTAGAAATGGACTTTTGGGGCATATTTTAAGAAGTTGTTTACGATTTCATAAAATGCAGTATTCAGAACTTTTTGCCTAATAAAACATTGATAATGTCATTTCTTTCATGTTCTTGATGTAGTGCTGGTTGAAGAAAAAGAAGGATACCTTAGCCCCTAAAAGGCAACAAGTAGGAACCAAAGTCAGTTGGACTTTTGGCCTTATCTTTGGAAAAGGAGAGGTATACAAGATTGGGGAACTTTCTTGTCAGTTTCCATACCATTTTTCATTTTTTGTACATAAATGATAATATATTCCATTCTGCACTACATATGAGATTCTACATATGGATTACATTTGTTTTTGATGTAGTGCTCCCATCATTCGGTACTCTTGTGTCCATTTTTCAAAAAAATGAACAAAAAAAAATTTACATACTTTTGACAAGCATGTGAATTGATTAGACTGGTTGCAATGGCATTTAATTTAAGAAGATATTCACTAGTAAAAAGACAGAAATAAACTTGAGCAATTATTGGTTTCCCTATAGCAAAAGTAGATATGTCAATAATTTGCGTATAGGATTTCATTATAATGTGTTGAAATGATACAATCTAGATTGAAATTTTGGAGGTATATCTAATATTTTTGGAAATACCACACATTCATTTTACCATGTATTTAACCTATGTTTTGCCAAGGAAAAAAAAGCAAGAAAGAGAGAGAGAGAGAGAGAGAGAGAGAGAGGAAAATCTTATTTAGATGTAGTATAACAAAATTTATTGTCACTCTGACTTATTGATAAAGTTATCCTATATGAGTTGTTCTTGTATGAAAAACTTTGCATCTATGGGATGCGTTCTATTATTAAATGGAACACATTATAATTAAAAATATGCATCTATTGACGAAAATAAATTTCGTCACCCATCATTTTTATTTCTTTATTATACGTAACAAAATTTATAATTCTTCATGGATTATTCTTATTTAGTGATGAAATTTGTTTTTTTCAATAATTTTCGTCACCATAGATATATATATATATATGTATGTATATATTCACAATAAAAAGATTTACAAGAGAAATTCAGAAGAAGAAAGAAAAAAACACAACAAACCAACCAGTACACTAACAACAATCCCACCAAATCACATAATAGAACTAAAGATAATAACATCAACAAAGCTCATATCTAAAAGAGTTGTTAATCTTCATAATTGATATCCAACAACCACAACAACAACTAACAATCATAAACCACCTAAACATATCGATATCCAGAGAGCAAGAAAGATTCAAACTTGCTTGTGATAGATATAGACATAAGTAAGGCCACACTTTTACTACAGTAGTGACAGTCAAAGTGAAAGTTCTAGCACCCACACAGGATAAACTCTGTCTTCTTCTTCAAAGAACAGAATGAAACCAGAGCAAAATTCAACTCTCTCTCTCTCTCTCTCTCTCTCTCTCTCTCTCTCTCTCTTCTCTTCTCTTCCTCAAATCTTCGTTGTTAGGTTTTTATTCTTGGTAACCCCGTTTGACAAAACTCCTTTCAGATGTAGGGGATTTCTAGATTTTTCAATTGGTATCAGAGCGGGTCGTTGATTTTTCAATCTAGAAATCCCCTAGATGTTGATTTGTGATTATGTATCAATTTTAAGCAGAATATAACAATCCCAATCAAACAATCAAGACAAAGAGACACAACGATTTATATTTTTGGAAATACCACACATTCATTTTACCATGTATTTAACCTATGTTTTGCCAAGGAAAAAAAAGCAAGAAAGAGAGAGAGAGAGAGAGAGAGAGAGAGAGGAAATCTTAATTTAGATGTAGTATAACAAAATTTATTGTCACTCTGACTTATTGATAAAGTTATCCTATATGAGTTGTTCTTTTATGAAAAACTTTGCATCTATGGGATGTGTTCTATTATTAAATGGAACACATTATAATTAAAATATGAATTTATTGACAAAAATAAATTTCGTCACCTATCATTTTTATTTCTTTATTATACGTAACAAAATTTATAATTCTTCATGGATTATTCTTATTTAGTGATGAAATTTTTTTTTCCAATAATTTTCGTCACCATAGATATATATATATATATATATATATTCACAATAAAAAGATTTACAAGAGAAATTCAGAAGAAGAAAGAAAAAAGCACAACAAACCAACCAGTACACTAACAATAATTCCACCAAATCACATAATAGAACTAAAGATAATAACATCAACAAAGCACATATCCAAAAGAGTTGTTAATCTTCATAATTGATATCCAACAACCACAACAACAACTAACAATCATAAACCACCTAAACATATAGATATCCAGAGAGCAAGAAAGATTCAAACTTGCTTGTGATAGATATAGACATAAGTAATGCCACACTTTTACTACAGTAGTAACAGTCAAAGTGAAAGTTCCAGCACCCACACAGGATAAACTCTATCTTCTTCTTCAAAGAACAGAATGAAACCAGGGCAAAATTCAACTCTCTCTCTCTCTCTCTCTCTCTCTCTCTCTCTCTCTCTAAGTGGCAATCTTGAAAGTATTAACATCACAAACTTCTCTGCATGGTTCGATTCGGGTTTGGATTCGCATCTAATAAACTCATAACCTCACTGAAATAAAAGTGCGAAAATAAATACATCTGAAAGGAGTTTTGTCAAACGGGGTTGCCAAGAATAAAAACCTAACATTCGTCATTTTCTTTCATTTTCATTTCATTGTACTCACAAGATCAATGTCTTCCACTTTCTCAACTCAAATAAAGTAACCCAAATATATTTAAGAAATTTCTTTTCAAATAAAACAACCAATTTTTTTATTCCAAATTTTTTTTTCCAAATATTTGTTCAATATGATGAAATGAAGCACAAATCAACAGAATCAAATCCCTATTTTATAAATCTAATCCCTGAACAGAATATTAATGACTAACAATTAACTACCAAAAAATACCCAAAAAATACATATAAACTGAAAACCCAAATGATAAATCAAACCTTTTAAATTCCTCAATAAAGAAAACAATTCCAAATTTATTTACCAAATCAACAATAAAGCCACATCATAAGCTAAAAAATTTGCGAAGATTGAAAACCCATAAAATCAAAAATGTTTGAAAACAACACTAGTTTTACCCATTTGTTTTGCTCAGACTACATTGCCAAATATGTCGCAATGCAAATTCAAGAGAATATATCAATGGTGAAGTGTCCAGAATTGAATTGTGAAGGGGTTTTGCAGCCTGAGTCATATCGTCTCATTATACCTAAATTAGTGTTTGATTGGTGGGAAAATGCGCTGTGTGAATGGATCATTCTTGTTTCTCAGAATTTTTACTGTCCTTTTAAGGACTGTTTGGCTGTGATGGTAGTGAGGTTGTGACTGTCTGAGTGCCCTAATTGTAACTCAAATAAATTGATGCAATACAAGAAAAAAAAAATAGAGAAAAAAAGTACTTGGGTTTGATGCAGAGAGTGGAGCCCTGTTTATACAAGAAGGGTCGACTGTAGTGTCAACATTGAAGGTGGAGTAGCAGGGCAAAGAGGTATTACGTGTGTTTGTTTTGATATATATATATATATATAGAGAGAGAGAGAGAGAGAGAGATGATAAATAGAAAGAGGAAAAACAAAAATTAAAACCCTATTTTGAGAGAGAGATGATGAACAAAAAAAGCGTAAAACAAATTAATACATTTTTTTTTTCATTTCCGCTCAATACATAAAAACTTTCCCACCAAAATTAGTGACAACATTATTTCCTTATCAAAAGATCTCAAAAATATTAAAAATTATTGGTGACGAAAATATATTCCTCAGAAATAATTTTATAATTAGTGACAAATTTTTTCTTACCAAAAGTCTCAAAATTTTGGCACCACCCAAAAAAATTAGCGGGAAAATTTTTGGTGATGAAACTTAATTTTTCCTCACCTAAAAAGAAGTAATTATTGACGAAAATAAATTCGTCACCTATTATTTTTATTTTTTTTATTATATGTGACAAAATTTATAAATTCCTCACCAATTATTCTTATTTAGTGACAAAATTTATTTTCTTCACTAGTTTTCGTCACCATAGGTTACTTTTGTAGTAGTGATCCCTTTCTATCAAAACTGGCGACTAAGGTCGTGATCATCTTTGTGCCTCCAGGATGTACAACAAGGCGTGAATGGTAAAACTCTTAAAGTAGCTCCTCTCGACAAGACTCCGGAAGACAGTCAATGTATCTAACACTCAAGTCAAAATACACGTTCATGCCTTTCTCTACCTTCCCACTAGAGATCTTCTTTTGGAGGGTTTCTACCACAAGATCACCCCTCTGTGCTTCTATAACCTGATTCACAATTGTAGGTTGTGCAACGCAGTAAACAAATTGGCCCACTCAACGGATGCGTCGAGATACAAGTCATGTCACACCCCAAATTCGGGCATGACCGGCCGTGGCCCACAGGGACTTAGCCCAAGGCACACGTAAGCCTAAATATGAACCCAAAACCATAAAGAATAAATGTGATGATAACCCAGAAATAAATAAATCAAAACTCAATCCAGTGACATGCCACAAGTGCAAAACAAGTCATAACCAACTTTCTAAAAATATATATACATATACTAAATGGGACACAAACCGCCCACAAAATAAAATAATTCTAAATAAAACACAACCACAATGTATGCACAAAACCCGACAAGGCAACCTAAAACAAATTAAATAAATGCCCTAGAGGTCCATGCAATTGAGTCCTCGCTACGCCATGAGTCCACTCTAAGTCCTTCTAACACCTGGAAATGGTAAATAACTGAGTCAGCTGATAGCTCAGTGAGTAGCAACATGGATAGTATATATAGTTTTGAAAACAGGGTTCAATTCCAAAATAAGATATATATCACAAAAACTAGATTGACATACAGGTTTGATAAAAATAATCAGTGTGTTTGGTTTGAGTTTTTTGAATTAAGTTTTTTGAAAATTGAGTTTTTTGAAAGTTGAGTTTTTTGATTTTCGTATTCGTTTGTTTTTAGTGAATATTTTTTAAATTTTAAACATTTTTTTTTTACTTTTTTAGATGCACATTAGTTAGAGGTATCTAAAAAGTAAAAAAATTGGGAAAAAATATTTTAAAAAATTAATAAATACATAAAAATATAAAAAATATACTGAATTCTTGTATTTTTTTTTTTGTATTTTTGGTATTTAGAGAATTTTTAAAAGATTTTTTTTACAATTTTTTTACTTTTTAGGTGTATTTATGTTAGGTGTGTCTAAAAAGTAAAAAAAAAAATGCTTAAAATATTAAAAAAATGCAGTAAAAACAAAAAAACACGGAAAATAAGAAAGTAGAATTTTCTAAAAAGTGTTTTCTGAAAAATGAAAACAAGCAAGCTGAATCTATTTCAAAAAGAAGGTTCCACAGTTCAACAGTTAAAATACTCATGTCTTGCAAGAACATGATAAATGACATTTTCCACTTAAAACAGATTACAACATGAACACCAATAATTTTTTGGGTACCAAGAAAAAAACAAATAATATGCCACATAGTTCTCAAGGCTATAAGCCTCGTTGGATCCAATACCGAACTAAGAGTCATCCTCAGGGTGGCAACCTGTGCCTTTTCTCTAAGACGATACAATTGAAGGTCACCTAGATTTTTTTTTTAAGGTCTTTTCCTTACAATCGTTGAGCACTAGAGTCATCACAGCCCAACCCGAATCTGTTCCTAGTGGCCAGAGTCACCACACACAGTGGAATAATTTCCCTGGACTAAATACACATATGGTCCCAATAATCAATATACATCAGTTTCGCAAAACATGGTAGTTCATCATGATAAACATGAGACCAAAACAAATAGTTTACAGTATGCCAAGTTCACACATGTTTTAGAAAAAATTTGATTTCATTGATATTATAATAATTTATCAAAACAGTTTCGTCTTGAAACAACAATTTATTTTTCCAACAGTTCAAGGAAGGGAAACATTTATAAAAATACGTAGCATGAAACTACTCACCTAGAACGAAATAATGTAATCCTCGAATTGAGTATAAAAGTCCAACTAGTGCCCTGAACCAAGTATGAAGACTACACATCACTACTAATTTGAAAATACTAAAGAGAATAATGAACTAAGTACCCACACTAAAGTGCACTAACACAGCTCAACCCCACTCACCGTTACTCTTAAATAATACCTAAGTTAATGTTCTTCAAGGTCTAAAATCACCCAAGACATGGGTTCCAATCGAAACTTAACTAAAAGTGACTTTAAGATAAAACAGAGTTTTTCCAATCTATTCGCTAACTTTAAAAATTAAAAACCCATTCCACGTTGTTCGAAAAATTCTAAAACCCTCCAGATATCAACTAATATATCCTAAGTTTCAAACCCAATTGGTTTCACATGATTTGCCTATCAAAATAATTATTTACAATTAATTATGCCCAAACAGATTGTTTTCTGCAGCACTTTAAAGAAATTGATGGTTCTCTTAGTATACATGAGCAATCAACGCAAGGCCAAAAACGTACAAAACTAGACTTGTAACTGATTCTAATGACGCTGATTTGATAATTTTTGGATTTATACCCAAAGAGAACAACACTCCCGAAATTACTGTTCAAAACCAGTTTTCTGAACAGATTTGAACGCATCAGATTATATGGATTTTGACTTCCAAAAATTATGAAAAAATTCAGATATGCAATTCAATATGTAATTAATCTACCGTAAAAATTTCAATTCAAAATTCCTCCGTTTGATATGATTCCTCAAAATTTAAAGTTTATGTTTTTAGGATCAAGAATTTCCATCCACCATTGCAACCCAAAACTTCCCAGCAACCCATTTACACAAGAAAATCCATTATTAAATACTAATACCTCTCTTTTTAACTCCTTCACAGCATAACCAAACAACCAATTAAATATAAAGAAATCATAAAACACACACCTGCATGCCCAACAATAACTTTGCCACAGATGCACCACTCTTACGCACAAACCAACCGAGATACAGATGTAATATATTTGACTACCCAATTAACTCTATTGTTACATTAGTATAAGTATGTATGTAGGTATATCTATATAAAATAATCCCAAAACCGACCAGCCACACAACCCTCACAACGGCACAAGGAATTAAATAAAGAAAATAAGAACAAAAAGGAAGGTAGTGAAGAAGATTACCTTGCTAATAGGCACCACAAAACTGAAACAAGCCGTCTCTTTCTCTCTCCCGTTTCTCTATATCTCACGGCTACTACTAGGGTAGTTAACAAAAGGATTGATATCTCACCATTAGGGTTTTATCCACCTTAATAAATTTTCAAAATGACCCCTTACTAACTAGTTTATTATTATTATTATTGTTGTTACTATCATTAAGATTATTATCAATAGTCTTAAAAATTGTGGACTTCCATAAAAATTTATTTATAGTTTAAAAATTAATTAAAGATCCCCCAAATATTTAATTTGCACTTTAGGATTTACCATCAAAATATTTGAAATTGTAAAATCATTATTATTACTATTTAATTATTTACTTAAATTTTTTTTTTTTTTATATTCGGGTTCTCACAAGTCAAACTCAACAATGGCACCCAACATCTCCCATTCCCAGATGGCAATGCTAGCTATACTGCTAAAGGATTTCCTGCTTAATGTAGTGAACCCGGTTTTGATCCTCCTTTCATGTTTTGCCACTTCGACTGGGTCGATCGGAGATCGAGCTGCCCAGCCAGCTCACGGGTTCTAAGGGGCAATGCCCCTTGGCAGGTCCGAGGGCAGCGCCTTGGCGGGGTAGAGGGGCAGCGCCCTCGAAGCAAAAATACAAAAGGCATTCAAAGTTGCTTGTTCGCTCAAGCGGCCGTTTATGCGCTCGAGCAAAAAATGCTTGGTTTCAGAAGTTTGACATGTCTGCAAAAGTGCTGGGAAGGTGTATTCGACGCTTGAGCAGGGCATTCCACGCTCAAGCGGACCATGTTATATCAGTTCGTGAATCTGATATTTCAGATCGCTTTTGTATATCTCTCTCTAAAAACATTTCCTCTCCCTTCTCTATACTTTTCCCTACGCCAAATTGGATCAAAACCTTGATTTCTCAAGATCCATTAGAGTTCTGTCATAGGTTCTTCATCAAAGTTGGTTAACTTCTCAAGGGCTTCGTCGTGTGCAGTGAAGATCGAGTATCGACACCGTTGATTTTGGGGGTTTTATCTCATTTCTTCTTCAAAACTTGAGGTAGGGATTTTCTTAGAGTTTTATATATATATATATATATATGTTTTTGCAAGATCTATATGATTTTCGAAATAATCTTTCGATAGCTTTGAAAATTGATTGTTGATTCAAGAAGTTAAGCGATTTTGAAAGTGGGTTTGTCTCTTGTTCTTTTAAAATGATCTTATGGGTTTTGATCTTCGTTGATCAAATAAAATATGATTTTGGAAAGTTTTCTTCCAAAGATTTGAGTTGTATAGTTTTGGTGAGAAAACCTATAATTTGTGGATTTTTTTTAAGAGACTGAAAATCCATGAATGATATTGTTATATTTATTTTGTGTGTCAAAATAAATGGATCTTTGGAAAATTTCTTATTTATATTTATATAAATGTTGAATTTCAGGGAATATGAGAATTATTATTCATTTTGGAAATTATTATTCAAAACGTTAAAATAGTCTTGAAATGACTAATTGTTGAGGATACTTTAGAAGAGGGAATTGCGTTATTCTTTGGATAATGAATTGGAATAAAAGTATTTATATTCATCTTGTGTTGTTAGCATATCAATTCATTTGATTACATTAAACTTTGAAAGTTGATTTGAAAACTTGCATTGAGAAAAGAATGTTAAGAAACAAGTTTTCATGGAATGGTTTTGGGGTAAATACGTTGGTAAGTCTTAATAGATGGTGTAGATGATATTGAATAAGTTGGCCTGAAAGTCCGGGGTGAAAGACCGAACCCGTGCGGATAGGTGTCGAGCCTTCCGGTTAATACCGGTAAAAATGACAAATTGGTAGCACTTGTATAGTCTACTTGTAGACACCAACCTAGGGATTACCAGAGTCGTATTTACCACTCTTGAAATGAATTGTTAAGTTTTGAAGAATTGAAATTGGATGTCACCATTGAGCATGATGGTTTTCAAAGATGAAGATGTGATTTTCTTTCAAAAGGACGTAGCATGGCATGTGCATTTCATCTCTTGAGACTTGTATAAAATGTATAGACTTTGTTAAGAATTTCCTACTGGGCTTTATGCTCACCCTACGGGATTTTGTGCAGGAAAATATGTGATGATGCCGCCTAACTAAAGGCGAGGAAATGTGTGTTGAGAGTACGAGACTCTCATTTTGCTGTGACTTGTGTGTAAGCCAAGGGCTGTATGTGTGTGGATTTGAATAATCATTTTTTGTAACCAGGCTCAAGCCTAAGAAACTTGTAAACTCTTGGGGGTATTTATTTGTTTATTTAATTGTTGTTGGATTAATGTATTGTTACATGAAGAACTATTATATCATGTAATGTAAGTTTGGAGATTTATATTCGGTTTTCCTTGAAAGAGCCATGATTGTTGTATTATCATTTGGGCTAGAAATTTGGGGCGTTACAACTTGGTATCAGAGCTACCAGGTTTGAATACTTGGAGCTCGTGGGAAGTGGTTATTTAAACAGAATGGGTTCATTTAGCATGCTTATGAAGTGTTATGCATTTTATGACTATGTGATAACATGCTTATGTGACTAAATGGGTATGGGACTGGACTTTTGGGATGTTTGCGCCTGTTAAATTCCTTGAGGTCTCATTAGAAGGGTACTTGATCAATACTCGTTCTACTAAGAATTCTTGATTTTTTGTGGGACGGATTTCATTGTAAAAGAATAGTCCGTATGTGTTTACATGAGTAAGTGCTTATGTAAAGTGAAATTAAATTGTGTATATGGTAGAGAAATAGATGGAATTGTTGTAGTTGAAGTGTGAGTCAAGTTACGAGTACATATGAGTGAATGTGCTAAATTATTTCTCTTGTTTCTTTTATTAGGATGTCAGGAAGGGGTCAACTCCATGGTGGTAGAGGCGGGAGGCATGGTAGGGCTCGCCAAGGTGTGCATAAGGTACCGGTCCATAGGGTTCTGGTGCAAGAAGAAGGGTTCGGCCAAGCTAATATGGCCGAGCAAGCAGGCTAAGCTAATGTGGTCGAGCAGGTGGGACAAGCGGGTCAAATCGCAATGGGGGCCCTGGCTCGAGAAATGACAGGGGCTTTAAGGGAGTCTATGAACTTGTTGAGGATGAAGAATCAAGCCCGAGAGAACACCGTGGAGTTAAGGGCAAGTTTTCTTACTAGAGAGTTTTTGCGGGCCAAACCGGATGAGTTCCATGGTGGTCCCAAGCCCAAGAAAGCGGATGAGTTGCTCGAACAAACTGTGAAAACATTTGAGATGCTTCACATCGAAGATATTGAACTAAGAGTGACTCTAGCGAGTTACTACCTTAAGGGAGACGTGGGTCAATGGTGGAAATATGCCAAGGGTAGAGTGGAGATGACATGGGAAGCCTTTGCGGTTGCTTTCCAAGATAAGTACATACCTCCCACTGCTAGGGAGAGATTGAGGCAAGAGTTTAAAGACCTTAAACAACTCGACATGCCCGTGGCCGAGTTTGAGGCGGTCTTCTCTAGTTTGTCCAGATTTGCACTAGAGTTGGTGGCAATGGAAGAGCGCCGTTGCATTGAATTTGAAAAGAAATTGAAAACAAAAATTATGTTCAAGCATGTCAAAATATGACTCGGGAATATGACCGTCTTGTGGAGACGGCGACACACGTAGAAATTTCCATACAAGCCGAGGAGGAGAGGCTTCGGAGTTCAAGGTCTAGGGGCCAAGAGTCTCAAGGAGACTATAGGCAGAACAAGAAGAGCAGGAACACCTATTCTTCCCAGTCCCAACCATAGCAATCTAGAACCACTTTTCCTTTGCCTAGTGCGAGTCCGGTAAAAAGTGCATCGAGTAGCTTCTCGTGTTTCAAGTGTGGCCAACTGGGTCACAAATCCTTCTCATGCCCACAGAAAGAAGGAGGGCAATTAATGTTACCACCACCTAACCGATCTCAAAGTCAGTCTCAGTCTCAGAATATAGGTCAAGGGTTTAATTGTTATCAGTGTGGTCAGCTAGGGCATATGAAGAGAACTTGCCCACAGTTGGGAGGCGTATCTAGCGCATCAGGGTCGAGGCAAACTCAGAGCCACCAACAAGCTCAATCAGTCCAAGCTTTGCGAGTTAATCAGGGAGCCGCTTCGGCTCAATCAGTACAACAGGCCTATGCTCCGAGAGGGGAGCAAGTTAATCAGGGGCCACAGGGGCGAGTGTATGCTGTTACCGTGCCAGAGCAGTTGCCAAAATCCTCAATTGTGAGAGGTATTTTTGTTGTGTGTAATTATTTGGCTAATGTATTGATAGACACGGGTGCATCCCATTCATTTATATCTACTGCATTTGCTTCTGTATTGGGGTTAGTGGCAGCACGGTTAGTGCCTCCACTCAGAGTACAGTCACCTATTGGGGGTACGGTTGATTTAGACTGGGGTTGTCGTGATTGTGAAATAGAAGTTGCGGGGCGTTGACTTCCGTTTGCTTTTGTGTTGCTAGATATGTTGAGTTTTGATGTCATTTTAGGCATGGACTGGTTGTGTTCTTACCAAGCTGTGATTGATTGTTACCGTCAGAGAGTTACGGTGTGCACTTTGAGCGGTGATTGTTTCTATTTTCTGGGGAACCGAGTTGATAGAACCTTGTCGCCAGTTGTTGACCGTCGTAGTAAGAGAAAACTTAGTGGCCTTCTTACAACTCTCTTGGATAGTGAGAGTGACGGGGCTCGTGTTGAGCTACCAAGGGTAGTTTGTGAATACCCGGATGTCTTTCCAGAAGATCTTACTAGTTTACCACCTCACCGGGAGATCGAGTTCTCCATTGAATTAGTGCCTAGCACGGCACCGATTTCCATGTCACCGTATAGATTTACACCCGCTGAATTACATGAGTTGAAGATTAAACTCCAAGAGCTTTTAAATAAGGGCTTTATTCGTCCTAGTACATCACCTTGGGGGAGCTCCGGCTCTCTTTGTGAAGAACAAGGGTGGATCATTGCGATTGTGTATTGATTATCGCAAGTTGAATAGAGTTACAGTTAATAACAAGTATCCTCTACCCAGAATAGATGATTTGTTTGACCAACTTAGAGGGTCTCGTTGCTTCTCAAAAATAGATTTGAGGTCGGGGTACCATCAGTTGAGAGTCCAGGAGGAGGACATTCAGAAAATGGCCTTTCGTACGCGTTATGGCCACTATGAATTCCTTGTAATGCCTTTTGGGTTAACCAATTGTAGACACCCCATTTTTGACCGTCCTCAAGACTTGGACGTCACCGCTTGAACACCCGGTGATCATCCTTGTTTGTGTTTGTCTTGAGTTCCCGGAGGTCTCGGCTACGCGCCTTGCCACAGGATCTCTCGACTCGACTGTTTTGTGTCTGGTTTTGCACCAAACACTTGTGTTTTGCCTTGGAGGGGTAGGGAATGGCTCGTGGGCATCCCCACACATCACCGGCCATGGCTTGAGGCCACCGGCTGTGTTGTGTTTCCACCTGCCAAATGTTTGGCCGGCCGGCACTATAGATGGTCGACCGGCCATCTTTTTTGGTCAAATTGCATTTCTGGCCTGCCGACCACTGTGCATCTGCTTTTACAGATATTTTATGCTAGTTGGCATACACTTTGTTCCCCTCCATACACGTGTATGGAGGGATCTCCCTCTTGGCTAGCTTGTCTTGTAAGCTTGCAAGATTGAACCTTCTATAAGAGGGGGCCTCTTCTCCCTCTTTTAGGTTAGACAAGATTTTGATAGAGAGCTCTAGTTTTAGGGTTTGAGTTGTGTATCTATCCTATATCTATATCTCTCTCTCTTGCATTTGTGTGTGTTTAGCCTTACTTTTGTGCACAAACACCCACCATTACACCTTTCTTTAGCTACTGAGGTACTAAGAGGCTGTTCTTGAAGTTTTTAGACTGGTTTGGAGCCAATGAAGCAGCTGGAGTGCTGTTCTTGAAAGAGGCCTTCAAGGGTAAGGACTTTACCTTTAAATACCCCATTTTTGCATAGCTTTTTTACCTATCTTCCAACTGTTTTTAGGCTTTGCATATAATATATAAAAGTTCTGTTTTTGAGTCTTTTAAATAGTTATTTAAGAGTATTTTGAGTTTTGAGGTTGTTTGACCCCTCTTAAGGCTTGTTTGGCCTTTTATTTTGTGCTATTTTGGTGAGCTCTGGGACCATTGTGTTTGGGCCTCCTCACCACTGAAATCTTGAGGGATTTCAGTGGTGAGGATGGTGCCTTGAGGTCCCAAGAAGGAGAGGGCCACCCCATCTCCTTGTTGTCCTTGAAAAGGGCCATTTTTGCCTCTTGAGGGAGCATCTAGTTTAGGTTAATGTTAATCATGCCTTAACTGATTTTTGTGCTTATATTGCCATCATATAGCATTGTGTTAAGTTGTTTTAGACACACCATGCTTGCTTAGCATACTTGTCTTGTAATGCCATGTTTTCACCTTAACATGCTTTAAGTTTTGATCCTTGTTCTAGCATGATTTTGGCCAAGCTTTGTGAAGCTTTTGTGTTTGTTTTAGCATGCTTAAGTTCTATTCTTGGTTGTTTTGGTCGACCATAGCATGCTTAGTATCGCCACCTTGCATTTTGGCTTGTTAGCCTTAGGTGTGTGAGTGTGTAGCATGCATTACTTGCATTATTTCAGTGGTTTGGAACCATTTACCATGTTATTTCAGTCCTTATAACATGCTTGCATACTTGCATTTGATACTCCTTTGTTGCTTTAAAAGGTTGTTGCCTCATGCTCCATGAATGTGCTTCTTTGTATGCTTGCATGTTTAAGCCACTTAGATGCCATCTAGGTGTTCCCTTAGCATTGTCTAAGTCTGCCTTGAACCTGTTTTAAGTCCTCTTGGCCTTGTATTGGATTGTGTTTGGTTGGAAGATTTGATAAGAAAAATAAAAAGAAAAAGAGAAATAGAAATAAAAACAGAAAGAAAATGAGAAAGAACTAATCAATGTGTTTGATTTTAATTTTTTGAAAATTAAGTTTTTTATTTTTTGTGCCCTGTTTGTCTTGTTTAAATTGGTTTGGCACCATTATTAACATGATTTCCAGAGTTTACATTGCATGCTAATTGTCCATGTTTAGGCTCTTTTAAGTGTGCTTAAGGATTGCTTGTTTGATGCTTAAGTGTTGGCCCATCAACATGTACATGTGTGTGTGTGTAGGCCCCCAATTCCATAGCATTGGTCACTGTTTTAGGCTTGTTTGAAGGCTGCCTAAATTAGTTTAAGTCCGCCCCTTTGCATGTTGTTGCATGCTCACCTTGTGTGTCGTTGCATACTAGTGTGTTGTTGCATGATTGAATGAAGTCACATGCTTGCTTGCATGCTTGAACATCCGTATTGTGTCTTGCATACTTGTAGGTTGCATTGCTTCATGCCTTACATGCTTCTTTACTTAGGTTGTGTGCCTAACCTACATTATACATTGCATTGCCATGTTGCATACTAGCCTCCATACCTAAGATGCATTGCATTGGCATGCATGCTTTACCTCTTGAGTCGAGTATGATAGAGGTTGAGCCCCCTTTGCTTGATTATGTGCATTGCATTCCATATCAAAATGCATACTTGGTTCCTTGGGCCATTATGCATGGAAATGCGCGATTGGTGGTCCGAGAATCGAGAATCATATCCCATTGAGTCATGAATATGATAAGGGGTGTGAATGGTGCATACATTGCTTGAAATGCATTGCCATGCTATGTTTTGCCCTCTGCTGCTGTCAAAAACAGATTCTGCAGGAAGATTTGGCCAACCGGCCATCTGCAGTGCCGACCGGCCATCCATAAGTGGCAGATGGATTAATTTGTGGCCGGTGACCATTCTTCATGGCCGGTGACCAATTCCCTCAGCCGGTGGTGTTCCACAGCATTCAGGAAAGCAACCTTGAGATTTGTGCAGTCTTTAGAGAAGGATAACAGTCAAAGCAGAAGCAACTTGTGCATGGCAGTGGCTTTCCGAGCGGAGCCAAGCGTGCATTGCATTGGGCCCTCTTCCCGACGCTGTTTACTGCTTTCATTAGATTAATTAATTTGTTAATTAATTAATTGGTCTGTAATATTTAATTAGCTTGTAGGTTAATTAATTTGTATTATTCTTTTGGTCCCTCCGAGCGAGGGCAAATTTGTAATAAGTGTGGGTGCGTGTGTGCATGTCTTCCAACCCCCACTTCTTTCTCCCTTTTACTTACCTACTTTTGATGGTTAGTATTAGGACATGTTTACTTTAGCATACCTTATGCTTTGCATGCGTGCATCATTCATTAGTCTTGCATGCACCAGGCTCGGCGCATCATGCTAACTGCATAAAGTATTTCAAATCTAATTTGAATACATGCCATCTGTGCATTCTCACATGTCATCCTTAGATTAGCCGAGCCTATTCTAGATTGCATTCTATATGCGTTGCATTAGCCACTTAACATGGACTTGGATCATGCATTGATTGCTAACATGTTCTTGTCTTGGCTCGGAGTACATTGTAAGTATTTTTATGCTTTAACATCTCACATGAGTTTGAATGTCAACATGACAGCATGCTTACCATGTGGCTAGATGCTTATGTGATATAAACTGCTTGAATGCCTGTGGGTGAAGGTTGGATTGTTTGAGTTGGAACAACTCGTTGAAATCCGTGTTTTAGCCTACTCGCGAGTAGCAAATTTCAAAACATTTTCCAAACAAATGGATATGCGATGCTTTGTTCCAAATTAGGCGATCTAGTCTATACTTGTTTTGCTGTGTGCATCACATAGTAATTCTATCTAATTAAACCGGAATAAGAACACATAACGTTTTCAAAATTGGATATCATGGTTAGTAGAGGCCGATCTTCGGATCGGGCGAGAGGGGGTGAGAGGGGGTGCTCATAGCTGACCTTCCCCGATCGTACCCAAGTTCCCGAGCCGAGGCAACTTTGGTGATGACGGACACGTGGCCTTTGATACCGAGTCAGGGTTTCCTAAATTTCCCAAAATAAAATATTTAGGTGGCGACTCTGTATCTGGCAAAGCAATCCATGTTTGGCACTTCTTTTCTAAAAATCTGTTTTTCAGAAAACGATTTTCCGAATTTGGACTCTTTGGTTCAGGTTAAGAACCGTGACAATTCGAGAGTCCGAACTGTAGTGAGCCCAATACGAACAGAACGGGACTCACCCTCCCGGGGCGTTCGGGGACATCTACAGTTTCTGGCGACTCCGCTGGGGATTTAAAGAGCTTGACTCGAACTCGTGATATCCTGTTTTGATTTCACTTATGTGTTTCTTTGCACTGCATGTGCATAGGTGCGCCTAGGACACCGTGTTTGCCATCTGCTATTCTTAAACGGTTTGCCGGAGGCTTGCTTTGTCCAAGCATGCCGTAAGGCTAACCGGTTATTTCTCTACCAGTATGGGAGCACAAACCCTGGTTTTTACCGGGGCACCCTTTTGACCATTCGACCTAGTGCATATTCGGAATCCATAGTGACCATTCCAAGCTAGGACAGGTTGCTTACCCGATATAGGTTGTTTGAAACCGCTGCATGCGTAGTGAAACCCTAGCTCCTGACAAAATAGGACAGGGAAACCCTACCCCAACATAGGGTTATTTTGGCTCTCATTTACTTGCTATGTGGTTTTAGAGTGTATCTCTACAGGGAACGTACATACCAATTTGCAAGTTTGGGGCATCAGGCCTAAGGGCATCAGTATCAGTGTTTTGGGGAATCGATTATATCTGCGGGTATCAGGTTCAGTTTTTTGGGGCAGTGATTTTGCGGAACAGTGATCAGTAGTAGAGCATAGTTGGTCAGCTACGCCTGTGTCTGTTTCGTTTGGGCTGAAATGCTGCTTGTTTTCCCTTTCAGTTCAGAGATTTGGGTTCAGAGATTTGGTGTTCTCCTTCACTGAGGCAAGGCAGACATCTGATTCGTCAATTACCGGTTGCATAATCTCCGTTCAATTCAGCGGACTTATGATGACGAAGAGTTCAAAGGAAATTGTGGTTATGGCAGCCGTGTTAGACCAAGGGATCATCTTGTAGGATGAGGCCAATGTTGATGTACCACATCTGCCCAGGTCGGCTGCTGCACGCCCGATCTGGGAACCCCAGATGTTTCAAGTTCGTGAACCTATCACATTTGAGTTAATGGGAATGATCGGCAATCTCCAGAGATCCGTGGCCGATCTGGCCTATGGAATGTCGGCTTCGCCACCAGCCACACCATATGCCGGGAATTTTGTACCACAAGAGCCCCCGCTACTGGGGCGGATTGTGATTGAGCTCAGCCAACCAGAGGTTGCCTCCAGCTACAGCAACGACGTGTCAACAACAACCGGGTTTCACTCTGATGTAGTAACCCAAACCCTCGATCAGGCTGAGGCTAGAGGTAAAGATAAAGTGAGAGCAGATGTTGATCTTGTTGAGCAACTGCTGTGGGCAGTCGAGGCTTTGAAAGCTGGGGGGATGAATAAGCAACAAGTATTCGCAGTCATGACTAAAGTTGTGGATGATGCTTTCCCCACTCCAACCGAAGGCTGTTCAAGCCGAACGGAAAATCGGGATGGGCCCCGTCATGCCAAGACAGTTCCTGTCATTCCTAACCCTATACCAAGAAAAGATCAGAAAGCCAAGGCAGTGCCTGCCGACCCTTTCGCTAGTGCGTCTAGCAAGAACCCTCAGACTTCAAAGTACCTGCCTCGAGGGCGCAGAGTCTTTCATGCCCTCTACATGCCTTTGTCTAGGGCATTTCAAATTTTGGCTAAAAAAGGGAATCTTAAACCCCTCGAACTCCGACCTCACCCAAAGAATCTCCCTTTTACACATGATACTGCCTTGTGCTGCGCGTACCACCAACAGTCCGGTCACAGTACCGATGGTTGTTTCCGCCTTCGTCATGAAGTGCAAGATTTGATCGAAAATGAGGTCATCCTCCCACCTACCTCAGCAAAGTCTGTTACCACTAAGCTATTGGACTTTGAAGATACTGCAAGTATGTGATCAGGGGTTGGACCACCTGCTAGCGGCGCTCCGTGCATTTTGGATGTGGCGTTTGGCACGCACTTTTGAGCATCTGCGAATGCCAATTTTTGTGGTTTCTGACTTAGGTGTGGTGTCAGTTCGGTGGTCTTGTTTTGAGTCTGTCTCTTTGTTTTGAGTTAGTCTTTTTACTTAAGGGTCTGTCTTGTCGTGTCGAGTCAGTCCCATTGTATAGAATGTCGGGTGATTTCGGGGTTGTCGCCTTGAACACCCTTTTGTTTTGTAATTACCCTTTTCCTTTCTTTTATGTCTGTCTCTGCCGTGGAGCCAGTTGCAACCAGGGAATCTGAATGAAATAGCTACGACTATCATGTTTCCGTAATTATTGCTATTTTGAGCTAGTTATGCCAGAGGATTTGAATGGAATAGCAGTACATTCCAACTCCTTTCTTGTGCCCTGAAAATCATTGCATTGACCTAAGCTTTTCAAAACCTTTTTGAACACTACGGTGAAAACAAAGAGGAAGGAATTCCTCGGGATTTGCAAAACTTTGATCAAATTGAGAGAAAGAGAGGCATGCTAAGCCCTTAATGATTGAAATCATGCTTGTCAGCGTGAGTACTGAGAAGGACCCTAGCTTGATCCAGACTAGTTCCACACTATCTTCAGCGCGAGCGATTTGTCGCTTCTTTAAAAACTTTCAAAAACAAAATGTTTTACGCGATCCTGTGAAAACCTATGTGGAATCGCTCTTGAGATTGTGCAGCTTAGGATCGCTCTCAGCCTCGAGACTTGAGCCCTTGCTTTAAAACCTTGAACCACAATTCGGAGTGTTCAACGATCGACCATCAAGGGAGGCCTGTGTGGCCAGATTGGAAGCAGCCCTCGAACAAGAGGCACTAAAGTTAGATCAAGAAGATCAGACCTCATCAGAAGAAGCTCGCGGCGCTGAATCAGAAGCGCCCCTCGAACTAAGGGCAAAAATGTCCGATGTACTCGAAGAGCTGAAGATGGGTCCTCCTGCAAATCAATACAACAGCCACTCTCCTGGATACGGATGGCTTCGAAACCCTAAAACCGTTTGGCATGGACTTGTTACACTTTTTCCCTTTGAGAGGCTCGCTGGGCCGAAAATCCGAAAGGGCAACCCAGGAAAAAGTTAGAGCAAGAGAAAAATACAAAAAGAGAAAAATACAAGAAGAGAAAAAAAAAACAACAAAAAAAGAGAAAAAAGAAAAAAGAAAAGAAAAAAAAGGAAAATAAAAAGAAAAAAAAAACAAAAGAATTGAAAAAGAAAAGAAGAATAAAGCTCGCAAGGTCGAAAACTCGCAACGGGCGCCTTGGCAAAAGTTAGAGCGTAAAAGTGAAGGTTAATACTCGAGTGTACCTTAACCGGAACTACGTAAGGCTTGATTCTCATGTTTGGGATACATAGGCAACTTCATCCTGAAGTCCAGCCCCCAACGCTTTCATAGCGACTAAGTCCATGCAATGGTTTTTAATCATTCTTAATTCCCATGTTTGGAATATCTAGGCAGTTTCGTCCTGAAGTCCAGTCCCATGCACTTTCAAAGTGACTGTGTCCATATATTGGTTTTGACCATCTTCGTCTTCTCTGTATCCGAGAGCTCGGTTGTGATCATCATTAAGGAGGACTGTTTACAACATGTTGCGGCGTTATCCAGACAAGGGGCAACTTTCCATTGCTATGAGTCACCGTTCAAACCAGGGGCAACTTTCCGTTGCCTTGCAGTGCCATCCAAACAAGGGGCAATTTTCCATTGCCTCCGATCCGAGGTTGTGCATCTCGAGAGTAAGTTTCGTGCTCGTCGAGCATTGATCGTTTGCAAAAATAGTTTTCGAGAATTTTTACTGAGGTTGACTAATTTTCTTGAAAATTATTTCATCTTTTCCAAAACTGGACCATTTCTTAGACCCAAAAAGGGAAAACTTTCAGTGCTCATAACCTGACTTGCATGATTTTCAAATCAAAAATTGAACAAGTATGTTAATCTAACTCTCATATTGGTCAAAATTGTTTCAGTAGAGAACCAAAACAAAAATGGTCAAAATGATGAACTAGGGGAACAGCTGAGTTAGGCTTCCTGTCTTTCCCCCATCGCCAACGTACTTGCCAAGAAGGGCACAACTGAAGCTGTCATTTAAGGGAAGAAAGCTCTAGCATCCTCCAAGTAACGAGGTATTAAGCCAAGTGCGAAGCACGAAACGGAATGGATCAAGATACTCCACTCCCTTATCAAGAACATCGACTACATGTCACCGGAGGAAATGGCTGCGAGCTAACAGTGTTGGGCATGAACCCACAACCTCTGGTTTATTCACCGACCATATCTGGGGAGGGATGAAAAATGAGAGAGTGAAGAATAGAGAGGTGTGAGTCGAGAGAAAAGTGAGAAAAAAGGGTTTTGAGAGAAAAACCAAGCCTGAGGACCGAGTGATGTAAGAATCACAAATTAGAAAGGGTAGGAAACAATACCTAGAGAAACTGGCTCCTCGTGATCTGAGGTCCCCCGTCTTCGTTGACGCGTCCGTGTGTCGTGTCTTTTGTTTTGTTTACTTCAACCTTTGTTTTGAGTCTTTTCCGAGTGTGTCTCGTTGTGTTTAGGTTATTTACCTTTTTGTCTCTGCTGTTGAGTCGTTCTCGCTATGTCCAGTTGTAGGCTCACTACCCCGATTTAAATAATAAAAAAAAAACCTTCTTCAAATTTCAAAAATTAATCGTTTTATGCTCAGAATGTTGTGCCATTCTCCACATTTGTGCGAAAACATGATTTGGTTCTTTCATACAACTACAGGGTCCACTCCTGAAAAGTGTGAACAGAAAAAAAAAACCTAGGCCTCTCTGAAGCTTCTGGGTTTTGGATCGCATCTTGTAGACGTCCCCGAACGCCCCGGGAGGGTGAGCTCCCGTTCGGTTCATTTTGGGGTCACTACAGCTCGGACTCGATTTGTGTCACGGTTCTTAATCTTGAACCAAAGAGTCCAAATCTGGCAAATCGTTTTGAGAAACAGATTTTTTGAAAATAAGTGCCAAACATGGACTGCTTTGCCAGATACAGAGTCGCCACCTAAATATTTTTTATATGGGGGAATTTAGGAAACCCTGACTCGGTGCCGAAGGCCACATGTCCGTCATCACCAAACTTGTCTTGGCTCGGGAGCTTGGGTACGATTGGGGAAGGTCAGCTATGAGCTCCCCCTTTCGCCCGGTCCGAAGACCAGCCTCTACTAAACATGATATCCGATTTTGAAAACTTTATGTGTTCTTATTCCATTTATTAGCCTAGAATTACTATGTTATGCGCACAGCAAACAAGTATACACTAGATTGCCTAATTTGGAAACAAGCATTGCATATCCGTTTGTTCTTGGAAAAATGTTTTGGACTTTGCTACTCGCAAGTAGGCTAAAACACGGATTTCAACGAGTTTTTCCAACTCAAACAATCCAACCTTCACCCACAGGCATTCAAACAGTTTATCTTATATAAGCACTTAGCCACATGGTAAGCATACTATCATGGCAACATTCACACGCATGCGGTATGCTAAAGCATAAATAGTTACATCGTACTCCATGCCAAAACAACAAACTAGTTAGCAAATATGCGTGTCCTAGTCCATGTCAAGTTGACTAATGCAACACATGCAAGATGCAATTAGAGTAGGCTCAGCTAACCTAAATATGGCATGTGAAATGCAACCAATTGATTCACGTATTCAATTTGGAATTTGAAATACAAATGCAGTTAGCATGATGTACCGAGCCCGGTGTATGCAAGGCAAATGTATGAATGCACGCATGCATCGCATAAGGTATGCTAATTTTAAACATGCCCTAGTCTACCATCATAAGCAGGTAAATAAAAGGGAAGAAAGAAGTGGGGATTGGAAGACATACACGCCACTCACGCACACTTATTACATAATCGCCCTCACTCGGAAGGGGCCAAATGAATATTACAGTCCGAATAATAAACAAATAAATTATTACAGAACTTCTAATTTACTTAATAGGATGAATGCAAACAGGAAGAAAGATGGCCACAGCCCCCTGCCTCGGGACGCGCGAATGATGCATGCTCGCAACCCGGCTCGCCTGGAAAACCCATACCACATCACTGCCACCTCTGTTTATACTGCCCTGCTTCTCTGAAAATTTCCAAAGCCCTAGGACAGGTTCCTTGCAGGCTTCAGAGTACCACCGGCTAGGGGAAATTCCCACCGGCAGTGCACAATTTCCACCGGCCGTTTCTGGATCTATCGGCTGTAAACAGATTGCCGGCCGGCACAGAATTATGCCGGTCGGTAAAAACCTCCTGCAGAAGACAGTTTTGACAGCAAACAGAGGACAGACAGTATGGCATGGGATTTGTAAGCATGGTCATGCTTCCTATCATGCTTTGAATTCAGGGAAGCATGGCCCTCGATCCTTGGGCCATCAATGGTGCATGATAGCCCAAGGGATCAAGTTTGCCACTTGATGTAAAGATGCATGCAACATACAAATGAGGACCAAGGCCTTATCATGTCGAAGTCAAAAGCCCCGGCGACCGAAAGTTAAGGCACGTTACATCACTTATGGTATGAACGCCCCTTTAACCTTCAACACTTGGTTTGACACCCCAAACCAAGTAGTGCAATGCATGTTATGCAAACATGGCTCAAAATGCAACAATGAGATGGAAATGCAAAGCATGCCAAATGTTATGTAACTAGTATGGCAAGTATGCAATGCTAGGCATGCGAAATGCAATGCGAATACGAACAATTCAAGCAATGGGACCAAAACATTACAACACTTAACGAAGCAATCATGCAATGGTCATAAGACAAGCATGCAAGGGGGCCTCAAACCATAAAGGGGCAGACCTTAATCCACCCCAAAACAGCGGCCAAAAGTGCCTAAAAGGGTGGACAAAAACCTATGCCAACAAGCAATCCAATGGTCCCAAGGCTAAGGCACAAAAAGGGCCACTTCACTTCCAACAACAAGACCAATCATGGCATGATTTAGACAAGTAAAAAAACAGAATTTTTACAGGCAAAATAGGACTCCAAACCCTCCTAATATGGCAGCTTAAATGGCTCCAAAGGGATGCAAGCACCAAAGTTCATATCTAGGCCTAAAAGGCCCAACTCTCAAGGCATAAAAAGCGGTCACACATGCACACATGTAAACATGATTTAGGGACTGAAGTGTGGTCCTAAATGATGCCAAAATCATGAAGATGGTTCAAGCTACACATGTTAGAGATCAAAATGCTCAAAGCTTACAAACTAAAACACAAAGAGATGGCATCAAACAAGGCAAGCATGACTGAAATGGATGACCAACAGGCCTTAAACATGGCAAGACAATGCCAAAACCTTCATGAAACTAAGCCTACACATGCAAGAATCATGGCCTAAACACAAGATACAACTCTAGGCCAAAAGGAGCAATGCAAAGCAAGTACTTTAAGCATGCAAAGAGATATAAATCCGACCAAAAACAGAGATTACATATGACCTAAAAACACCTAAAAAGTTCTGAAATAAGGCAAAAATCAAGCAAGCATGCATGTTACCCTTTAAGCCAAAATGCAAGGAAATAAGACAATGAAGGGAGAGGGGTGTCCCTCCCCTATGCAAGACTTCAAACCACCTTCCTTACCACTGAAAATCAACTGGTTTTTAGTGGTGAAAAGACCAACACACTCAAGCAAACAAGGCCTCACAAGGGAAGCACAAAAAGGGGCCAAATAAAGCCTAATAAGGTGAGTTAGCACTCAAACCACAAAACAACCTTAATGAAAGTTCTAAAGCATGAAAATGTAAGCTTTTTTTATGTTATGCACAAAAGCTAAATCAGCAAGCAAGATAGGTAAAAAACTATTGCAAGTTTGGGGAAACTAAAGTAAAGTGCTCACCCTTGAAGATCCTTTGAAGAACAAATGGTCCAGCCCTCTTCTTTTGATCAAAATCAGTCCAAAAACTCAAGAATCAACCCCCCAAGTCCCTCAAACTCGGAGCAAGGTGTAATAGTGTGTGTAATGGTGCAAAAGTAAGGTAAAATCACACTTTTAGGCCAAGAAACACACACAAAGGAGGAGAGAGAGGGAGATATAGAGATAGGGTGTATCTATCTATGGAAGCTCTGGTTTTTGCCTTCAAACGTGTAATCGACCATCTCCTCGGCAGTGCACCTCTCGGTGTCCCTCATGTGGGTAGGAGGCAAACTCGGAACTATCTGCTCTGGCAAACCCAAGGTCTGGCGTAGGAAACGCTCACCCGGGTACCAAGCCCGATAGACCGGGCCCTCCAGCAAAATCCTGAAACGAGCAGTCTCCTCTGCACCAACAAATTGATCTCGAATCATCGCAGGCAATGGAGCCCAAGGCTGCCAAGTGATCTATAATTGACATGCAGTTTGTTATCTACTGATATTGAAAATACAGTGTAAAGCAATGGTCAAGTTCAGAGATCCTGAGGCAGGGCGCGTAGCCGAGACCTCCGGGAACTCCAAACGAACACAAACAAGGGTAATCACCAAGTGTTCCAATGGTGACGTCCAAGTCTTGAGGAAGGTCAAAAATGGGGTGTCTACACATCTGAGTGTGCTTCGACTTCAGTAGATTCAACCTTCATGGTCCGTCTTGTCAGATTTGGGCTGTTTGTTCAGGATCCACTGTGTGCAAAATGAACCAAGCTCTGTGTTATGGGTTGTATGCAGATTAATCCCCAGTAGAGTATGGGCCGAGTGTTCGGACTGAGTAGTGGTTTGTATGGGTTATTTCGCTATTGGCTGGTTCGTTATCTGATTATTACAATACGAGTGTTCAATTTTTCAGACAAAAGATTAATCTCATTTACATTGAGGTGTAATATGATGCAATGCGATGTAATTTATGAAATGTACAAATATAAAACTTTTTCAGATAAAAAAGATTTGCTTCATTTCATCATCTTTTCAAGTACAAAATTTTGGAGAAAACAAAAGAAAACCTGCCTATGGCAATACAAGGTACTCTAGCTACCAGAGAAAAGTACAAAGAGAAAGAGAAAAAGAAAAACAGCAAAAATCTGGATCAATGTCAAAAGGCCTCGGGTCTAGGGGTCCGTCCTTGTCCTCTTCCTAGACGAAGGTCCAGGAGCATCATCATTAGCGCCGTCATCTAAGCCTGAGTCAGTGCCATCTCCAGTCTCCTTCTCAGATGACTCTACCTCCGCCTCCGCCTCCGCCTCTGCCTCGGACTCGTCGTCATCTGGAACTGGCGCCCGAGAGCTACTCCCAACATGAGTGCGCCTCGTCTTGGTACGGGGGTATACTCTGCCATCTCCTACTCTAGGAATAGAAGGTCCAGCTGGGGCACCTCCTACGGCAGGGATCTGGAGTGATGCTGAAAAGTACAAAAAGCGAATGCATCAGTGTGAATACTGTGAACAGAATATCAGTGCAGAATGCAGTGTATGAGTACAGTGTGTGAACACTGTGAACAGAGTATCAGTGCAGAATGCAGTGTATGAGTACAA